>JASFAX010000080.1:0-500000 GCA_030737875.1 Allium sativum | reverse complement strand
AACATTTCAGTAAACAAAGAAAAATGCTGAACTTGGTTTACAAGTGAAGAAGCGAAAGGCATAGGAGGACATGAACGATATGATAAGGAGAAAAAAAGAGGAAGAGTAACGATTGAAAATAAGAAAAACTTTATTTTCGATTTAATATGTTAGAACCATTTTTCAAATTGATTGTTTTTGGAATTCTAATAAATTTTATTATATGAAAAAACTAAAATTGAAAATTAAAAATCAGGGTGGTGTTTGATTTAAACTAGGTTTTGTATTTTTAGTTTTCAATACTAATAATAAAATATATGTAGAGTTGATGAACATCGGAGGGAATGAAATGGAGATGGAGGGCACCACAAAAATGAAAAAGAGACAGCCAAAGGATAAATTATCTCACGTTCTTCCACTATTTTTCAAAACAAGGAAAAAAAATAAAAGGTGTTTCTTATTTTGTGTTCTAGATTCGTTTTCTAAAACTGTTGGTTTTTGCAATATACTTGCATCATTCGAATTTTTGTGTGGACGAAAATAAAAAACTAAATGGGCAAACCAAACACCACCTAAATTTTTGATAAAATTCTACTATTAAGATCCCAAGCAAAGTACCTAGGTAGAAAGGGTGAGAAATTGTATTATGTTGGTAAGTAGGAATATTACCTTATGGGCTGAAGCAATAAGAATGATAAAGTTGTTTATTCACTCATACATATAATAAATATATATCATGTAACCTATTTTTTTTACATATACATAATTAAGAAATTTAGTTTTTTCTCTTCGATTAAGACATTAACAACTAGGGATATACGTAATTAGCGATAATTGAATATCATTTTAGTTTGTAATTGATATACCACAATAAAAAATTTAAAACTTGTACATAACATACAATTTTAAACAGTAACTAAAATATAATAATAATAATAATTAATAAGATTGTCATGTGCAATGCATGGGTTACACACTGATTCATATTGAAAATCACAAGCATGGGAAAAATTGCATGCAAATCCATTAAAAGGTAAAGTAGCATGCAAAAAAAAAGTCCTGCTGAAGACTTAAACAAAACTTGCACCTAGCTTGACTCAGTCCATTATGTCAACCAATTTAGTTGCAACTAAATTCAATCAGAAAATGAATGGATGGAGATTGGATTGCAATTTTGTTATTTTACATCTTTGACTTCTGACCACTTCCATTTTCTGTAGCCTAAGGATTGATTGTCATCGTGTCAATGATGAAATATATCCATGGTTCTAAAGTGATTAAACCCAGAAAAAAAAGCTGATCATCAAAGAATATATATATATATATATATATATATATATATATATATTAAGAAGACCTTGAAATTAATTTAGTTAATTAAATGTTTTGGAAATCGAATACTTTTAAAAATATAGTGAAATTTGTTGGACTTGAATCTGTTCTGATCCATTAGTGATCTAAAGGAAAAGAATAGCAAGAAGTATTAGTTAAAAATAGCAATAAACCTTGACCAATTTTAAAACACTGCTTCACAACCAATATTTCCAAGGACGTTGTACTTGATCCTATGGTCCAATAAAAATCTTTCATCCAAAGTAAGTTGGCTAATGCAGGTATGTGTCTATGATCCCATCTTTGCTATTTTATAATTTAACTTCATTTTGTCAATTTAAGGTTGTTCAATGCGTACACTATTAAATCACAAATAGTCTGGAAGAAATTAAAAAGCAAATTATATTATACAATATTTGGATCAAACCAGATGTAATAAACTAAAACTCAAGGTTATAGTTGCACCTTGTACAAACTAAGATTTACACAAAACTAAAAATAAATAATGAAGGTTTTTAGGATACTAAACAATTTTGTGGGTAAACAACAGAATTTAATCATTACAAGTTAACAAACGTTAATTCAGCTATCTCCAGTGCGAACAAGTCAGATAAACAATTAGTACATATTATCGATGTCTATACAAACGAAAATATATTCTCCCTCGTTGATATTAGAATGAAGGCCAAATGAAAAGAAGAAGAAAAAAAATCCTTCTTTAACTTAATCCTCCTCCCTCGTTTACTTGTTTACGCGAGTGTCCATTTAGTTGTTTTGCAAACCTCAAGATAAAAATATATTCTCTTTCGTTCCACTATACTAGATTGCTTAATTCATCACAAATTTGTTCAGAGAGCAAGGTCACGCTCAGTCTGAATACGCGACATTTTACCACACTGTATTTATTCTTCAGGAGAATTTTATCTGAAAAAATAGACTTGACCAAACAACGCATGTAAGCAAATATTAACAAGTGGAACAAAGTTTATTGTACTTCAACATGCTTATGTGTCTACAGGAGAACAAATCATATTATCTGATTCTGATACAAAATGTCTTTTCATTTTTAAAGATTAAATTCCATGTACACAAGGAGTTTGTTTTTTAGATTAAAACTGTGTATATTAATATAGTAGAAGTATGGATGCGTTACTTACATAATTTAGTTATTTCTGCATTTTTGTTTTGTTATATGCAATTTTATCACCTGTAAACAAAATCAAGTATTATAACTAAGTTATCTGACCTTCAAAAACAGTCGACATATTTACTAAAAGCCTTAATCTGCTTGAAGATAATAATATATTAGTACTTTGTCAAAAGTCTAGGCAAATTCATAGATTTTTTATTTCAAACCTAATAAATTGACATCATTAATGACAATGAAATTATGGATCTAGTTGATCCACCGTATTGGAGACAAACAACTGAAGAACCACAGTGGAATTAAAACAAACAACTTATATGCATTATTGTTTCCAAGACTACAAAAAATATAAAAGATAATTAAAACTAGATGCCTCAAATCAACCAACTAGCTATTTAACTTGCCAAACAGTATGTCAAGAAAACTCTTCGCTAAACATTGCTAGTACATTATCGAGACGAATACCAAAGCTCTCCTACTTGTACATTATTGAGATTTCTAAATTTGCTTAAACGTATAACCAATCTTTAAACTCTTCGCTAAACTCAAAACGCATAACAAGAATTTAGGGAATCACAAACAAGGGAATTCATAAATCGGTTAATACCTGAAGCAATCCAAACTAGCGAATCGGTAAATCATGCAATTAGCATTGAATTCACCGTTGACGAGTCGATGAAGAGTCAATGTGGATAAACGATTTATGTTGATTACCTTCTTTTTTTGTTGATAAACAATTTCTGTCAATAAAGGAGATTTACTTTTTTTGTTTTCCTTCGATAATTGAAGTGTTGATAGAAATTGACGTGTTGATAGAAATTTGGGCATGGTAGGGTTGTTCGTGGCGGTGAGATTTGGTTTTGTGGAACGTACCGTCCAATATAATTAGCATCCAATACGTGAGAATGGGATGCAAATAAAACGAAATTGCTTCAGATGTGTAAGGATCAGAAGCAAAAAACTAAATTGGCTTCCTTCTTATTGCTTCTGTTTCTATAACAACAGAAGCAAATTTTAATAGTTGGATTTTCTGCTTTACTCCTTATACTAATTGCTTCTAATGTAATGATGGAACAGAAGCAAATAATGTTATTTACTTCTGTTGCAGGCACATTAAAAGAAAATGAGGAGAAGCAACAGGTGCTTTTTGTACTACTGATATATAATATATATTATTAATGTTTTGAGTATTGGATTCATTTGAATTATATTCATATATAAGGTCCTTATACATATACAAAACTTGTAATAACCATTTCACGGGTATATATATACGCACAATTTTCATTTCATTTTCAAAATTCAAATGGTATTGCACCGTCATTTGATTCTTGCCATATTTCTGTGATTTCAGCCTTATCTTAAATTTTATATCTTGTATATATATATATATATATATATATTCCTACATATATATACGCGTATATTCTCATATACATATATATATATATACATATATTTTCTTTACTTCCTTATCTGTATATTTTTCCTTATATATGTGTTTGTACATATTTTCTCTTATGAACATGGGCCATTTTAGTCGTTCGCTTAAAACAACAATATGACGGTGGTGAGGATCGAACTCTGCACCTCTTGTATGCAAGTCATATGTTTCAACCAACCGAGACACTAAGACTATTGTTAACAAGACCTAGAACAATGGTAATTATTGTTCTCTTCTTACTTCTCTTTCTCATGTTTGTTACAATATTACAGTTAAACCATTGCATGAATCTTTTTCTTTTATTTCTTTTTTATTATTAATGCATAATCAGTTCATGCAACATGTTTACACTGCATGCAACCAATCCTTTCTTTCTTTTAATGCATGCATTACATTATTATTCACATTAATATTTTCTTCTTTTTAAATGTATATATCAATGCATATATACACATATCCATTATTTAATTATTTTAATTATTACAAAATGCGGGGTGTTACACTCGCTAAATTACTTCTGCGGAATCATGCAAGCACTTCCGTAAATGAGAAACATGGAAAACATCATGAACACATGCCGGTCGCTCTGGTAGCTTTACTCTGTAAGCCATTTGTCCAATCCTTTCTGCTATGGGAAATGCCCCTACAAATCTTGGTTCCAATTTCCCTACAGAACCAAAACGAACCACATTCCTCAAACGTGATACCTTGATGAAAACCATGTCTCCTGCTTCAAACTCAATATCGGTCCTTCTCTAATCTTCGTAGGACTTTTGCCTGTCCTTAGATGTCTTCATATGCCTTCGAATAAGATCAACCTTTTCTGAAGTCTCTATAATCATCTCTGGTCCAAGTAGAAGCCTTTCTGTAGACTTCCACTAACAAGTCAGTGATTTACTAGGTCGTCCGTATAATGCCTCGAAGGGTGCCATGCCAATACTAGCCTGGTAATTGTTGTTATAGGTTAACTCTACCAAAGGAAGATGCTCTTCCCAAGTCCCTCCGAGGTCTAGGATACAAAATCTTAAAAGATCCTCAAGAACTCTATTCACCCTTTTCGTCTGATCATCGGTCTGAGGGTGATAAGCGGTGCTCAAACACAACTGTGTACCTAATGCCTCTTGCAAGCTCCTCCAAAACCCACTAGTGAATATGGGGTCACGATCACTCACAATACTAGAAGATACTCCATGTAAGCGGACTATCTCTCGAAGATAAACTGCTGCCAACCATGCTATCATCCTCTTGCTCTTAACAGGAATGAAATGAGCGCTCTTAGTAAGTTTGTACACTATAACATAAATACTGGTGTTGCCTTTCCTCGATCTAGGAAAACCATCAATGAAATCCATAGAGACACTCTCCCACTTCCACCGTGGGACCTCCAAAGGATGAAGTAATCCCCTGGGCTTCCTTTGCTTAGCCTTAACTTGTTGGCAAATCAAACATCGAGAAATAAATTCTGCTACATCTTTCTTCATCCCAGTCCAAAAGAAAACCCTCTTTATCTCTTTATACATCTTATCACCACCTGGATGAATAGTCATCCTAGAATGATGGGTTTCCTCAAGGACTGTCTTCAACAAACTCCTAACTCGGGGAACACAATGCCTTCCATCTTATCGCAACCACTCTCTATCATACGTGGAATATCCACTGAGGTGACTGGAAGTCTCCCCTCTACTGAGCCTATCCAAGATATCTACTATCTGTGGGTCCTCTGGCTGCAAAGTTCCTATCTGATCCAACAGAGTAGGTCGCACCTTTAATGATGCCAATAAACCAGGTTCGAATTCGGTTGAGGGTCTAAAATCAAAAGTCGATATATACTCCAAGCTTTGCCTCTCTACAGATAGAGGACTCAAGTTTATCCTCTGCCTACTCAGTGCGTCCGCCACCACATTACCCTTGCCAGGTGTATAAGCAATATCAAAGTTATAGGACGCTAGGAACTCCATCCATCTTTGTTGCCTTAGATTGAGATCCTTCTGCGAGAACAAGTACTTGAGAGATTTATAATCGGTGTACAACTCGAACTTCTCTCTAAGTAGATAATGATGCCAAGTCTTCAGCGCAAATACAATGGTAGTCAACTCTAAGTTATAGGTAGGGTAGTTCTTCTCATGGACCCTTAACTGTCTACCTCCATAACATAATACCCTCCCCTCTTGCATCAGAACCGCACCAAGCCCTGTACCACATGCATTAGTGTATACCGTGAACACCTTGTTCCCATCAGGAAAAGTCAATACTAGGGCTGTTGTCAGAGCCTTCTTCTATCGCCGAAAGGCATCCTCACAATCTACATCCCAAGAAAATGTTAGATTCTTCTTTGTCAGCCTGGCAAGTGAGGCTTATATCTTTGCGAAGTCCATAATGAACTTCCTATAATAGCCCGCTATCCCTTACTTAGAGACCACATGCCCTAGTAATCTCACCTCTTTTCTCTAAAAATGACATTTGGAGAATTTCACCTTAAGCTGATGCGCTCATAGGTTCTTTAAAACCTCCCTTATATATAGGGCATGCTCTTCACGCTCTTCAAGAAAATCAAGATGTCATCAACAAAGACCACAACAAACTTATTTAGAAACTCCCGAAACACCCTGCTCATCAGATCCACAAAATAGACGAGTGTATTCGTCAAACCAAAAGGCATGACGAGCCACTCGAAGAAACCATATGGAGTTCTAAAGGTAGTCTTGTACTACTGTCCTCGGCCACCCTCAACTGATGAAACCCCGTGGTCAAGTCTAGTTGGGAGAAAACGGTTGCACCAACAAGATGGTCGAACAAATCGTTTATCCTCGGATGTGTGTGTCTATTTTTCTTAGTAAGCTTATTCAACTCTCTGTAATCCACGCATAAGCGAAGCGAACCATCCGCCTTAGTGGCGAACACTACTAGAGCACCCCATTCAGATATGCTTCGCCTAATAAATCTTTTCTCAAATAGCTCCCCTACTTGCTTGTTGAGCTCTCTCCTTTCTCTCGGAGCCATGTGGTGCACAGACAATGCAACTGTCTTTGCATTATCCACCAAGTATATACGGAAATCAATCTCATGCCTTTGGAGGTAAGCCCCGAACCTCCTCAAAAACATCAGGATACTCACAGACTACTAGTATAGATCGTAGATCATCGATAGATGCATCAAGCGACTCTAGGAAACTGAGCATGATAGACCCTTTAGGGTCACAAGAATCCTGAGGGTCCTCCCATGGCAAGTCAAAAGTCTAATGACCCTCCTCTCATAATCCAGAATGGAACCGTGCATGGCTAGCCAATCCATTCCTAGAATCAAACCATAGCCCATGAAACCAAGCACATATGCACTGCATTCAAACTCGACGCCCAACAAAGATATTCTCAAACCCCAATAAATCATAGAAAAAATGAGCTGTACCCCCAATAGGGTTTGAGACAACAACGAGATCCAAATGTGAAGCACCAGAATCAAAATGAGTTCTAATAGGATGATTGGAAAGAGAAATCAAACCTTCAACAGAAACTTTCCTACCTCTATCCGGTACACCGGCCACGAGAGCATGCACCTGCCCTCTAGAAGATCCTACCCTTTGGCCATGTCCTTGCTTCTTCGGGCACTCCTTAGAATATTGTCTAACTTTGCCATAATTGAAACAAGCATTCTTCCTTTTTCGGCAATCTTTGACCAAATGACCTATGTTCCCACAACCATGACACTTCTTCTTGTCTTTATTTGAAATTTATCAAGCTTTCCTTCTTTCATCTATGTTCCCTTCTTGTGCCACCATTTTTCTCATCCTCGGGCTGTGTTCCTTAGCCCAAACTCACATATTCTCCTTTTTACCATCCTTATGTAACATGCTAACAAGTCTTTCGATAGCTACCTCCATTGCACGGAAATCCTTACTAAGCTTGAGAGAAAATTAGCCGTAGGTGAAACTACTACGGCTACAAATGGAGGTTAGGCACTTCCATTCCCTTCAACATGTGTCGTAGTTTTAACATGTCTACGGAACCATGTTCAGGAAGAACCGGTTCCCTAGACATGCTAAAAAAAAGGGAAAGGGACTCAAACGGAGAATCAAGAGATATTTTATATGGGTTTAGGGAATATTTTTTTTCTTCTAAAAACAGACTTTTCTTTTAAAATACTTTCTTCTAAAACCTTTCAAAACCAATTTTAAAACCTTTTATCTGGTCTGCCTTCAGCTCTGATACCAAATGTCACACCCCACGTCCATTAGTTTCACTCTTTATCGGAATGCATTAAGTTTCGTGAAGCGTTATAGGTAAACAGAAATAGAAACATCACAAGACAGATATAAAATAATAGTGGAATTTAAAACTTTATTAAACAAAAAATATCGTGGTCCAAAACCTAGTTACACCATAAGTCTGAAATACATAAAACCCATTACATCAATTTAAAACTTTTGTCTTGTACTAAAATCATCAGAGTACAGTAATATATAAAAAGCATAGTCCCCAAAATATAGCCATATCAGAGAAGACATGAAATCAAAGCGGTACATCTAAGCAGCTCCAAGTAGAAGGAAAGAGAGAATCCAAATCAAGTCTAGGTATTCCCATCTTGAGAACCTTGGGGGGAGGGGGAACAGAAGAGAGAGAAGAGGAAACAAAATGGGTCAGACATAAAGTTTGGCAACTCCAGTTACTTTTAGCATATAAATAAGTAAAAGCATCATAACAGGCATATAAACTGGATGAGAGAGATAACAATATCACAAGACAGGTATAACAGAATGAGCAGGATAAGCAGAATAAACAAAAAAGAATAGGTTACACTTCTCAAATACTTTTCTCTGCACCAATACTAGTATAACAAGAACAGAATGATCCCACAAGAACAAGATGATAGACTTAGGTGTACTTATAGTGACGGGTTTTACCCCCAACAATAATAACAGGTAGCCTAACAGAAATAATAGGAGTTACCCCCAATGATAACAACGGGCTCCTAAACAAGCAAGACTAGATGTACCCTAATTACTGCCCCATTCGATTGGTTTCTTATCCTGTAGATACCCTGTGCTGGCCCCACAATAGGACGTATCACTTCCTAAAGTGGCAATCCCATTATTTTCAAGATGCACAACCATATCTACTAATGTCACAACATCTTAATTTCCCCAAGAAAGCCGGACCCATGCATGCACATGACTCCGTCGTAATGCACCATCTACACCCTCACACAAGTGACCTCTTATAACTAGCTCAATAAGCATGCCCAGACACCGACGTAGTTCAGGGTTCCCCGTTTGATACCAAGATAGGTTACTGACTGAAACAGGTCCTACACAATAGATGATACAAGATTCCCCCTAGTCTTGCATTCCTACTACTAGGATTTTGACAGGTTATGCCTAACTGTTAAACAAGGTTGCATAACCCCCACATGTAAAACAAGTTAAGTTTGTCGGGTTTATATATATAACCCGCCTCCGCAGATTTAACAAGATTAACGTAACCACCACTTATTCAAGCAAGTTTACTTAACCCCTACTCAATTTGACAGGTTCATGTAACCCCACAAATTTAAAAAGGTTAAGTATTACAGGTTAACAAGTTATCATCATTCATCCATTTATGGATGTTAATGGGATAGACCTCTCACATTAAGTCTACTACTTGTGAATGCTGGATATGCCGGGCGGTTCTGGGCAGACTTATACCACAATCAGACTTAACTTCATGTCTTAGCACCGTTACGTGTACATTTATGCACTCGACCCCTCACATTAGATTAACCACTTATGGATGCTGAATTTGCCGAACGGTTCCGGGCAGACTTCTACCACAAGTGTTACCTAACCTCATGTCTAAGTGCGGTTACCGTTTCTAACTACTATAAATCTAGGCATGTTCATTTTTCACCATTTTTTCATGTTTATCCAAGATTATTCCCCAAATCCCAGTCTGGTTCACAATACAAGTTATGCCCTAAATTAAAGTTTTAGATCAAGGTATAGATTATGCCCCAATCCCAATCATGTTTTACTATATTAGTTATGCCCCAATTTATCATTTCCAACCATTCCAAATTTCTTGTGTTCTCATATTTCAATGATAGGCCTAGGCTCGAAGGTAACCTAGCTATAAAAATAAAAAGGGAAGGAGGGAGAGAAGAGAACAAAAATAGGCATAAAATCAAAATAAGCATATGATGATAGAAATAGGTATACTAACAGAATAGGCACATAGTGACATGAATAGGCATAATAACAGAATAGACATAATAAAGAAAGGCATGCAAGATGTAAACAGAGGATCAGGTGTACAAGTGATGGTTGATATGTTTAGTTTTGATTAAGGTTATTAACAGGCACAGGTGTAGATCCAACTTATTATCAAGTCAAGATTACTATTAATTGTTTATATCTAAGGATAACATGAACTCACTGTGACTGGATCTAAAGAACATAGAATTGACTATGGATGTTGTAGCAAATATTCTTGTATGCTTATAAATTGTTGTTGCAGAAGGGTAGGCTAATTTATTCTGAGTTGGGGGAGCACCTCATCGTCACTATTGTTTTTGGTGAATAAAACAATGAGAATGAGGTCTTATTTATAGCCTAAGGTCAACGAATTTCACTTAGAAATGTTTCCACGTGCAGGGGAAGAATCTGCCCTAGATCTCGGTGGGGTCAACCCGAGGTCGTCATAGGGGTCGACACCCCTGTGTAGCGGTCGACCCATGGGTCGAAACCCATAAGGGATGGGGTCGACCCCAAACGGGCCAATTTCCCTCCCTTTCCCGCTCTGAAATTTTGATTTTCTGGATTATATATATATAATTTGCTTATATGTATACAAACTTCAAACCTTAATATCTACTTCATACGATGTCTATTTTACGCAAACCTGGAGTCTGTCTTAAGCAGAATTCTGAGACGAACGCAATTGGCGCAGCCCGTTTTACTTAATTCCTAATATTTAAATAAGTATTCCTTAATTTATCATTATAATTTTCTTTAAAATTTCGGAGTGTTACAGATAATGCGGCCATTATCATCAGAGTTATTTTCCAGTAACCAAAGTGAGTTCAATACTATATCCTTTCAAAACTCATTTTTTGAATACTTCCATTTGGAAATTACTCCAAAATACCTTTCATCACAATGCTTGGAAAACAATTTAAAATCCCCCAGGACTTTGAAATTCTCATATATTTAACCCAAATCCATTTACAAACACCTTTCCAAATTTACAGAGTTTTAATTTCAAATCTGGTTTTTTAATTTAAGATTTAATCCATTTGATTTAATATATTATATTATATGAATTCTGATTGGTTATTTATAGCCGTCTCAATTATAATCTTATTTGATTATAATAATAATCAACACATTCCATATATACTATAGTAATTCCAAGATATTTACTTCTTTGATATCAAAATATAATTTCAGTAAAATTATTTCATTTACCCTCCTTTTCAAAACATGTTGTGTCGGTTGATTGTATTCGAGTGTTTAGAAACCCCTATCGGTACAGTGGATCCTACTGATCGACCAGAATTCATAACCACTCAACCAATAAATCTCCACAATATAAAATCATTTATAAACAATCTACAAATACGCTCTCTCTTATATATACACTCAACTCAATCTTGGGTATTGCTGACCTATCTCTATTGACTCACGCCACAGAGCCAAGGTAATTACTCAACCTTCAACTCTGATGCCAAAAGTAACGAACTGGAATTTTCAACCCTGAAAATCAACATAAAACACAATGTTGACTATTCAAGCATCAGAAATACCAGATCATTAATAGAAAGAAGTTAGAGGGTGAGAAACAGAAAGAAAGAAAGTTGGAATAGAAGAAGAACACAACAGAACAGAATTAGAGTAAACACAAATCTCACAGCGGAACGAACAAAATATATTATATAAAAACTTTTGAAATACAAAACTATAAATGTATATACATACCAATATAAAACATAACATAACAACAGAAATAAACTCTATATATAACTAATCTTGAAGCTTCTTGCTCCATGATCCTCCAAGAATACCTATAAAATCCCGACTACGTGACTGCCCGTACAAATTTGGACACCCAAGAGTTTAGGTGTAACACCCCGTGTATTCTATAACCGTGAAATTCATAAATTAAAGTATAATTAATTTCAAATCAAAGAATTAAGGGAAACGGGATACTCCATTGCGTTCGTCTTGGAAAAATACGCGAAATAGAGTCTGAGTTTTCGAAAATCGGAGTCCGTATGACCAAGATATGGCCTCCGGAAGTTTCAGAATTAGGTTTAAAATTCGAACAGACGAAAACAGCTCAGAAAAACTAATTCAAAATTCAAAATCGGGCCCAATTGGCCAAGGCGGGAAAATACCCGCCCAAAGCACCCAGGTCGACTTGGCAGTCGACTTGGGGCTAGCCAGGTCGACTGGGCAGTCGACCTGGGTAACCCGTGTCGACTGCCAAGTCGACACGGTGTCGACTGGGGTGTCGACCTGGCCCCTGAGCCAGGTCGAACCCAGCCTACCCTGGCTGGCCAGGTCTGTGTTTGGTCGATTTTCTGAGCCTTGCCTTGTCACTAGGGCTAGGTGTCAGCTCCTGGTTGGTCCCTCCTTTGAACGAACGACTATTATTAAACCAAGCTTCATCGACGGTCTAAATCAACTCACAAACTCTATAAAAAGGACCTAAGACTAACCCTAATTCACTCAAACTAAAATGGAGATGAGACCGTCATGCTGCTGAGGAGAGACTGAAGATAGACGTCAGAAATAGAGAGACAACTAGGAGATAATTCAAAGCTTAAAGCAACATCAAATGAATCAAAGCAACGCCTACAACAAAAAAATAGCGTCTCCAAATTCAGATTTCTGAATTGAAGATTCGCCATACGCTGTAAGTAGAGTGCTATTCCGGTATGAATTAAATAATTGTGTTGATTTGTGTAATGTAAGAAATGGAATTGTGGTGATAATAATCTATATTTGCATGTTGCTTTGATGCAAAACGATTTGGGAATATTATGGTATACGATTGGATATTTGCAAGTACGCAACTTGCGTTGGAACGAAATGGAATTTTGGCGATAATGACTTATATTTGTATGTTATTTTGATTCTAAACGATTTGGCAAGGCTATGGTTTGATTCATACAAGTATGTGGCTTATGTTGACAACCACATGTTGTGGAATTTTGATTGGGACTTATGCAAGCATATGATTCATATTGAAAACTACATGTTTGTGGGAGTTATTTACAACACCCATTTGGTAAATGCTAGTATAGGATTCATGTTGAACAACAACTATATGTTGTAATAGTTTATTTTGAAATTCATGCAAGTCTATGGTCTATTGTTATGACAACATGATGTAAAATTCTATGGTCATCTTTAGTGTAATTTGATTCACCTAAGTATTATGATTCATATGAAGGTTATGTTGAAATTGGCATCATAGTTCAAGTATAAAAATCATGATTTTGTGATAGTGACAAAAGCAAGCGTCGTTGTAAGCTTGTATTAATTTTATGAACATGTCTAAGCTATGTTTGTTATTAGGCCTAGTTAAGAACATGTTTTCTAAGCTTATGTTGTTATCTTAATCATATGATAATATATTTTTGGCACATAAGTTACATTAGAAATTTACACTAGAATTGCATCCCCTTACAAGTTACATAGATTGGACAAAAACCCATGAATATATGAATAATAGGATTCATAATCAATTATGTTTATGCCATGACCATATAAGGACTCATGTTCAATTATGATTATGCCATAATTATATGATTAGAGTGGTTCATGTTTAAGTACTATTTATGCCATGACTACATGTTTCGTTTACACCATGATTATGTGAATAGAATGATTCGTGTTTAAGTATTGCTTATATTATATGTTGTTACAATTGCAAGTTCACATATGCCTATCTTATGATAATTAGATCGTATGTTGCAAGTTCATGCGTTCACACTCCCCTTTTTATGTCACCTTATAAACACCATGTTATAGCCTCCCCTTTCATATGGCTAAATTGGGTTTAAGTATTAAACCCAACACACCTTACATTGGAACGAACGAATAAAACGGGGGAAATGACGTTTGAGTTAAAAATATAGAACATATGTGTTGGCTTGTTTGACGCACGCCAATAACTTTGAAAAACAATTAAGTGGCATAAATAAATCTTAACTAATAAAGATGAATTTGAATAATGGGACGCAAATATTTACATATAAAAAGAAGAAAGACAAAATATGTAAATGTAGAAAATACGATGTGTTTAACCCGAGGTTGGATTGAGTTGTGATGTAAACCTGCCCGGAACCGCCCGGCTGTCCAGTAGTCACAACAATACCTATCCAATGTGGGTGGTTAAACGTGGAGCCCAATAAGGACCCGAGGTTAGACTGAGTTGTGGCGTAAGACTGCCCGGACCCAACCGGCAACAGGCAGCCACAACAATACCTGTCTAATGTGAGAGGTCAAGGCTTTAATAAGATAATTAAGGCTGAGTCAGGATTGATAGGATTAAGTAAATTATATTAATACTTAATCAAGATGGAACATGCTAAACTAAACAGACTGATTGGGGGTTAGGTTTATAACACACTTAACCAACTTAGCATGTTGGCTAGAAATAGAAAAACCTAGTAGCGGGGGACCCTTTTCAGCAGTAACCCTATAAGGTATCATGATACCCTGAAACTAGGCAGGGTGGGGCACGATTACTGGGCTGACTGTAAGAGGTCAAATCGACGGCGGTGGTGCAGCAGTGTAGGTTCTAACGGGGTGCGGGCGTGCACACACTCCGGCGCAGAAAAATAAGGCACTGGGCACCAGTAGCATACCTGTGCATTCTAGGATTGTGTCGGGCCGCCACCATGGGACTTGATACACCCCATGGTGGGACCAGCATAGGTAACTACAACATCGGGGGCCGTAAGACACATGTAACTATGCGAGTAGGAGCCGATCATCATAAAATGGATCACTTTACCCTGATTATGGGGTGCCCGTTGTGAACTAGTTTATATGGGTACAGAGATTAATATGGGGTACGATAGTATATTCGACCCTAGACAACTTAACTAAGTTTATGGTGCTTTCCCATTTCTAGTTTATACTTATCATACCCAGTTCTTTATTCATAGACTGAATAGTCCTAGACTTACTCAGGCTTTATGTCTGACTCTACTTTTCTTTCGTCTTCTTTTCTTCCGTTTCCTCCCCCCAGGTCCACAGGGAGGGAATACCGCAGCTTGACCAGCCTTCATATCCAGCTTGAAGAGAAAGAATGTATTGCTTGGATCTTTTCGTTTTGGACTATGGCTTTGGACAGCAATTATGGGACTTTTGCAGTTTTATTTATGTTTTCTTTATGCTTCTTTAAATAATGTAATCAAGACAGTTATGAAGATGTTATGTTTTTGGAAGCATTGTAAAACAAATTATGGCATGGTTGGTGTAACACGTATTTTATTGAAATAAAAGTTGTTGTTTTCCGCTGTTCAAAAATATGTGTTCTTATATCTGTCTTGTATATCCATGACTTATACTTATAAACCTCCACCAAAATTAGAGCATTCCCTTTGAGAGTGACCCTAACGGAGGTGGGGTGTTTCACTTGGTATCAGAGCATAGGTTTACCAGATAAGATAAAAAGTTTTGAAAATTTATTTTCAAAAAAAGAAATTTAAAGAAGCATTTTTAAAAGAAAAATATTATTTTATTTAAAAAAAAGGCAAAGTCCCCCCAAAGCCATAGGTACTATCTCTTATCCTTCGTTTTGAATCTATCCTTTTTGTTTCAGCATGTCCGAAGAACTTAACTTGCCAGAGGGTGTACCAATACCTGGTTGGTTTAGGCGGTTCTTAGAAGCAAGGGCCACTCAGCCAGGTCCTACCGTTCCTCCTCCCCCAGCTGCAGGAAATCATCCAGCTGCAGCAGCACCTCTTCCTCCACCTCCTCCACGGGGAAACACGTTTGCTAAGATATGTAAAGATTTTAAAACTATGGGAGGAAAGGATTTCCATGGAACTGAGTCCTTCGTGGCAGCTAGAAATTGGCTGAAAGAAACCGAGGACTTATTCATCATCTTTGAGGTAGAAGATAGGCAGAAAGTACAACTGGCAGTATGGTTGCTAAAAGGTGAGGCTTCCTACTGGTCGGAAGTCACTAATGTAGAAAGACCAGTGGAAACATGGGAGGACTTTAGGGAAAGGTTTGAGGCTAAATTTCTCTTAGATGCGGAAAGGAGTTTGCAGTTGGAAAAATTCTTATTTCTTAAGCAAGGGAACAAGACTGTCAAAGAGTATGTTAATCAGTTCAATAAGCTGGCTAGGTTTGGGCTGGACCTAGTCAACACCCCGCACAAGAAGGCTCTCCGTTTTGTCAAAGGGTTGAATGAGCCATTACACAGTTTGGCCATGACCCATATACCCATGGGAGCTATGTATGAAAGATTGGTACAGATGGCATTGCTGAACGAAGAGGATAAGGGCAAGAAGGAGACAAAGGCAGAAAGCTCTCAAGGGAAGAAAGAGGGTTTACAGCCTAAGAAGACAGACTTTAAGAAGGGCGGGAAAGGCAACAAAGAGAAGAGGAAGTGTAATTTATGTGGCAAAGTGGGGCACTTAGTGAAAGATTGCCGGAAAAAGAAGGCCAAGGAGAATGGTGGGTGCTTTTCTTGCGGTGAGACAGGCCACAGGGCTAAGGACTGCCCAAAGAAACGAGGACAGGGGCAGAGGGCTGGATCCACCTCAGGGGCACAAGTTCATGTGCTAGAAGCGCCACCTCTGCAACAGCGAGGTATAAATACTTCTGTAGAAAGTGTAGTTTATCTTTATGATCACCCCGTTCGCACTTTATTTGATTCTGGCGCATCACACTCCTTTATCTCGTCTGCTTTAGTAGAATCTCTGCACCTAAAAACTAGTATGGTAGAGGACCCCTTAATTGTTTCAAATCCAATTGGGGGCCCAGCTCATTTGTCTATGATCTGTTTGGGATTGAAAATTTCTATTCTAAGCGTAGAATTTAAATGTAGTGCCTTTGTTTTGGTCTTTTCGGGATATGGTTTGATTTTGGGCATGGATTGGCTATCCAGTAATGGGGCCATCCTTGATTGTGAGAAAAGGGTTGTTAGGCTCCTAACCCAGCTCGGTAATACTTTGGAAATTTCTTGTAATCCCTCGTATGCGGTTATGCTTAGTTACCTTGAATCGCTAGATGCCTCTGTTGAAAATTTGCAATCAGTTAGAGTGGTCCGGGAATATCCGGATGTCTTCGAAGAGGTGAAGGGCTTGCCTCCGAAGCGGGAGATAGACTTCCGCATATACCTTGTAGATAATGCAAAGCCCGTTGCATTGCCCGTTAGACACATGGCTCCACGGGAAAGGAAAGAGCTCAGTAAACAGATTAAAGAGCTTCTAGAAAAGGGGTTCATTAGGAGGAGCATTTCAGAATGGGGCGCTCCAGTGGTGTTCGCTACAAAGGCGGATGGTTCACTCCGTCTATGTGTTGACTATAGGGAGCTCAACAAGCTAACGAAAAAGAATAGGCACCCTCTCCCCAGAATTGACGATTTGTTTGATCAGCTTGTAGGAGCGTCTGTTTTCTCCCAACTCGATTTAGCGACCGGTTTTCATCAGCTAAGGGTGGCTGAAGATAGTATCGATAAAACGGCATTCAGAACCCCAGACAGCTTCTTTGAGTGGCTTGTCTTGCCTTTCGGCTTGACAAATGCACCTGCTTACTTCGTGGACCTGATGAGTAGGGTATTCAGAGATTTCCTCAATAAGTTCGTAGTGGTCTTCGTAGACGATATCCTTATCTTCTCAAAGAGTGAAGAGGAACATGCTCAGCACTTAAGGGCAATCATGGAAACTCTGTGAGTCCATCAGCTAAAAGCCAAATTCTCCAAATGCCACTTTTGGAGAGAAGAAGTGAGGTTCCTTGGGCACATAGTATCCAAACAAGGGTTAGCAGTGGACCCTGCTAAGGTAGTGGCGGTACAGGATTGGAAGACACCAAGGAATGCAACAGAGGTCCGAAGTTTTCTAGGACTAGTAGGTTTCTATCGAAAGTTCATAAAGGATTTTTCGAAAATCTCAGCTCCGCTCACGAAATTGACCAAGAAGAATCTAGCATTCAATTGGGACTTGGATTGCGAGTTTGCTTTCCAGCGACTAAAAAGGGCTCTTACAACAGCCCCAGTTTTGACGTTGCCAGATGGAAGCAAGATGTTCACTTTTTATACAGATGCATGTGGGATAGGGCTAGGCGCCGTCTTAATGCAAGAAGGAAGGGTAGTAGCTTATGGCGGGAGGCAGTTGAAAGTGCACGAAAAGAACTACCCGACCCACGATCTTGAGTTAGCTGCCATCGTCTTTGCACTCAAGTCTTGGCGACACTATCTCCTAGGTGAGAAGTTCGAACTTTACACTGACCATAAATCGTTGAAATATCTTTTCTCGCAGAAAGGTCTTAACTTGAGGCAACAGAGATGGATGGAGTTTCTTGCCTCGTACGATTTCGAGATCTCCTACACTCCGGGCAAAGGCAACGTAGTGGCAGATGCGTTGAGCCGAAAGAAATTGACCCTAAGCCCGCTGTTTGTTGAAAGACAAAGCCTAGAGTTTATAGCCAGCTTCGACTTTAGGCCTTCCTCCGATTTTGTACCAGGCTTGCTAGCATCTCTCGAAGTGCGCCCGACTTTAGTAGACTCAATAGGGACAGCACAACGCGAGGACCCTCAGCTTGTGGAAACGATTGATAGGCTAATTATGGGTGAGACTTCAAGTCACCTCAACAGATACTCCATCGACGATAAGGGTTGGCTAAGGCGAGACGGAAGACTATGCGTCCCACAGACAAGGGATTTAGTAAAGAGGGTTCTCGAGGAAGCACATCACTCCAAGATGACGATACACCCAGGCGGAGATAAAATGTACAAGGACATAAAAAGAACTTTCTTCTGGAACGGCATGAAAAAGTACGTGGCAGAATTCGTTTCTAAGTGTATGGTGTGCCAACAGGTTAAGGCGGAACAGAAAAAGCCTGCCGGTCTGCTACATCCTCTAGAGGTCCCGCAGTGGAAGTGGGATAGCATCTCAATGGACTTCATCGATAGGCTGCCTAGGTCTAGGAGAGGCAACACTAGCATTTGGGTAATAGTGGATAGGCTTACTAAAAGCACCCACTTTTTACCTGTCAAAAGTAAAAGAACTGCCTCATCCCTAGCATCTCTTTACCTCAAGGAAATCGCTCAACTCCATGGAATACCATCCAGCATTGTTAGTGACCGAGACCCTATCTTCACCAGTGAGTTTTGGCGGAGTCTGCAAGAAGCAGTAGGAACGCAGTTATGCTTGAGCACAACCTATCATCCCCAAACCGACGACCAAACAGAAAGAGTGAACAGGGTTTTGGAGGACCTTTTAAGACTGTGCGTCCTTGATTTCGGAGGGACATGGGAAGACCATCTTCCTTTGGTGGAATTTGCCTACAATAACAGCTATCAAGCAACCATCGGGATGGCGCCCTTCGAAGCTTTATATGGAAGACCGTGCCGATCGCCCACTTGTTGGTGGGAGTCTACTGATAAACTCATACTTGGACCAGATATGATCCGAGAGACTTCTTGAAAAAGTAGACTTAATACGAAGAAGGATGAAGACGGCCCAAGAAAGACAAAAGTCCTACGCCGACAAGAGGAGGACCGACCTTGAATTTGAGGTTGGAGACAGAGTTTTTCTTAAGGTATCTCCGCTAAGGAACGTTGTCCGTTTTGGAACCACAGGAAAGCTAGCACCAAGGTTCATAGGGCCATTCCCTATCATCAAGAAAATTGGGAAAATGGCCTATAGATTAGAGCTACCCGAAAAGCTGGCCGGAGTTCACAACGTTTTTCATGTTTCACATCTCCGAAAATGTCTACATGAGTCTGCTGAAGTGGTAGAGCCAAATATCCTAGAAGAAGCTGAAGTGGAACGCAAAGCAACCGTGAGGAAAGTTCCAACCCGCATATTAGGAACGGAAGTGAAGAAGCTACGCAACCGCGAAGTCAAGCTCGTCAAAGTTCAGTGGAGCGACGCCGAAGGAGATGCAACTTGGGAGACTGAAGCTAGAATACGCGTTGCCTACCCTTTTCTTTTCGAGGGTACATCTTTGATCCTTCCTTTTCCTTAAGTTGCGCGTTTATCTATCTTTTTTTTAGGTATATCTCCTCGACCCTATCTTTTAGGTAGAAACTCTTTGGATGAAAACATGTAGTTGAAACATGTTATGGATGATGGTTGCAAGTGGTTGCAAGTGATTGCTAGTGGTTGCTCGTGGTTGCATATACACACACAATCTAAGTTTTAGATCGGCTCAGTCACTTCATATTGCATATGCATATATGTTTGCATTCGTATATGGTTGAACTTTAATGTGTTGTCATATGGATGTTGCATTTATATGAATGATTGTGTACTCATGTAGAATCATGAATAGGAGGATTTGCATACATAATGGATTCATAGCACTTACATACTTCGCATTAAGGAGGTCAACTGAATCAGTAGACAGCCTGATTTTGTATTAGATAAGTACATGTACACACACACTTCGCATATGATCATGAAGCATTAGAAGTCTTTTAAGGACAATGGATGCTCGTGTTTGATGGATGAGTAGATGGATGTTTGGATGTTAGGATATACATTTGTAACGACCCGTGTTCTACGCATCATAGAATCGTAGAATATTTATTTCTGTCACATACGAAGTCGTATGATCATGTAACTTTGGGAGACGACTATTGGGGTCATTTCCCATGTTCATGATTTTTCCCAATTTTTAAATGACCATTTTACCCCTAGTTGACACTGTTTTGGCCATAACTTTTGACTGGAAAGGAATTTTGACCTGAGACCACTTCCATTGGCTCCGGATGATGGTTTCTCTTTCCGTAGAGTGGTCACATTAGCCAAACGGACTCACCGTTTGGGAGATATGGCTGAAACAAGTTTCAGATGGTGAAAAACAGCTTAATTGGGCTTAAACGGGTGATTAGCAGCTTGGCCCAAGGGGAATTTCGGGTTTAGGGAGATATAGGTGCTGATTAGGGTTAGAAAACATTTCTTTAGACATTTTCCAGCCGCCACTTTCATTCCTCTTGACATAGCCATGGCCTCCACTCTCTAAATCTCTCTAGAACACCCAAAAATCACTCACTAATCAAGGATTAAGGCTTAGAGGCATCAAATTAAGGAGAAAAGCACCAAAGCAAGGTTGGAGCTGCTGTATAGGATTGGGAACAGCGCCAAATCAGAGAATATTTCAATTTTGGGGTTCTAGTTGTGGCAAAGGTGAGTGATTTGCATAGTTTTTGCACTAATTACGGTGATTAAGGGTAATTAGTGAAGATTAGCGAATTTATACGTAAATAAATTCTGGAAAAATTCTTAAAATTCTAAAATAATGTTTTAAGGCTCTGTTAGAAATTTGGGTTAATTTCGATGTGTTTTGCTAATCGTATGCTTAAACATGATTAAGAGGGATTATAGGCAAATGTGAGGTTTTAGCCACTTTTGATTCATTTTGATTCATTTAAATTGTTGTTTGCTGTTTGTGATTGCTATTACATGTTGCTATGACTCTATGGTATGTTTCATGATTGATTAGAATAGTTAAATTGCTCGAAAACGTCGTCGAATGGCGTAGAAAGCTCGCTGGAAAGTTGCAGAAAAGTGCAGGTCCCGAACCGGTTCGGATCGGAGAAGGGGTCGGATCGGATTTGTGAACTGACCAAGGAAATCTGAACTGGATCGGAGCTTGTCACTGGAGGAGGATCGGCGAGAAGGAAGGCTGTTTGCTTAGAGTTGGAGTGGACAAGGGGGATCGGATCGGAACTAGAGAGCGGATCGGATCGGAACTAGAGAGCGGATCGGATCGGAGCTGTGGAGCGGATCAGATTGGAGAGGATTGGATCGGAGTAAGCTAAGGGGGCGGAGCGAATCGGCAATTGGAGAAGGACAGGATCGGGTATGGGAACTTAGAAGGGAGCAACCACCGAACCAACCAGAGAATAGGCACTCAACTTCCGAACCGAACCAAGTGGAGAACCCGAACCGAAGGGCTACCGAACCGAACCGACGAAGATGATGACTACCGAACCGAACCGAATTCCAGGACTGCGCGACAACTCTTCTGAAGACCCACTCCAATTCGACCAAACCCGAGATGCAAAGGAAGTCCAAATGAGAAGTTAGGGCTCAAGATTCAGATGGGAATCAATGAGTTCGCTTCATGGTTGGGCTTTGCTGCGGGACGTGTGCCAAGGAGTTATCGACGTCTATAGCTTTGGACCACTATGGTAGGAGGTGCGAAGGCGGATTCAGGGCCATTATGGCATCGGTAGAACCAAGGGCTACGACCAATGAAGTGGGTCATTGAAATGTTTGGTCATGACTCCAAGTGTTTGGCTTGGTCACAGCAGGGTTTCTACAAGTCGGGATTCGTCGTTACCTCAGTTTGTCTAGTGTTCCAAAGTGGTAGATGTCGTACGCTTTACGCACTGAGTGAGAGGTGTGAGGATGGTTGCTATGGATGATTTGTTTGCTATCATTATGGCATGCACACCCCACCCCCGTATTCTTACACTATTTATTATGGCACCTTGGAGTATTGTACGGTATGTGGTACTAACTCTTTGGTTGCAGGTCCAGGTTCAGGTATGGTTTAGTATACCTGTTATTACTTTCTTTAGATGCTTATCGCTCACACCAGGCTTTATGTCTGACCCAGAGTTTTATGTCTCTTCTTATTACTCTGGGTGCTCACACGAGCAGACTAGAGACAGGTTAGCTGGTGATGCACGGGTAGATGATCCGGAGACGAGCAGGAGGCTTCCACGTAACATATATAGTATTCTCCCTGTGTTGTTGAAGATCACTGCTTGGGCATTGTTGGTGTATCTTCTACTTTAGCTTTCTTTTGCTTAGAGACAGTAGATTTTGAAAAGTTGTAATAAGCTGTATATGGATTTCCGCTGCTCTGATGATTGATGTTGATTTTAGTTATCAGCTTATGCACTGTCTCGCCTGTTTTATGTCAAGTATGTTATTATTATATTTTATCCCATGCGCTGTGAGACATTCTACAGGTTCCTTGATTAGTTCATTCTCTTCTTTCTTCTCTTCTGATGACCGTTCTGTGCTAGCTGGGCATGTGTACAGCGCACTTCCGGAGGAAATGCAGGATGGTGCGGAACGGGCCGTCACACTTGGTATCAGAGCTCTAGGTTGCGTAGTTAACCTAGGGAAGTTATCAGGGAGAGATATTATACGTATACGAGAGAGCGTATTTGTGATTACTTTGGTTTTTGAAAGCTATATATATATACTATTAGTAGTATAAGGATGAAGTCGTACTGCACTAGCACCACTATGGAATCGTTAATCGTTTCCTTTTTCAGATTGACGATGAGCCGAGATACTAGAGGTGCTGGTAGGGGAGCCAATAATGGGAATGCTGCTGACATGAGGACGATGTTTACTGACCTCATGAGAGAGATGCTTAGAGATGTACAGAGGGCAGCTCCCAATGGTGGAAATGGTGGTGGTCCAATAGTGCAGGTGCCAAGAGTCGACTTCGCCAAGCTGAATAAGGATTATACTAGTCTTGGTGGGAAGCCGTTCCACGGAACGGAGTCGGCTACGGATGTTCAAGATTGGGTGGATAGTTGCGAACGTATCTTCGAGGATTTGGGTATCGAGGATGCAATGAAGAGGAAGCTAGCGTCCCGTCAGCTGCAAGGGCGGGCAATGAATTGGTGGAATGCTATAAAGGCAGCTACTCCCGAAGACCAGATTACTTGGGAGCAGTTTAAGGCTCGCTTTAGTGAGAAGTTCATTCCAGCTGCTCAGAAGTCAGTGTTGTTTAAGAAATTCTTGGAGCTCAAGCAGAATGGCAGAGCTGTCTCGGAGTACATTGCTGAATTCGACACTTTGTCAAAGTATGGGTTATCTCTTATTGATACTGCCGAGAAGAAGAATGAGAAATTCATAACTGGGTTAGATCAGTACTTAGGGGAAAGGCTTATTAACCACATCGATGAGACGTTTGAGTCGATTGTGGGGAAAGCATTAAGATCAGAGAGTCTCTAACCTAAGCCGAAGACTGAGGTTGCATCTGCAGAAGAGCCAAAACCACAAGCAAGTGGTGGAGGCAAAGGTGGTTCTCAGAATAAGAGAAAGCAGAACCAAGCTAAGGATGGCCAGAAGAAAAAGAATAAGCAAGATGTTGAGTGCTTCAGCTGTGGTAAGAAGGGCCATTATGCTAGTAATTGTCGGGCCAAGCCAGCGGATAGGAAGTGCTTCAACTGTGGCCAGATGGGACATCACAAGGACAAGTGTCCACAACCCCCTAAAGAAAAGCAAATGGTGAAAGCCTACGCTCTTAATGCTATTCCTTCTTCGTCGAATGCCCCAACTGCGGCGGAGAAGGGAAAGAATGTCGTCATTCAAGGTATGCTTTCTGTTTATGATGTTCCTGTTAGAGTTTTGTTTGATACCGGAGCTTCCAGTTCTTTCATATCTAGTGACCTGGTAGATAGGTTGGGATTGGAGCCCGAGATTGTCGATAGACCTTTAGTAGTGACGAACCCGATTGGTGGTTCTACTAGCCTTAGCATGATTTGTCGTAATGTGGTCTTATCGAGTCATGGATGCATGTTTGTTTGTGATTGCTTTGTTTTGGGCTTTACTGGGTTTGGCATTATTTTGGGAGTAGATTGGCTCCAAAGATACGGGGTGGTGGTAGACTGTGAGGGCTTGTTGGTGACAGCTAGAGCGGATGATGGGCGGAGGATAGTGTTTGGTGGTCTACCCAGTAAGGGGGTATTGGCTAGTTTTCTAAACTCCCTCGACATTCCGCATAGTGAGTTGTCAGGTTTGCCCGTGGTTGGCCAGTATCCGGATGTTTTCGAAGAAGTGACCGGACTTCCACCACACCGAGAGATTGAGTTCCGTATTGATTTGGTAAAAGATGCCAGGCCTATAGTGATGCCACTTCGTCGTATGGCACCAAGAGAGCAGCGAGAGCTCGAGGTGCAAGTCAGCGATCTTTTGAAGAAGGGATTTATCAGAAGGAGTGTTTCTGAATGGGGAGCACCAGTTGTGTTTGCTACCAAGGCGGATGGTTCCCTTCGTTTGTGTGTAGACTACCGCAAGTTGAATAAAGTGACGAGGAAGAACAAGTATCCTCTACCGCGGATAGATGATTTGTTCGATCAGTTGAGTGGCGCGAGAGTATTTTCTCAGTTGGATCTCGCGACAGGTTTTCATCAGCTTAGAGTGGAAGCTGAGAGTATAGCTAAAACGGCATTTCGGACGCCGTCTGGGTTTTATGAGTGGTTGGTCATGCCATTCGGGCTGACCAATGCCCCAGCATATTTTGTGGATCTTATGAATAGGGTATTCAGAGATCAGTTGAATAAGTTTGTCCTTGTGTTCGTTGATGATATTTTGGTCTACTCGAGGACAGAGGAAGAACACAAGGGACATTTAAGAATAGTGATGGAAGTGTTGAGAAAACACCAATTGAAAGCAAAGTTTTCTAAGTGCCACTTCTGGAAGAGGGAAGTGAGGTTCTTGGGCCATGTTGTATCAGAAAATGGGATTGCCGTGGACCCGGCGAAGGTGGCTACGGTACAGGATTGGCCTACGCCCAAGAATGCAACAGATGTAAGAAGTTTCTTGGGGTTAGCGGGGTATTATCGTAAGTTTATCCAAAGTTTCTCCAAGGTAGCAGCACCATTGACCCAGTTGACCAAGAAGAATCAAGCTTTTGTCTGGGATGAAAGGTGCGAGAATGCATTCAAGAGTCTGAAGGACAAGTTGACAAGCGCACCAGTGTTAGTCATCCCTAAGGGGGATGAAGAGATGACGGTATACACGGATGCCTGTGGTACCGGACTGGGTGCTGTATTGATGCAAGGCGGTAGGGTTGTAGCTTACGCAAGTCGGCAATTGAAACCGCACGAGAGAAGATACCCTACCCATGATTTAGAATTGGCAGCAATCGTGTTCGCGTTGAAGATGTGGAGGCACTATCTCTTGGGAGAAAGATTTGAGCTGTTTACAGATCATAAGTCGTTGAAGTATCTATTCTCCCAGAAGGATTTAAATCTCCGTCAGCAGAGATGGTTAGAGTTCTTAGCTTCCTATGATTTTGACATCGCATACACACCAGGAAAGGGCAATGCGGTGGCTGATGCATTGAGTAGAAGACATGCCAGCTTAGGGGCTATGTTCCTTGAATGGAAGCAACTGGAGTTTATCGCGGGGTTTGATTTCAGACCAAAGTGCGAATTGGATCCAGAAATGTTAGCAAGTTTGACGATCAGACCCACTTTGATTGAGCGGATCGGCTCTAGTCAGAGGGACGATCCTAACCTATTGGAAATCATCTCCAAGTTAAAGATGGATATCGATGAGGAGATGAACAAGTATGGGCTTGATCGAGAAGGATGGCTTAGAAAGAATGGAAAGCTTGTTGTACCCAATGTCAATGGATTGAGGGATGAAGTGCTTAGAGAATGTCATCACTCAAAGTTGACCATACACCCCGGTGGTAACAAGATGTATCGAGATATGAAGCAGACTTACTACTGGGAAGGGATGAAAAGAGACGTTGGAAAGTTTATATCGAAATGCATGAATTGCCAGCTAGTTAAAGCCGAGCAAAGGAAACCTAGTGGTTTATTACAACCCTTAGAAATTCCTGAATGGAAATGGGAGCAAGTCTCGATGGATTTCATCGATGGTTTACCAAGGACTAGATCGGGATATGACAGCATTTGGGTAATTGTAGATCGGCTGACTAAAAGTGCAAGGTTTATACCAGTCAAATCGACTAGGACGGCAGCTAAGTTAGCAGAATTGTATATGAAGTGGATAGTGAGATTGCATGGAGTACCTAAAAGCATTGTGAGCGACCGAGACCCGTTGTTCACTAGTGGGTTTTGGAAGAGCTTGCAAGAGGCGCTAGGGTCAGAATTACATCTCAGTACCGCATATCATCCTCAGACCGACGGTCAGACGGAGAGGGTGAACCGTATCTTGGAAGATCTCTTGAGGGCATGTATATTGGATTTTGGTGGATCATGGGATGACCATTTGCATCTAGTAGAGTTTGCATATAATAATAGCTACCAATCCAGTATTGGTATGGCTCCGTTTGAAGCTTTGTACGGAAGACCGTGCAACTCACCATCATGTTGGATAGAGACTGGCGAGAAGTTTATGCTTGGACCAGATGTGGTAAGGGAGACTTCAGATAAGATTAAGATCATTCAACAACGAATGAAGGCTGCCCAGGATAGGCAGAAGAGTTATGCTGATAAGAGGAGAAGAGACTTAAAATTCTCCGTTGGCGACTTGGTGTTTGTCAAGATTTCTCCGTTGAAGAGCGTAATACGATTTGGCAGGAGAGGCAAGTTGACACCAAGGTTTGTTGGCCCATTCCCTGTTCTTGAACTAGTCGGGAATTTAGCATATAGAATTGACTTACCAGAGAAGATGGCAGGAGTTCATAACGTATTTCATGTTTCCCAACTAAGGAAGTTCGTTCACGACTCAGATATAACTATTTCACCTGATCAGTTGGAGGACTTCGAAGTAGAACCCGAGGCGGTTGGGAACCGCAAGCCGGCCCGTATTGTCGAGCACGACATGAAGCAACTTCGAAGGAAGGCGGTGAAGCTAGTCAAGGTTCAGTGGGGCGAGGACGAGAATGATTGTACTTGGGAGACAGAGGAGAACATTAGGAAGACTTATCCGGAACTCTTTGCCTGGTAAGATTTTGACTTCGATTTAGTTTTCCGCATGCTAGGATAGGCTTGTTCGCTTGTTTTACACGATTGATTGTTCTATATGGTTGTTAGGCATGCGGGATCCTTTGTTTTGGGTTAAGGAATTTCGGGGGCGAAATTTCTTAAGGGGGGGAGAGTGTAACGACCCGTGTTCTACGCATCATAGAATCGTAGAATATTTATTTCTGTCACATACGAAGTCGTATGATCATGTAACTTTGGGAGACGACTATTGGGGTCATTTCCCATGTTCATGATTTTTCCCAATTTTTAAATGACCATTTTACCCCTAGTTGACACTGTTTTGGCCATAACTTTTGACTGGAAAGGAATTTTGACCTGAGACCACTTCCATTGGCTCCGGATGATGGTTTCTCTTTCCGTAGAGTGGTCACATTAGCCAAACGGACTCACCGTTTGGGAGATATGGCTGAAACAAGTTTCAGATGGTGAAAAACAGCTTAATTGGGCTTAAACGGGTGATTAGCAGCTTGGCCCAAGGGGAATTTCGGGTTTAGGGAGATATAGGTGCTGATTAGGGTTAGAAAACATTTCTTTAGACATTTTCCAGCCGCCACTTTCATTCCTCTTGACATAGCCATGGCCTCCACTCTCTAAATCTCTCTAGAACACCCAAAAATCACTCACTAATCAAGGATTAAGGCTTAGAGGCATCAAATTAAGGAGAAAAGCACCAAAGCAAGGTTGGAGCTGCTGTATAGGATTGGGAACAGCGCCAAATCAGAGAATATTTCAGTTTTGGGGTTCTAGTTGTGGCAAAGGTGAGTGATTTGCATAGTTTTTGCACTAATTACGGTGATTAAGGGTAATTAGTGAAGATTAGCGAATTTATACGTAAATAAATTCTGGAAAAATTCTTAAAATTCTAAAATAATGTTTTAAGGCTCTGTTAGAAATTTGGGTTAATTTCGATGTGTTTTGCTAATCGTATGCTTAAACATGATTAAGAGGGATTATAGGCAAATGTGAGGTTTTAGCCACTTTTGATTCATTTTGATTCATTTAAATTGTTGTTTGCTGTTTGTGATTGCTATTACATGTTGCTATGACTCTATGGTATGTTTCATGATTGATTAGAATAGTTAAATTGCTCGAAAACTTCGTCGAATGGCGTAGAAAGCTCGCTGGAAAGTTGCAGAAAAGTGCAGGTCCCGAACCGGTTCGGATCGGAGAAGGGGTCGGATCGGATTTGTGAACTGACCAAGGAAATCTGAACTGGATCGGAGCTTGTCACTGGAGGAGGATCGGCGAGAAGGAAGGCTGTTTGCTTAGAGTTGGAGTGGACAAGGGGGATCGGATCGGAACTAGAGAGCGGATCGGATCGGAACTAGAGAGCGGATCGGATCGGAGCTGTGGAGCGGATCAGATTGGAGAGGATCGGATCGGAGTAAGCTAAGGGGGCGGAGCGGATCGGCAATTGGAGAAGGACAGGATCGGGTATGGGAACTTAGAAGGGAGCAACCACCGAACCAACCAGAGAATAGGCACTCAACTTCCGAACCGAACCAAGTGGAGAACCCGAACCGAAGGGCTACCGAACCGAACCGACGAAGATGATGACTACCGAACCGAACCGAATTCCAGGACTGCGCGACAACTCTTCTGAAGACCCACTCCAATTCGACCAAACCCGAGATGCAAAGGAAGTCCAAATGAGAAGTTAGGGCTCAAGATTCAGATGGGAATCAATGAGTTCGCTTCATGGTTGGGCTTTGCTGCGGGACGTGTGCCAAGGAGTTATCGACGTCTATAGCTTTGGACCACTATGGTAGGAGGTGCGAAGGCGGATTCAGGGCCATTATGGCATCGGTAGAACCAAGGGCTACGACCAATGAAGTGGGTCATTGAAATGTTTGGTCATGACTCCAAGTGTTTGGCTTGGTCACAACAGGGTTTCTACAAGTCGGGATTCGTCGTTACCTCAGTTTGTCTAGTGTTCCAAAGTGGTAGATGTCGTACGCTTTACGCACTGAGTGAGAGGTGTGAGGATGGTTGCTATGGATGATTTGTTTGCTATCATTATGGCATGCACACCCCACCCCCGTATTCTTACACTATTTATTATGGCACCTTGGAGTATTGTACGGTATGTGGTACTAACTCTTTGGTTGCAGGTCCAGGTTCAGGTATGGTTTAGTATACCTGTTATTACTTTCTTTAGATGCTTATCGCTCACACCAGGCTTTATGTCTGACCCAGAGTTTTATGTCTCTTCTTATTACTCTGGGTGCTCACACGAGCAGACTAGAGACAGGTTAGCTGGTGATGCACGGGTAGATGATCCGGAGACGAGCAGGAGGCTTCCACGTAACATATATAGTATTCTCCCTGTGTTGTTGAAGATCACTGCTTGGGCATTGTTGGTGTATCTTCTACTTTAGCTTTCTTTTGCTTAGAGACAGTAGATTTTGAAAAGTTGTAATAAGCTGTATATGGATTTCCGCTGCTCTGATGATTGATGTTGATTTTAGTTATCAGCTTATGCACTGTCTCGCCTGTTTTATGTCAAGTATGTTATTATTATATTTTATCCCATGCGCTGTGAGACATTCTACAGGTTCCTTGATTAGTTCATTCTCTTCTTTCTTCTCTTCTGATGACCGTTCTGTGCTAGCTGGGCATGTGTACAGCGCACTTCCGGAGGAAATGCAGGCTGGTGCGGAACGGGCCGTCACAACATTCTTCCTAACTTGAAGATTTCGGGGACGAAATCCTTTTAAGTAGGGGAGAATGTAACACCCCGTGTATTCTATAACCGTGAAATTCATAAATTAAAGTATAATTAATTTCAAATCAAAGAATTATGGGAAACGGGATACACCATTGCGTTCATCTCGGAAAAATACGCGAAATAGAGTCTGAGTTTTCGAAAATCGGAGTCCGTATGACCAAGATATGGCCTCCGGAAGTTTCAGAATTAGGTTTAAAATTCGAACAGACGAAAACAGCTCAGAAAAACTAATTCAAAATTCAAAATCGGGCCCAATTGGCCAAGGCGGGAAAATACCCGCCCAAAGCACCCAGGTCGACTTGGCAGTCGACCTGGGGCTAGCCAGGTCGACTGGGAAGTCGACCTGGGTAACCCGTGTCGACTGCCAAGTCGACACGGTGTCGACTGGGGTGTCGACCTGGCCCCTGAGCCAGGTCGAACCCAGCCTACCCTGGCTGGCCAGGTCTGTGTTTGGTCGATTTTCTGAGCCTTGCCTTGTCACTAGGGCTAGGTGTCAGCTCCTGGTTGGTCCCTCCTTTGAACGAACGGCTATTATTAAACCAAGCTTCATCGACGGTCTAAATCAACTCACAAACTTTATAAAAAGGACCTAAGACTAACCCTAATTCACTCAAACTAAAATGGAGATGAGACCGTCATGCTGCTGAGGAGAGACTGAAGATAGACGTCAGAAATAGAGAGACAACTAGGAGATAATTCAAAGCTTAAAGCAACATCAAATGAATGAAAGCAACGCCTACAACAAAAAAATAGCGTCTCCAAATTCAGAATTCAGATTTCTGAATTGAAGATTCGCCATACGCTGTAAGTAGAGTGCTATTCCGGTATGAATTAAATAATTGTGTTGATTTGTGTAATGTAAGAAATTGAATTGTGGTGATAATAATCTATATTTGCATGTTGCTTTGATGCAAAACGATTTGGGAATATTTTGGTATACGATTGGATATTTGCAAGTACGCAACTTGCGTTGGAACGAAATGGAATTGTGGCGATAATGACTTATATTTGTATGTTATTTTGATTCTAAACGATTTGGCAATGCTATGGTTTGATTCATACAAGTATGTGGCTTATGTTGACAACCACATGTTGTGGAATTTTGATTGGGACTTATGCAAGCATATGATTCATATTGAAAACTACATGTTTGTGGGAGTTATTTACAACACCCATTTGGTAAATGCTAGTATAGGATTCATGTTGAACAACAACTATATGTTGTAATAGTTTATTTTGAAATTCATGCAAGTCTATGGTCTATTGTTATGACAACATGATGTAAAATTCTATGGTCATCTTTAGTGTAATTTGATTCACCTAAGTATTATGATTCATATGAAGGTTATGTTGAAATTGACATCATAGTTCAAGTATAAAAATCATGATTTTGTGATAGTGACAAAAGCAAGCGTCGTTGTAAGCTTGTATTAATTTTATGAACATGTCTAAGCTATGTTTGTTATTAGGCCTAGTTAAGAACATGTTTTCTAAGCTTATGTTGTTATCTTAATCATATGATAATATATTTTTGGCACATAAGTTACATTAGAAATTTACACTAGAATTGCATCCCCTTACAAGTTACATAGATTGGACAAAAACCCATGATTATATGAATAATAGGATTCATAATCAATTATGTTTATGCCATGACCATATAAGGACTCATGTTCAATTATGATTATGCCATAATTATATGATTAGAGTGGTTCATGTTTAAGTACTATTTATGCCATGACTACATGTTTCGTTTACACCATGATTATGTGAATAGAATGATTCATGTTTAAGTATTGCTTATATTATATGTTGTTACAATTGCAAGTTCACATATGCCTATCTTATGATAATTAGATCGTATGTTGCAAGTTCATGCGTTCACACTCCCCTTTTTATGTCACCTTATAAACACCATGTTATAGCCTCCCCTTTCATATGGCTAAATTGGGTTTAAGTATTAAACCCAACACACCTTACATTGGAACGAACGAATAAAACGGGGGAAATGACGTTTGAGTTAAAAATATAGAACATATGTGTTGGCTTGTTTGACGCACGCCAATAACTTTGAAAAACAATTAAGTGGCATAAATAAATCTTAACTAATAAAGATGAATTTGAATAATGGGACGCAAATATTTACATATAAAAAGAAGAAAGACAAAATATGTAAATGTAGAAAATACGATGTGTTTAACCCGAGGTTGGATTTAGTTGTGATGTAAACCTGCCCGGAACCGCCCGGCTGTCCAGTAGTCACAACAATACCTATCCAATGTGGGTGGTTAAACATGGAGCCCAATAAGGACCCGAGGTTAGACTGAGTTGTGGCGTAAGACTGCCCGGACCCAACCGGCAACAGGCAGCCACAACAATACCTGTCTAATGTGAGAGGTCAAGGCTTTAATAATACAATTAAGGCTGAGTCAGGATTGATAGGATTAAGTAAATTATATTAATACTTAATCAAGATGGAACATGCTAAACTAAACAGACTGATTGGGGGTTAGGTTTATAACACACTTAACCAACTTAGCATGTTGGCTAGAAATAGAAAAACCTAGTAGCGGGGGACCCTTTTCAGCAGTAACCCTATAAGGTATCATGATACCCTAAAACTAGGCAGGGTGGGGCACGATTACTGGGCTGACTGCAAGAGGTCAAATCGACGGCGGTGGTGCAGCAGTGTAGGTTCTAACGGGGTGCGGGCGTGCACACACTCCGACGCAGAAAAATAAGGCATTGGGCACCAGTAGCATACCTGTGCATTCTAGGATTGTGTCGAGCCGCCACCATGGGACTTGATACACCCCATGGTGGGACCAGCATAGGTAACTACAACATCGGGGGCCGTAAGACACATGTAACTATGCGAGTAGGAGCCGATCATCATAAAATGGATCACTTTACCCTGATTATGGGGTGCCCGTTGGGAACTAGTTTATATGGGTACAGAGATTAATATGGGGTACGATAGTATATTCAACCCTAGACAACTTAACTAAGTTTATGGTGCTTTCCCATCTCTAGTTTATACTTATCATACCCAGTTCTTTATTCATAGACTGAATAGTCCTAGACTTACTCAGGCTTTATGTCTGACTCTACTTTTCTTTCGTCTTCTTTTCTTCCGTTTCCTCCCCCCAGGTCCACAGGGAGGGAATACCGCAGCTTGACCAGCCTTTATATCCAACTTGAAGAGAAAGAATGTATTGCTTGGATCTTTTCGTTTTGGACTATGGCTTTGGAAAACAATTATGGGACTTTTGCAGTTTTATTTATGTTTTCTTTATGCTTCTTTAAATAATGTAATCAAGACAGTTATGAAGATGTTATGTTTTTGGAAGCATTGTAAAACAAATTATGGCATGGTTGGTGTAACACGTATTTTATTGAAATAAAAGTTGTTGTTTTCCGCTGTTCAAAAATATGTGTTCTTATATCTGTCTTGTATATCCGTGACTTATACTTATAAACCTCCACCAAAATTAGGGCATTCCCTTTGAGAGTGACCCTAACGGAGGTGGGGTGTTTCATTAGGGTAAAAAAAACAAAAAAAACTCTAGGTCAGTCATGGGACTGGTTTGAGTAAACTCCAACCATTCAGTTTAACTTTTCAAAATCCTTTTCAAGAAGAAAGGAAAATCGTAAAACTGATCCACACATAAATACGAATGGTTTTTACCTTACGATAACCCAGAAAAAAGCATTCTTCTAAAACAATATTTTTTTGATATTATAATATTGTCTAATACAAGTAACGAATAATCTAGCAGAACGCTTGCATCTCACGTTCTACATATATAATATACAATCAAAACCGCAGGCTCTTATTAGTGAATGGATTTCCAATTATGACAAGGTATTGAACCACCTTTCGGTCAGTGTACTCTAGAGACGATACATTGGAGTTCAACAAGAACATCTTGCAACTCGGCCACACATGACCGGCCATTCATTTCGCTTGAATGTTTTGAATATATTGTCACCTTATGTTTGGTATACCAACATAACCATTCCTGGGAGATACAGAAGTGAAAAGAAGTAACAAATATGAATATTCTCTAGATGGTGACAATATACTCTAATCGGGTGCGACCCACTTAGCCATGCTGCCTGCCCGATTTTTGACATTTCCTGGTTGATGAGGCTTGGGGTCATAACGTATCTTTTGACAGATTACACCTTTATTTACTTTGAAAGCCACATCGTCATACGCACCAAATCACAAATTGATTTCTCCAAATATACCACGAGTATAAGCTAAGAGAAACGAATTCCTCCGCCACCAAACGTAAATACGTTTGAAGAGATCAACTCACATGATATATTAGATATAATTTATCAGACATTCGTACATTCAAGTTTTCCTATGTCTGGACAAACCGAAGGCACTATTCTGTAAATCAATCTTAGGCAATTTCTACCTAGGATCGCCAAAACAGCCCTTGTATAAACTCCGTCTTCAATTATCTTCATCATATTTGATTCATAATGCTAATGCCTAACCGGAGTGGTTTTCAAATAATAAATCTGATACCAGATTCTCCGTATTGACAATAGAAAAATGGTCAAAACACTTTGATAGTCGGTTATTTAACCATCAAAGGAAAAAAAAAATACAAACAACGATCTTATTTCCAAATGGAAATTATATCGATCAACCATCAATCAACACTGAGCCATGTAAATTAATTTATAAATAATTAATTGATTTCCCCATTTCTTTAAATGTCTTTACCCAAATATTTTTCCAACTCGCTTAGCCTCTCACAGTTTCTTGGAAAATGTTTCCATATATTCACAACTCCGTATTTCTTGTATTTCGAGAATATACGTTATTGACATTGGGAAAACATTTCCATATCTCATTCACGCATCACTATTCTTTCACATCTATCGGTCTCCAACTGTGAACTAGTATGAGAACAATTTCCTAAGTATCAATCCTGAAGGCCAAAACCAACATCAGATCTATTCTTAGAAAATCATTTAACCTAACTTTCCAGTCAGTTTCTAATTTTCTTTACTCCATTTCTTATCCAATCATTTCTTACACAACTCTCGGATTCAGTTTACGAATCCACTTCTTTTACGGAAAATATTGATTATAATGATAGCATTATAATCCAAGTTTCCAAAATATTTAACTTTAAAACATAACTCTGATTCTTTACCTTAAATAAATAATGTTTAATTAATTAAATAAACAATTAAAAACTGGAAGTAAATAATACCTTTATGAATTCGATAAAATCGAATTTCAACGTATAGCTCTTTCGAATAATCTGTATTTGACTAATGTTTTGAACGTCGGAATAAATTCACCATTTCCGGTCAACTCAATTTCTAAATTCACTTTTGAACTTATTACTGTCAAACATTTAACCATTTCCTTTTCTACCCATTTCAATTTGCAAAACGTTTGGTTTAAAATTATTATTCGCTTTAAAACATGAATATTATTTCTTTACAGAAAACTGGACTCATTATATCAATCAAATCTTGATTTTTATTTATAATTACCATTACAGGTTCAAATCATGTTTATTGAGTTATTTTATAAATTCATATTCATAATCCGTCTCATAAATTCCATTTACACGCCAACTTCTGGTTAATTATATGTTAAGTTTATAACTTAATCTCGATCACACAATAGATTTTAAATTATTGGTTTTTAAACCAAATATTAACTATTTTGTCAAATTCTAGATTGTATATTATATAAGCTATAAAAATAAATTATCTTAATAACATTCGACAAAGTCGAATTCTGCTTATAAATCATTATATATATATTGACTTCGAAATAATCCCATCGCCCTTTCTTTTGAAAAACAATTCCCATTTTAGTTCATTCTTGAATATATATTTCCAATTTAAATAATAATACCGAATTCATCGCATTTATCAATATCGTTTATAAACCAAACCACTTGTTTATATAATTAAACAAGTTATTATATTCTAGCCAATCGAGATTCAGTTTCTATTTTTAAAAATAGATTTTTTTTTTCCTTTTTAGAACCCCAATTTTTTTTGATATATTCGAATATATTTTACAGTATTTAAATACCAATTATTTCAGGTCAATATTGTTCAAACACACAATAATCAACACCAGATTATTTGTCACATCATATAATGCAATATATGAAAAACAAAAATATAATTGTTGAAGAATCCAGTTGGATTCCTCCAGCCTGCTTCCCTGCATCCACAGATGGTAATCAACATAATTATTACATATTTCATATCAATATGAAATATCCTGATAAATAGAATCAATATTTAATTAACGATTTATATATATAACCATATCTATGATTTGAACCAGTTCATTTGCAATTCATCCAAACAATCATTACACAACATTCAATCATTATTAATTAATATTAAATAACGTTTATAGAATTATAAAACTGGATAGAGTTAGTAAGCTTACTCAGCTTGGTTGTTAATCATTAAATATTAATTAACGGTCAATGATTTGAATCAAGCATTTTATTTTTCTGTAAATTCAAACGAGCTTCGGACAGTTCCAAACTAGCTTTATCGTGTAACTTGCGTTCCCACGGTTCCAATGTGATTAACCGTTCGTGATTCTAATAACGTATGGATGATATATTACATTATCAAGCTTGTATATACTCATTTATTAAATAAAACTTCAATTTAATAGTCATTGGGCCTTACCCCATATCCGGGCCACCCGCATTTTGAACAGTGCGTGCTTTCTCCTCATGAAAACATCCGGCTCCAGATCACCATGCAATCGTTCCCTCCTTACATCATTTCCTTTCTTTCATTTTTTTCTTTTTATTTTGTTTATACTTGGGATTCACTTTTTTTCCATGCGGCCCATTTTCATGCTAACCCACTACAAACAGTAGCCTTCTCCTTCAACACCATATACTGCTCCCAGTAAAAGAAGACGCGAGCTACCCCATGGCTATTACTGTATCCATCGTGCTTCCCCATTACCCAATCTTCCTCCTCAAAACTCTCCTACTCCATCCTATTCGTACGCAACTTGAGGTCTTCTTCCACTCATGTTCCACTCACTCTCCACTGATGTATTCACGCAACTCCTTTCCCCTTAAAATCTCAACACTTCATGTACCCAAAAGTGCACACCCCAACAGCCGTGTATACCCACGTACACAGCTTCATTCACACCCATGCACGATGCACCATGCATTGTTTCATGCGTGCCCAAGCCAGTTGCCTCCGGTCTCATGTGATCTCTAATGTGGTTTATCCTTTTGATTCGAAACCAATCACCAAACCAAACATTAGTTCTTAAATCTCCTGTTTCTCGAACCATAGGCTCACGGCGCCCAACCAAAAAGATGGAACCCGCGAACAACTTGTAACACTGTATAATCGATAGAGGAATGAGGAGAAGGGCAACAGAAGTTTAATATACATGTTTTATTTTTTTTATTGCCATTAGAAATTTAATGCCATTAATTTGTTTCAGTGGTTCATTCACAGGAGAGAAGATGAGGCATTGCATTCTCGCTTGAATTTATAGAAGGAGAAACATAAGAGTTGAGCCTACATAAATAGAGTAAGATAGGTTGGATGTAAGGTAACGTGTAGACTTTATTTGATTCTCCGAAACTTCTTTTCCCTGGATTACTTCAATGTAAAGGAGGAGGACGTATATAGGTAGTATGATAGTCTGTTGCTTAGAAGGGATGAGTGGTGATGCGTGATATAGGTATACAAGCTACAATATTTTGAAGTTAAGTAATGGCAGAGATATTTTGGAAGCTGGGTACTAGATACGTTTGCATTAAACGATGTGATGTGAGTTGTGTATGTAAATGTAAAATCAAACTTTAAATTCTAAGCTAAGAAGTACTGTACCTTATCACATAAAACTCCGTTCACTTACAGATCGATATAGACAAAAATAAAAATACAGTCGTGTCGCGTAATGTGCCATGATTCCAAAACTACAGAAAAATAGACAAGTTAGCTTATTTTATGAAGTTCCTGAAAATGTTGATATAAGACAAAATACTTCAAACACAAATTTGTTTATTTCCAAAATAAAAATTACAGAAAAAATTAAGCTGAAAATATGTCTTGAAAATCTTATCCGAATTTGAAACCAGTGATTATGCTTAATAAATCGTCATGGTTTATAAATGATTCCATAGCGACTATTTGAAAATTTGATTTGGACATAACTTATAATCCATAATACGAAATCTCGATTTTTCGCATTAATTAGAAAAATATAGCTTAATAAATTCCAATGTTTCTTGTTTCGAAGCAGCCCGACTAATAACGAATCCTGTACACTCAGTTGAAGTTCATAATTCAATATTACGAACTAACGCGACTTTACGAGCTCGTATTAAATTATATTATAATTAATACTTTCAATGGTCGTTTATAAAAATATATTCGTTATTCTAATTCAAATATAAACTCAATTAAATATCTTAAATTATCCAGTGTACATAATATTACCAGTTCAGCTATTTCCGACTATTTCGGAAATAAATATATTACTATCCCATTATTTAAATTAATTTTCAAACCATTTAAGTTGTCAAACCAATATATTAAAATAATTAAATTAATTAATTATTAAATCGCTATAAATTCCGAGACGTTACACTTACGAAATAAAAACACTTTGAGACCAACTGAATGTAACAGGTCCTAAATTGTTAGAAAGAAAATAGGTCCCGACCATTCTAAATAGTCCTGACGATGAACATGAGTCCATTATTGCTATTCTCCTCTAAAGCAAACACCCTATCTATTCAGCAGCCCTACTCAACCTTATTAGCTCATGGAAAGATTCAAAGAAATAAATGCACATACCATTCTCAGCTAATTATGCATTTAATGTCAAAAGTAAGCATCAAGAAAAGACCACAAACAACAGACATGAATCTTGGAGCAAGAATAAAGAACCTAGTCAAATAATTATGTTATTCTCCTCTAAAGTAAACACCCTATCTATTCAGCAGCCCTACTCAACCTTATTAGCTCATGGAAAGATTCAAAGAAATAAATGCACATACCATTCTCAGCTAATTATGCATTTAATGTCAAAAGTAAGCATCAAGAAAAGACCACAAACAACAGACATGAATCTTGCAGCAAGAATAAAGAACCTAGTCAAATAATTAATTGGAATTACAAAGGCAGGGGAAGATGCAAATGGAATAATGGAAATAGAATTAGATGCTAGATTTGTGAGAAATTTGTGATATAACAAGTAGATGTTATTTCAGATTTGACAAAAACTTCATAGTAAATCAACCAAAAAACCAATAACTAAAGAAATTTTCAACCAAACACAAACATGGCTCATATAAATTGTAATTAAAGAATTCAAGAGGACAAGTGAAGAGAAGTCAAGCCAGTATGATGCATTTGCCAAATCTGAAGACATTCAACGTGAAGTCTAATACCCATATTCAGTTACAACAAATCATATCTAAAAATATTTGAACAATCTTGATCTTGGGAACAAAGAATATAAAGGTACATGGCCTATTTTCATATGAACTAGTTGTTGTGGAGAATTTCAAGCCAAGACCACTCAAATCAAAAACCCCAACTCAGCGGAAGACGAGATCGTGGTAAACATGCAAAAACAACCAATCAATATTTCAAAACTTCTCAACCCAAATCCAATACCAATCACAATCACCAAACAAGAGAAATAATAGAGCAATAACAAAAACCAAATTACACAGAGAATCATAGTGGTTCTACCGATGTTTTGTAAGTGTACGTCCATTTTGAGAGAGAACCTTTTATTAATATCAATAGAAGAGTACAAGAGATTGATTACAATGATCGAATTCACCAAAAAAATTGATTTTGTAGGGATAAGAATTGAAGAAGATTAGGGTTACAAAAACCCTAATTAGAATACACCTTGATCTAATCTCTTGATTTGATTAATTGAGCACTTCCTAAACCTAAATTTGAAAATAGCTTATATTAGGGAAAGAATAGAATGTAGCAACTGGCCAAATTTCCCCTGGATCCTTCACAAATCAGTTTGCAATATTTCAGCCCAAAATAGCTCGAAAGTTGCCCCAAACGTCTGTCCCGGTTCTCGAATTACACATGCTTCAGCACAGACGTCTGTCAAAATGATAGACATCTACTGCAAGCCTCGGGAAAATTTCCCTAATACCTAAGACGTCTGTCGCAAAACTCAGCTGAACCTTGCACCTTTTCATATCTAACTTTCTCGTACAAGCTCCGATTTACGAACCGTCTTCTCCGATAGGAAGCTACTTCCATCCTCTTCAATTCTACCATATAGTGTTGCAAAATTTAACACTCCACCTTGATATTATATCCATCTCCATCACTTGCACTAATAGTAACAAACCATCATCTACCTTCAACCAAGCAAGCTTGAATATTTCCTCAATAAGCTCCGGCATAGACACTGCCTATTGCACTCCACCAACGAGTTCAGGCAAAACCCCCACTCGCCAATGAAATGTTAAAAACATCCAACTCCTAGACTATTCTCACCAAAGGACAAACGTAAGAGGATAGAATTCCAACCTCTCACCGATACTCTTCTCCATTTATCATTAAGCTTCTCTCTCAACTGTGCCACCCCGTGGCACCTAGCACCTCTCCAAGCAAAACTTCCCAACCGGAAATTCCTTAGTGAATATATCTGCTACATTATACTTTGTGTGCACTTTACGAAGGCATATTTGCTTGTATTCGTCCATGATTGCTAGAAATGACTCATTCACTTCAATATGCTTAATTCGTGAGCTAAAAGCCAAATTCTCCGCCAAATGGGTAACACTTTGGCTATCACATTGAACATCAACACTGTTATGTTCAAACCCCAAGTCACACAGCAATCGCTTCAAATAGAGTGCTTCCTTTGCCTCCTCCACCGCCGCTATCAACTCTGCCTCTGTGGTGGATAAAGAAACTACAGTTTGCAATCTCCATCTCCAACTTATAGTTGTACCATCAAGAGTGAAAACATATCCGGAAGTTGGTTTTCTTCGATTCCTATCACCGACGTAGTCTGAATCACAATAACCAACCAACATGCAATTCTTCTCCTTACTTCCCCTGAAAACAAGACCATGAGATGTTGTACCTTTATAGTATCTCAAGGTAAGCTTCACTGCTTCCCAATGCGATTTCCCCAGATTAGCGATAAACCGACTAACCACCCTGACGACATTTGCAATATCGGGCCTTTTACACACCATGGCATACATCAAACTTCCAACCGCACTAGCATATGGCACATTTGCCATATAAGCCTTGTCTTTCTCCTCGATAGGGTATCCCTTACTCGAAAGCTTTACATGGAAAGGTAAAGGTGTATTTGACGCCTTTGCATCCTCCATACTAAACCGGCAAAGCGCTTTTCTAATGTATTCCTTTTGAGTCAATTTCAACTCAAAATGCTTTCGATCCCTTTCCATCTCTATGCCCAGATCTTTTTTGCTTCTCTAAGGTCTTTCATTTTGAACTCCGCCTTTAATTTCAATTTCAACTTGTTGATTTCCGTCTTGTCCTTAGAAGCAATGAGCATATCGTCCACGTACAAGAGTAAATACACCCAACAATCATTTCTTAACTTCTTGAAATATACACAAGCATCTTTGATGCTTCGATGGAAGCCACTCTCAAGCATGAAATGATCAAATCTCTTGTACCATTTCTTTGGTGATTGCTACAAACCATATAATGATTTCTTCAACTTGCAAACCAATTTTTACTTACCATCTACAACAAACCCTTCTGGTTGCTCCACATAAATTTCTTCATCCAAGTCACCATGCAAGAAGGCGGTTTTCACATCAATTTGCTCCAACTCCAAGTAATGAATAACAACCAAAGCAAGTAATATATGGATAGAAGTATTTCTCACAACCAGTGCGAGGATCTCATCATACTCCTTCCCTTTTCTCAATGCAAACCTCTTAGTCACTAGCCTAGCTTTGTATCTTCCATCATTCTTCACCTTGTATATCCATTTGCACCTGATAGCATAGTTTCCTTTAGGAAGTGGAACCAACTCCCAAGTTTGGTTCTTCATCAACGATTGCATCTCTTCCTCCGTGGCACAAATCCATTTCGAGCTATCACTCAAATTGATGACATCATCATGGTCCATCGACTTATCCTGGCCTACATTGAGAGCATAGTCCAAATTATCATAAAAGCTAAGATAGTTTCAATCACCATATATTTCAGGTGGCCTTATAACACGACGACCAACCCGAGTAGCAAGATCATTACCCGGTCTTCCTTCAGTTATACGTTGAACTGAATCTTCTCTAGGTTTGTGCACATCACCAACACTACTAAAGGAACCCTGTGAACTATGTGAACTATGTGATGTAACATCAATCGCATTCACCTTACAAGCACCGCCAACAACTCTACTGTCTCTAGGCCTGAAAAAGGGAATAACTTCCTTCTCCTTTGATTCACCGTGAACCAAATTGGAACATCTGATGATCCCTCTTTCTCCTTAAACATAACCGAATCATCAAAAGTAACATGACGAGAAACCATAGCCTTCTTCGTTTTCGTATTCCAAATCCGATAGCCTTTAACACCATCCATATAACATAACAAAATCCCATTAAAAGCTCTAGGTGAAAGCTTATCATTTCCTGGATCATGCACATAAACTGGACTGCCAAATACAGGAAGATAATTCAAGCCAATGCTCTTTCCCTTACACACTTCTTCCAGAATTTTGTTATCAATAGCTGAACATGGAATTCGATTAATAATATGCACCGCGGTTTACAGGTCTTCGGCCCAAAATCCCTTAGACAAACCCGATGTCAATCTCAAGCATCGAGCTTTCTCCAATAGAGTTCTGTTCATTCTCTCTGCTACTCCATTAGATTGTGGATCACCAAGTGTAGTAAAATGCCTATGAATACCATGATGTTTGGAAAATTTCAGAGAATATCCGGAAACATACTCACCGCCATTAGCGGATCTAAGAACCTTCGAAGACTTTCCATTCTCATTCTCAACAAGAGCCTTCCATTCCTTGAACTTTGCAAATGCCTCCGACTTGGACTTTGTTGCATACACCCAAACCTTCTAAGAAAAATCATCAAGAAAAGAAATGTAATACTTTGCTCCTTCCAAAGAAGATATAGGTGTCGGTCCCCAAACATTCGTGTGCACATACTCAAGAATCCCCCTTGAGTCATGTTTCCCTTCACCGAATGACACTCTAGTTTGCTTCCCCATGACACATTGCTCACAAAACTCCAATTTGTTGAAAATATCACCATCAATCATATCCCTTCGCCAAAGAACATCTAAACTCTTCCCCAAGATGTGACCCAATCTAAAATGCCACAATCGTCATCTAAGCAACAAAACTATCAACACCCACACAAGTTTCGCCATCCACGGTCACTCCTTGAAGCAAATAAATACCATGAGTCCAAGCTCCCTTTACAACCACAAGCACACCCTTTGAAACCCTCAAGCTACCATTCTCAATAATGATCTTGCAACCTAAAAGAATCCAGTTGTCCCAAAGAGATAAGTGATTTTCGTAATCCCGGAACATAGCGCACATTAGTGAGAGTACGAACCACTCCGTCAAACATTCGAATTTGGACGGATCAAATGCCCTTCGACATACAAAATGCACCATTTCCCACAACAATTGAATTTCCTTCTCGATCGGCATAATAAGAAAAACAATTCCTATTTGGCATTATGTGATATGAAGACCCTGAATAAAGCACCCATTCGTTGCCCGAAACATCCGATGCTACAACCAACAAAACATCTACGTCTCCCTCACCAACATCTTTCTCCACCATGACTAATGAGGATGCTACTTCCTTCTTCCCCTTGTCTAGACAATCATTCTTACAATGACCAGGTTTCTTACATATATAGCACTTGCCATTTCTTTCCTTTGACTTTCCTCTACAACCGGGCTTTCTGGACTTAGAACCCCCCTGGTTTCCCTTCTTCTCAGGCTTCTCATTCTCCATAAATAAATCTTGACCATTACCTGCACCACTAATACCATCACTCAGCTCCTTCATCTAATCTCGCAATTCCTCACCAAGAAGACCTGTCTTGACATCATCAAGAGTCAATGTATCTCGGCCATAGATCAAACTATTTGAGAAACCTGTATAGCGCTTAAGAAACGAACATAACAATATCATCATCTTTTGCTTCTACTCAATCTTCAAGTATACCGCCTTCATCTTCATTAGAAAATCATCAAACACATTCAAGTTTGCCTTTAGCGAAGTTCCTTCCTTCATCTTATAGGTAAAGAAATTCTGCAATAAGATCACTCGATTTGTGAGTGACTTCTTCATATACGACTCCTCCTACTTGTTCCAAATACCTTTTGCAGTTGTCTCACCACTAATTTTGGAGATAACATTCTCTCTCATAGCAAGTTGAAGTGTAGTGAATGCCCACTCTTCCATTTCCTCCCTCCCTGCGTCTGAGATGTCCGTTTGCAATAAATGTGTATCAAACACTACCCGATGTACTCGATTTCGCCTAAGAACCACTTTCATCTTCCATTTCCATTTTTCAAAATCATTATCGCCATTCCACTTATCAATTACCAATTGTGAACCAGCAGCTTCGTACGACCCACGTACATAAGGTGGTACACTACTTGGACCAACTATTTAGGCACTATTTGAATCTGATTCCGGCATTTCTACAACTATCTACCAACAACAATGCTCTGATACCAAATGTTGTGGAGAATTTCAACTCAAGACCACTCAAATCAAAACCTCCAACTCAACGGAAGATGAGATCACGGTAAACGTGCAAAAACAACCAATCAATATCTCAAAACTGCTTAATCCAATTCCAATAACAAATCACAATCACTAAACAGAGAAATAATAGAGCAATAACGAAAACTAAATCAACAGAAATTTATTGTGGTTCCATTGACGTCTTTTTAGTGTACGTCCACTTTGAGAGAGAATCTTTTATTAATATCAATTGAAGAGTATAAGAGATTGATCACAATGATCGAATTCACCAGAAAAATATGATTTTGCGGAGATAAGAATTGAAGAAGATTAGGGTTGCCAAAACCCTAATTAGAATACACCTTGATCTAATCTCTTGATTTGATTAATTGATCAATTCCTAAACCTAAATCTAAAAATAGCTTATATAAGGAGAGAATAGTTTGTAGCAATTGCCCAAATTTCCGCTAGATCTTTGACAACCCAACCTGCAATATTTTAGCCTGAAACAGCTCGAAAATTGCCTCAGAAGTCTATCGTGGAGAGGGATAGATGTCTGTCCCGGTTCTGGAATTATACATGCTTCAGCACAGACATCTATCAAAATGAAAGACGTCTGTTGCAATCTTCGAGAAAATTTCCCTGATAACTCAAATGTCTGTAGTGGCTACGATGGACGTCTATCGCGAAAACTCAGCTGAAGCCTTGCACCTTTTTGTCTCTAGCTTCCTTATACAATCTCTGATTTGCGAACCGTCTTCTCCGACACGAAGCTACTTCCATCCACTTCAATTCTACCATATAGTATCATAAAATTTAACATCTAAAACTATAAATATCACTCAAAATAGGAAATGCAAATTTTAAAGGAAAAAGAGAAACTTGTCTTAAGAATATATTGGAAATTCGATAAATCAAGAAAAAATTAGTGTCTCTCAATTTGCTAAAGACAACAGTATTTACATTGAATTCTTTGCAAAAATACCGCCTAGTCAACAACTTTCTAAATAAAGGTAATTTACTCTAAGGAATGTGCATAGTGAACTGTGTATATTTAATTTGATGATGAAGGCAATAGATGGAAGAAAATGACGTAATTACTCTAATACACAATACTATTAACAAAAATGCTTTTGATATGCAGTATTATAAGTTAGGTTATCCTAGTACTGAAATTGTAAAACAATGATTGAAAAATAACAATGTTAATTTCAGAATGTGTCATTTCCATATATACATTCTTTATGTTAAAAGCGGAAAAGTCATAAACTACCATTTCCATACTCACTAAGTATAGCAATCCTCTGTAATGTATTTGCTGAACTACGGGGTTCATCCCAAGTTAATTGTGATTATGAATTCAGTTACTATATTTCATTTTTTGATCATATCCAAGTCCGCTTGGATTTATTTTTCTAAGTCAAAAACAGAAACATATGGTGCAATGATTTGATCTATAACACAAGTAGAAAGGTGGACGGATACCAACTGAAAATTATTCAGACTAGGCAGGACGTGATTCAAACCCTTAAAAGAATACTTTATCAAAAGAGGGGTAGTTCACAAAGTAACTTGTCCACACACATTTAAACAAAATATGATAGTAGAAAGGAAACACAAGGTAATAGTTGAGACTAGCCTAATTCTTCTAGCTCAAATCTCAATACCATTAAAGTCTGGTCCTACAAATTGGATACTACAATGCTCCTCATCTATAGATTACCAACCAATGTCCTGTTAAGCAAAGTCCAACTAAAGTCATATTTAACACAAAACCAGATTACCACACAATCGAAGCCTTTGGATGTGTGTGCTTTCCATAGCTAAACCATACAAAACCCTTGAACTAAGTTTTAGATCCTTACCTTGTACCTTTTATAGATTAGCTTCTAACCAAAAATTATACAGGTGCCTTGCTAGTAGTGTAAAAATGATCATATCCATGCATGTTTCATTCAATGGGCATGTTTTTTTTTTTTTTTTTGCAAGTGATGGAATAAGGACCATTTAGAAGGTCTATAATGATAGAACTTCAATAACCCTTATATCGATATTTTGTCCTACCCACTCTATAGAAGCTCAGATAGTGACTCAAACCTACCCAGGATCCCAATAAATAGTGTCCAATTCTGGACCATGTCAGAATACAGTTGAGTATTTAGTGTATCAACGTCTGGTTAATTTAGATCATCACAACAGTCAAAGCAACCATGAGCATAATGAAGACCAGCACCAAGCTTACACCCAAACGTTAATCAAGCACCTATCAAGTGCAATAACCAGAAGAAACAAGATGTTATACAATTACAATGGCCAAGAGGAGAATCCTTAGACCTAAGGTTTCTATATTAGACATTAACAATGTAGAACTACTTTAATATGAGAAAGCTGGCAAAAAGGAAAAGTATAGATCAACTACGGATAAAGAATCTAGAGCCTTAATGAAAAATAAAATTAAGAGCATTGTGTCTATATCAAAAGACATGTGTAGTTAATGCCCCGCTATAACCCCGCTATATGCTATAGCGGATTACCACTGCTACACCTTTCCCAAATAGCCTCAGATATAGCCTCTCCGCTTTAATCCCCACTATGTTTCATTATTCCCGATATATCCAGGTATTTCCGCTATTGTTGGCCAGCTTTTTGGCAAAAGTCATCACAACTAAAGATCGAAGCCCATTACCAGATATCGGTCCGATTCTATGCTCGCAGGATCGACTTTCGTCATAGGTCAATCGATTATAATTCAACCCGGATCGACTTAACAGCAAATAAAGGCTCTCTCTCAAAATTGGCATTCTTCCGAAGTCAAAACCAAACCGATCGTTCGGATCATCAACCAATCGATCGCGGTGTTCCTGAAAACTGGATCAAGCCTGGGATATCATAGCGGAAATATCAAAGCCCAATTATTTACTACAAGGCAAATTCCTACTCCCAAGGCTACAGAACCGGTCAAATTTATCTCGCACTGCTTTTTATCCGCCAAGTTCCAAGCTCCACGTATGTCGTAACTTTCGAGAATGACTATTCATCAACAGTATACCGGGTCCCTCCGCCTACAACTACTCTATATGATCGAGTTACACGTGTCCAATCCCGAAAAGGTGCGTGCCACGTTGCATACAAATTCGACCCACCTTCTCGCCTATAAAGACAACCCTTTCTAGAAATAGAAAGACATTCTAAACTATCTTGAACAACCGGAAGCAATCTTGGTTTCAACATAAAAAAGGTTTCACTTGGCACTCCAAAAATAAAATGTCGTATAATCTAAATTCAACACAAGGATTTTGTGTATAAACTACCTCTTTCTCTTCTTTCTTTAAATCAGAAAATAACTGTAACATGTAATCGACAATATAAATAAATATTATAAAGCGGGCGTAGTCTTGGATTAAGCCGAACCACTATAAAAATCTCATGTCTCCCGTGTTTATTTAGTTTTTTCTAGCATTTTGTGAATATTATTGTGTGTGGTTAACACATTTTGAGGTTTGATCGTCATTAGACCAACTTTTGACGTCAACACTTTGGCGCGCCAGGAGGGGGCACGGACATACCCTACGACCTTCGACAACTCTTAAAGAAGCAATGATAGAACGGAAGAAGGATTTGACACCTTCTCATGCACAAAATCGATCCACTGGTGTAGTAGATGCAGCAGCAGCGGGGGCAAGCTAGGAGGCTTCCTCCCACGAAGAACCATCCCAATACCTAACTTGGGACGAGATGGATAAATTTTTGGCCGAGCTTAGGGCTTAGATGGCACAGTAGGATATACTTTTCACAAAGCAGCAGGAAATAATGAATGATTTCCTCACTCAGATGGAAGTGGACCGAGCAACCAAGCATCATATCCTGCACGAAACGAAGCTAGGGCAATAGCTAATCTACGATCTGATGAAATCCAAGCCTCGGATCGGTCTATTGTTCTTCCTGGATCTACTTCACTTCCCAATCAGTCAAGTCTAATGTCATCACTTCCGGCAACCATCGACGCTGGAGTAGTTGTAGATTCTCAGGTCGACCTTGGCCAAGTTCCGGATCGGTAGACCATTTTGCCTCCAGCCTAGGGTTCGACTCCACTCCCTGGACAAACAGCTCTTGAACCAATGCAACTTCTAGGTCGACCATAGCATGGATCGACGCAACTTCCTATCTGACCCAGCATCTTACCGCAAACCCGTCTTATGCAACCTTCCACATAGCCTTCTTAGCTTGCTTATCCGAGAAGGGTTGGGGGCAATGACGTCTGTGTCACCAAGAATACTCTACCATACTAGTCCCCAATTTAATGGAGGGAAACGCTACGACAAATCACTCTGATGTCTCCCTGGGCAGGAACAATACCGAACCCCGAACAGAAAATGCTATCCCAAACCGAAGCAGATATGGTTCGGCCCATTCCACATTCCACCCAAGCGGCTCTAGTTACTCTCGAATCAAGGCCTGAGGCTGGGGGCCACCTTCACTAAACTCTCGTGGGTCGGACCGACCTAACACCAAGAACTCAAACCATTCTACCTCCCCGTCCCGGGGTTCTCACCGATATCCGTAATGCATAATTGGATTCATGGCAATAGATCCTTGGGGATGGAAGTCAGTTTGAAACTATCATTAGACGCTTCACTATAGGAGCCTTTTCTCAGCAGGACGTGGATAATGTCCATCGCATTCCATTAACACGGGAAATCAGAAACTCTCGAAATCCACCAGATTTCATGCTTCCAGTCCTGGAGCCCTACAACAACAGGACTGACCCAATCATACATCTCATGCAATACATGCGTCACATGAAAGTATTATCAGCATCGACGGACTTCATGGCCAAGTGCTTCCCTCTCTTTCTCATAGACATTGCTGGCATGTGGTTTCGGTAGCTAGCAACTGAGTCAATCAACAGCTTGAATATATTGGTCAACCGCTTCAAAGAACCGTTCAAAGTTCACATCTCCCAACCGAAGAGCGCCACGTTTCACACATCCATCAAGCAGCAGTCTGGCAAGACCCTATGCTCCTTCCCAGAAAGAGTCAATGCAGATGTTTCATCGATCGATCGTCCTGAGCCATTGATGGTGCTCATGGACGCCATGGAAGGTGTCTTGGACCGAACTGATTTCAAGATCTACCAACAGAGGTATCCTCCCAGAGACATTGGAGACTTCTACTCCGAAGCAGATAGATTCCTCCGACAAGAAGATACTAACATCGAGATGAAAAATCTCGAAGTACTTGCAACAAAGGATGGAGGACCATCCACTACTAGCCATAACAAAGGAAAGGGAAAAGCCTCTAAAAAGAACAATCGAAACGTACAATTCCGAAGAGAGAACAAGTATGATCGATACACCGAGCTCAACTCCTCCCTATTGGACACCTACCTTGATGTGCGAGGATCGCTACATTTTCCAAAGCCTCTCAAGAGGGACCCAACCCAAAGAGAACATGAATCAGGACAGCACTGCATGTATCATAATTTGGTCGGTCACGACACCAAAGAATGCAGGCATTTGCGCGATCTTATTAAACAAAGGGTTAGACGTAGAGAGCTACCCGAGTATGTTAAAAAATCTGCACCAGCCGCAATGATGCAACTACCTGATCCAGCTCCCCAGAGTGGTCCACATACCTCCCGAAATGGGAACGACCCTGAGCCTAGCAATCGCGGCCTCATCATCAATTGATCTGGTTTAGATCATTGTGAATGCATCCCATTTCTTAGGATATAAGAAATGTATTTCTATTATTTTCAATAATGTGGTTGTGTTGAGGTACACAGGTACATGGTTAGGATTTAATCCCTAGGCGTGCTCTAGATTCGACAATAAACACATTATGATTTTTTTTAATTTCTGTAATAGTTCTTAGCAACAATAAATTTTCTATCTTGAACATGGATTATGTTTGATCAATGCAACTATCTTGTCGATATTCGACAAGATCCTCAAAGACGAGCAAGGTTGATACTCGCCAAACTTCTTACGCCGAGTATGGTTAATACTCGCCAAACCCAAAGCCTAGCCTGGTTAATGTTCGCTGACCTTTTTAATCCGGGTATGGTTAATACTCGCCAACTTTCGTAAACCAAGTTTGGGTTATATTCGTCTTTATGGTAATAAATCATGAGTATGGTTTATGCTTGATCTCCTTACAAGATTACATGCTAGGCATGGCTGGTGCTCGACTCTAACTCCTCCGGGTATGGCTTATACCCCTTCTAAAAAAAACTGAGCATATTTTATGCTTGTCCTCCTCAAACTTTGTGTATGGTTGATACCCCACTTTAAACTTATGAGTATGGTTTATACTCCTAAGCATGGCATATGTTTGAACACACCGAATGACATCGCTAGGATTTGGCTTGTCTACTTCAAATTTTTTACAGGCATTGTTTAACTCGGTAAGGTCCTGGTTCTACTGCTCTTCTCTGAAGTCGACTTGGTATGGTCGATTGGTTTTCAGGCATCCTTGAAGACCCGGTCTTAATACAATCAGTGGTGACTATCGGTTTTCCGGCCTTAATACGATCCCCAAAGATCGTCCTTTTTCTGGCCTTAATACAATCACCAGTGGTACTCGGCTTTCTGGCCTTTCTCATAATATGGTTCGGTGAAACCATTGCTCTTTGGATTTCTGTTATTTAACATTCTATAGAAGATCCAGAACACGTCTTCTTCCCTAAGAAGATATTTTCTTGGGGGGAGGGGGGAGTGTTGGCCGGATATTTGGCAAAAGCCGTCACAACTCAAGATCGAACCTCATTACAAGATATCGGTCTGGTTCTATGCTCCCAGTATCGACTTTCATCATAGATCGATCAATTATAATTCAGTCTGGATCGGCTTAACAGCAAATAAAGGCTCTCCCTCAAAAATGACATTCTTCCGAAGTCAAAACCAAACCTATCGATCAGATTGTCAATCGATCGAGTTATTCCTGAAAGATCTGATCAAGCCTAGGATACAGGAGCAGAAATATCAAAACCCAATCATTTATTACAAGACGAATCCTACTCCCAAGGCTATAAAACTGGTCAACTTTATCTCGCACTACTTTTTATGCACCAAGTTCCAAGCTCCACGTATGTCATAACTTTCGAGAATAACTATTCATCAGTAGTATGTCGGGTCCCTCCGCTACAACTACTCTATATGATCGAGTTATTTGTGTCCAAGCCTGAAAAATATGTATGCCACGTTGCATACAAATTCGTCCCACCTTCTCACCTATAAATACAACCCTTTCTAGAAATAGAAAGGCATTCTGAACTATCTTGAACAATTGGAAGCAATCTTGGGTTACACCTAAAAAAGCTTTCACTTAGCACTCCAAAAAATATCATGTCGTACACTCTAAATTCAACACAAGGATTTTATGTATAAACTACCTCTTTCTCTTCTTTCTTTCAATTAGAAAATAACTGTAACATGTAATCGACAATATAAACAAAGATTATAAGGTGAACGTAGACTTGGATTAAGCCAAACACTATAAAAATCTCGTGTCTCCCGTGTTTATTTACTTTTTCTAGCATTTTTTGAACATTATTGTGTGTGATTAACACACTTTGGGGGTTAATCGTCATTAGACCAACTTTTGACTTCAACGGCTATATTGCATTATTCCCGCTATATCTTTGATGAAAGAAACGAACTTAAAAATGACATTTGTTCATTACAAAAATTACGATGTTAAGTTTTTAAATTGAATATTTTTAATATATATTTGTAGAAAAAATTACACTAAATTCTATATAATTTAATTAAGTTAAATAGCAATTTACATTTATTTACAAATATTTGTACATGTTTTTATTTAAAACAAAGAACGTACTAATTATAGTTAAACTGAGTGCTAGCTTTTCATTTAATTATTGTTTTTACATTCATAAAATCATCACGAATGAGTTACATATGCTATTTTAGAATCATCCACTATATCCTGTTATTTTCCCGCTTTATCCCCGCTATGAACTTTTTAACCTCCATCGCGTTGAATCCGCTAAGCGCTTTAGCTCATGGCAAAATACAAACATTATTTGATGCAAATGGACTTTTAAACTGAAAAGGAATCCAGGAGGTTCTATATAAAAGTTTAAAACAACACTAACTGCTAAAGGTTATACTTAGTAGTATGACTTTGACTTTAGTGAATCATCTTCATTTGTACTTAAGCAACATAACATCGGAATAATCATCACCTTTGTTCTACACAGTAGACCAAAAAAAAAATGAAACAAATTGATTTCAACATTGCATTCTTTAATTGTGGATTTCCGACAACCTTAAGGGCATTGTCTAGGTCATAATAACGGCATGGTATGAAAATTACACAAGATCATATATGGACTTAACCAAGCCTTTGGAGTTTGGTATGAAGACTTAAAAGCAACTTTAATCAGATTAGGATACAAGCTAACCCGATCAAATAACTTGTTGTATGTCAAGATTGAAATAAATTCACTAACTTATATAATCATATATGTAAATGATATCAAAATCATAGGCAGCAACAAAGGAGATATTGGCGTTGTCATACAACATCTAAATAAAAAAAAATTCAATCAAAGACTCACGAAAGTTAAGCTACTTCATAGGAGTTGAAGTTAACAAAAAATTAAATACAAAGTCAGCGCTCTGCTAAAGCAAGTATATTTCTAAGATATTAACCATAGAAAACATGAATCAAGCTAAGCCTGTAGTAACTCCAATGATCAGCAGTTCACATGTATCTAAGCATAGAGGATAATCTATTAAAAATGAAAGACAACACAGAAGTATAGTCTACAATATGAAACAATTACAAGAACCAATATATCTTAGTGTGTAAACAAAATAGGCCATACATGCAAAGTCTGTTGAATGATTTGAAAAGTAGTGAAACGAATTCTATGATATCTAGAAGGTACCATAAATCAAGGCATACGTCTAAAAAGCATGCAGATCTATAAGTATTTAAGGATACTCAATTGTTGACTGTACATCAGATCTAGATGGCTGCAGATCCACCACTAGCTATTGTCTAATAGGGCGTTAAAATTGTATCCAGGTGCTTAAAAAAACAACTTATTGTATCTCGCTCAAGAAAGATTGCATAATATTGAAAAATCGCAAACACTACTGTAGAAATCATGTGGCTGAAATCTCTTATCAATGAAGTTAGCTCAATTAACAAAGAAATGGATAATTTATGGGATAACTTAAGTATCGTCTCCCTCTCTACCGACCTGATTCTTCACTCACAAACAAACTACATAGAAAAGAATATGTACTTTGTTCATGGGCAAGTAATCAATGGATAAATAAACATTGGTTATCTCTTTGCAACTCATCAAAGAGCACGATATACTCAAAAAGCAACGCTAAAGCCAAAATTTAAGATTGAAACTAAATGAAGATTGAAAAGATGGAGATGAAGATAGAGAACCCTAGATATATATATATATATATATATATATATATATATGGAAGCGTATTAAAATGAGTATGTAAGGGGTGATCAATCCCTTTCAGCGGAAAAACCTCAATAGGATCAGCAATGATGTGATAGAACAAACTGCTTGAAATGAATATAAATCTCAGATCACAGAAAAAATGAAAGCAACAGAGAACACATAAATTTATAGTGGTTACACTATCGTGAGATAGTGTACGTCCACTTCAATGGGGAAGAGATTTTATTAATATATTCAAGAGATTACAGAGTTTTTTAATGTAGAGCAAAAGAAATGAAGAATACAATGATCTCACATCACGTAGCATCCTCTATGTTTCTCTTTAAATAGAGAAAAAAGGTTACTTGGGGAAGAAACAATTGATTTATGTAAAATAAATCAATATATGGAAAACTAATATCCCATTAATTGTCGTATGATTGATTGATAATTTCTCTTTTCTCCATCAATCAATCCCATTAATTAATTATCATATGATTGATTGATAATTTTCCTTTTCTCCATCAATCAATCTCATTAATTAATTGTCATATGATTGATTGACAATTTTCCTATTCTCCATCAAACATGACAACTAATTAAATGACAACAATTTCCAATATCCCCTATTCATTAATACTCCTTCCATTTCTTTCCATTTCTTTATTGCACAAAACGGGTAATGAAATTACCACAAAAATATCTCCATAATTAATTAGATATGGAAATATTGTATCATTAAATTCCAATAATCTCCACCTTGATACAATATGTCATGAAACCTAGAGACTCCAATGGGAATGCTTCCCAATGAGTTCCTGCTAAAGCCACCCCTCATTGCACTTAGTTAGTGAACTCCGGCAAGGCCACCGCCCACCAACAAAGTGTTGGAAGCATTCAAAAACAAGGTAGACATTGTGCAACCAACTCCTATCTCTTCATACAAGAAGAATACCACATCTTCTCTTGACTTCAACCAAGTCACTCTCTTCCCCATTGTGCCACCATGTGGCACCTAGCACTTCATCAAGTGAATCAAGTTCGAGCAATGCTCGAACTTAGTAGCAGGTAATGCCTTCGTAAACATGTCTGCTGCATTTTCATTTGTGTGAATCTTCTGAAGACGAACTAACTTCTCCTCATTCATAGAGATAAGGAAAGACTCTCTTACCTCTATATGCTTTGTTCTAGAACTGAAAGCCAGATTTTCGGCTAAATGAATTGCACTTTGACTGTCACAATTCACCAAACAAGCATCTTGCATAAAGCCCAAATCACACAATAACTTCTTCAAATAAAGTGCCTCCTTAGCTGCCTCAACTGCAGCTATCAACTCTGCCTCTGTAGTAGATAAAGCAACTATAGTCTGCAACCTCGCTCTCCAACTAATAGCTGTTCCTCCAAGTGTGAACACATAGCCTGAGGTTGACTTCCTTCTATCTCAATCTCCGGCATAGTCTGAATCACAAAATCTAACCAAGTTGAAATCCTTATTTCTGCCGCAAAAAACAAGCCCATAATCTGATGTTCCTCTAAGATATCTAAAAATGTACTTCACTGCCTCCCAATGCGATTTTCCTGGATTTGCCGTGTATCTACTAACTAATCCAACAGCTTGAGCAATGTCAGGTCTAGTGCACACCATAACATACATCAAGCTACCTACTGCACCGGCATAAGGCACCTTCTTCATGTAGGCCTTGTCCTTTTTTGAGATCGGAGAGCCCTGATTAGAAAGCTGTATATGCAAAGGCATGGGTGTGCTGATAGCCTTTGCACCATCCATGCTAAACCGAGCAAGCACCTTTTGAATATATTCCTTTTGAGTAAGTTTAAAAAGTCCAAGCTTTCTATCTCTTTGAATTTCCATCCCCAAAATTTTCTTTGCTTCTCCAATGTCTTTCATATCGAATTCCGCTTTTAATTTCAACTTCAACGCATTAATTTCAGCTTTATCCTTGGAAGCAATCAACATATCATCCACATACAAAAGTAAATACACCCAATTATCATTCTTTAAATGCTTAAAATAGACACATGCATCTTTAGTACTACGATTAAAACCATGTGAAAGCATAAAAGAATCAAACCTTTTGTACCATTGTCTAGGCGACTGTTTTAGACCATAAAGAGATTTCTTCAACTTGCATACCTAATCTGACTTTCCATCTACAATAAATCCTTCTAGCTGCTTCATGTAAATGGTTTCCTCCAAGTCACCATGCAAGAAAGCGGTCTTCACATCAAGTTGTTTTAACTCCAAATCGTAAGCGGCAACTATTGCAAGTAGGATTCGAATTGAAGTTTGTCTAACAACTGGAGCAAATATTTCATCATACTCTAGCCCCTTTCTTTGAGAAAACCCTTTGGCTACTAATCTTGCCTTGTATCTACCATCTTCTTTTACCTTGAACACCCACTTGCAACCTATGACTTGGCTTCCTTGAGGTAGTGGTACCAAATCCCAAGTCTTGTTCTTTTGCAAAGACTGTATCTCCTCTTCCATAGCGCAATTCCACTTCGAGTTGTCACTCGACTTCATGGCTTCTTCAAGGCTCAATGGTTCATCATGAATTACATGTAAAGCATACTCAAATTGATCATCAAGGCTCAAATTTCAATACTGCCAATCTCCATATCTAATTGGAGCTCTCTTTGGTCTCTGACTAGTCCGAATGACTATATCGTCCGACTCTCCTTCAGCTCCACCTTGAACTCCACCTTGAGCTGAATCATCTCTAGCTTCATGACCATCACCATCACTACTAGAGGAAATATGTGGACTATCATGTGATGTATCTTCAACTGCTCCGTCACTATTATCAATAGTGATAGCTCTACTTTGGGTTTGAAAACTGGTAATCTCGGTCTTTTCAGGCTTCTCATCAACTGAGTCTGAACCCTCTGATAAACCTTCCAAAGGTTTGAACATTGCTGACTCATCAAAAGTCACATGTCTGGAATGTATAACTTTCTTCGTAATTGGATTCCAAATTCTATACCCTTTTATGCCATCTGTATAACCAAGAAAAACACATTTGGAGGCCCCAGGCTCCAACTTGTCATGTCCTGTATTGTGAACATAAACTGGACATCCAAATATACGAAAATAACTTAGTAAAGTGTTTTTACCTCTCCATACCTCCTCTGGAATCTTCCCATCAATGGCTGAGCATGGAATCCGATTAATAATATGTGCTGCAGTCGAAATAGCTTCAGCCCAAAAACCCTTAGACATACCCGCAGTCAATATCAAGCAACGAGCCTTTTCAAGTAGAGTCCTATTCATTCTCTCAGCAACCCCATTGGATTGCGGATCACCAGATGTAGTAAAATGTCTTCTAATACCACGCTGTCTGCAGTAGTCGAGGAACTCTTTAGAGACATATTCTCCACCATTGTCGGATCTAAGAATCTTCAATTTCCTTCCTGTTTGGTTTTCAACAAGAGCTAACCAAACCTTAAACTTCTCAAATACTTCCGACTTAACTTTCATTACATACACCCAAACCTTGCGCGAGTAGTCATCAACGAAGGAAACAAAATAATATGCTCCACCAATAGAAGCTGTAGAGTATGGCCCCCAAACATCTGAATGCACATAATCGAGTACCCTCCTAGAAGTATGCATGCCATCGCCGAAAGAAACTCTGGTTTGCTTTGTTAATACATACTCCTTGCAAAAGTCCAACTTGTTGAAGATTTCTCCTTTGATCTTTTTCTTCTTACGAAGCAACTCTAAGTTCTTCTCCGAAGTATGACCTAATCTCATATGCCAAAACTTGGTAGCATCCAAACTTTTAGAACTATTGACTCCAACACATGATTCTCCATGGACAGTGGTACCCATTAGCAAATACATATTTTGCACCATAACACCCTTCATCAATACAAGTGCCTCTCTAGAGACTCTCAAACCATCTTTGACAATGGTTATTTTGCATCCCAATGATGCCAATTGGCCTAATGATATCAATGACTTCCGAAGACCTGGGACATAGCGAACATTTGAAAGTGTGCGAACAATCCCATCATACATGCGAATGCGAACTGAACCAACTCCCATAGACTTGCATGTAGCATCGTTCCGCATAAGGATAGAACTTCCTTCTTTGGCATCGAAGGAAGAAAATAATCCTTATTAGGAGTCATGTGAAATGATGCTCCAGAATCTAGAATCCAGTGGTCTGCAACATCTGATACAACCGCTATCAATAAGTCGCTACCGCCTTTCTCCATCGCAATAGATGAAGAACCATCAGTCTTCTTCTCCAAATCTGGACAGTCCCTTCTCCAATGGCCTGGTTTCTTACAATTATAGCACTTTCCATCTTTAGGCTTACTCGGCGAATTAGGCTTCCTAGAATTGGAACGCCCTCTATTATTCTTCCCTTTCTTCTATGCTCTTCCTCTCTCTGCAAATAAGCCTGAACTACTACTTCCTCCACTACTATCACCAACACCAAAGTCTTTCATCTGATCTCTCAACTCTTCACTGAGCAAACCTGTCTTCACATCATCTAATTTCAATGTGTCTCTACCATAGATAAGGCTATTAGCGAAACCAGTGTATCGCTCTGGAAGCGAACACAACAAAACCATTGCTTTTTGTTCTTCATCAATCTTCAACTCAACAGACTTCATCTTCATCAACAGGTCATCAAACACACTTAGGTGTGTCTTAATTGGAGAACCTTCCTTCATCTTATAAGTGAAGAAAGTCTTTAATAGGATCAGGCGGTTGGTTAGGGATTTCTTCATGTAGAGGTCCTCCAACTTCTTCCAAATGCCTCTAGTTGTTGTCTCCTGACTGATTTCAGAAATTACATTTTTTCCCATAGCAAGCTGAAGAGTAGTAAAGGCCCATTCTTCCATCTCTTCTAATTCCACTGATGAAATATCAGCAGGCAATGCCTCTGTATAAAATACCACTCGATGAACGCGATTTCTTCTCAAAACTGCTTTCATCATCCAATGCCATTTTTCAAAATCTCCTTCACCATTCCACTTCTCTATCGTCAACTGTGATCCTGACGCCACATAGGAGCCTCTGACGTATGGAGCAACTATTGGCATTGAAGTATTATTGTCTTGTTTTCATCTCCTCCTTCCATTCTACCAAATACCTTCTTTGCGAATCTAGCTCTGATACCAGTTGTAAGGGGTGATCAATCCCTTTCAGCGGAAAAACCTCAATAGGATCAGCAATGATGTGATAGAACAAACAACTTGAAATGAATATAAATCTCAGATCACAGAAAAAAAATGAAAGCAACAGAGAACACGCAAATTTATAGTGGTTCCACTATCGCGAGATAGTGCACGTCCACTTCAATGGGGAAGAGATTTTATTAATATATTCAAGAGATTACAAAGTTTTTTAATGTAAAGCAAAAGAAATGAAGAATACAATGATCTCACATCACATAGCATCCTCTATGTTTCTCTTTAAATAGAGAAAAAAGGTTACTTGGGGAAGAAACAATTGATTTATGTAAAATAAATCAATATATGGAAAACTAATCTCCCATTAATTGTCGTATGATTGATTGATAATTTCTCTTTTCTCCATCAATCAATCCCAATAATTAATTATCATATGATTAATTGATAATTTCCCTTTTCTCCATCAATCAATCTCATTAATTAATTGTCATGTGATTGATTGACAATTTTACTTTTCTCCATCAAACATGACAACTAATTAAATGACAACAATTTCCAATATCCCCTATTCATTAATACTCCTTCCATTTCTTTCCATTTCTTTATTGCACAAAACGGGTGATGAAATTACCACAAAAATATCTCCATAATTAATTAGATATGGAAATATTGTATCATTAAATTCCAATAGATTATTATAAACCACGAATCACTTTCATTCAAATGTCCATGGGTCCAACGGGTATTATCGTCAATATCCAAAAAACATCTGTACAACGCAATATAAACTTATATATATTAGTTGGGTTCTAGACATGTACAAATTATAGGATTAGTTGTAATCACATCATCAAAATTAATGAAGACATAATGCAACAATTACATTTATCAAGTGCCAGTATATCATTTCTAAATATTTCATAGGATTTGTATTATCTACTTGGTTCTAGACATGTCAAAATATGACCCAGCCCGGTTACCCATTCTATTTACATTACTTACGATCCATGTTTGATCAACCTATTTATGAATTTTCACTAAATGTGTCATAAAATGGTTGATCCACCCTTAAAACAGTTACAATTTGAAAAACCATTTGTAACTACACATAGCTATTTCTCTTATTCAAACTCCTATAACTTTTTCATGCAACTCAAAATTAGACTGAACTTCGACTAAGGAACACCGACCTAAATTATGGATATTATATAATAGTTAGTGCTAACACCAAAATTTGAACTAGCCAAATATAAAGAAGCAGAAGGACAAGGAAAAGTGGTTTCGGGTAGTAAAATTGGAACCAAGTGGGAAAAGCTCCGAAAGTGTCAAAATCAGTACTAAAAGCCAAAGATCAGAGAGTTGATACTCGCAACAAAAGGATCGGGGAATCAAGGCCGATACCGGAAGCCCAAGAGTATCAATCCGACACCAACAGCGAAACAAGAAGACAAACTTATGAAAGTGACACCCAGAAAGCCAATATCGAAAGGGGGATATGATCAAGATGTAGTATTGTTACTACCAAGTTTAGCACCAAAACCGGATATCGAAGAAGAAGTATAGGACCACACTCATCTAAAAAAGGAAGATCCAGAAGCATGGAGCTAACTTAAGGCTAAAGCCGAAAGCATAAAAGAGGTGGTTTGGTCAATATGCCATCAGCACCAACTCAAGGGAGGAAAGCTAAGTACCGATACAAAAGGTGACAGCGACAAAGTAGGGCCGACACCTAGGGTCGTCAACATGAACTTTTTTGATAATTTGATCAAATCGGCATCCATTTACTATTATTTTAATACTTTAAACAAGGACCAATGCAAGAATAGTGAATCGAAACTAATATAAATTAGGGTTTATACCTGATTTGGCATATCCATGGAAAAAAGATCCATTTTGAAATCAAGAAAGGGACTGGATTGGAGATCGGATCGAGATAACGTCAATCGCCATGCCTCTATACGTATCCACGAGAAAGTCTTCTTCCATAATCAAATTGAAGAAGAAATCAGAGGAGAGCGGTACTAACCACCATGATATATTTTTTAGGGTTTTTGAAATGAATTCGACTGGATATTTTATTTGTTCTGATCTCTATTTTTTTTTAGTTCAGCCATGTCATATTTACAGAGGAAAAACCCCCTTTAAAATACAAGTGTTAACCTTAAAATAGGAACCACCAGGATATCCATTCCAATCTCAAATAAAATATCAATAAATTGATACTTTATTTTTCCAAAATTAGTTTCTCCTTTGTAGCGTTCTATTGTGTGAGCCTGTAGGTTACTACAACGTTGGAAATGGTTTTAAATAGTATTTAAAAACATAAACAACGATTGGCATCTAGTAATCCATCAATGCTACCCAAGTTATAATAAGATCAATGATTCAATACAACCTTTTTGTGACCAGCATATCAATGTAATATAATCCTTTTAACCAATATATCTAGGATTAAACTCAAGGCATGGATCGTATCATCCTCTTTATAATTTAATACGTTTATCTTGATTGACGAGTAGACTATATAAAACAAATCAATATTTGAGAACGGCCATGCATTTCATAGTCTCTCTCAATCAAGAGGCCCTTGATATCACTACAAATATATTGTAGGATTAAATTCCATCTAGATCATTCATAATTTTCATTTGATTCGAGATGTATTCAATAATCCCTTTTATCGTATATTTTATTACAAGTAACTTTCGATGATATCAAAACACAAATATCCTCGAATAAAATTATAATGATTTCAGGTCTAAGGGCCATTACATCACTGTCACTATGAGAATAACTTATGATACTGCTAATTATATTCCGTGTAGTTTTCTCATGTTGGATCAGCTCAATATGCTATTCTCTAATACGTATTTATGTCTTAACATTAATATCATGTATATCAATGATCAATGAGATGTGATCATCAGTCAATCAATATACCAGTCTCAATGTTTTATTACTCTTCTATATAAACAATAAAACTTAACTAGGGACATTTAAGAATCATAATACAAAACTTAACTAGGGACATTTAAGAATCATAATACTCAGTATAGTATATAATCTCAAGTTTATGTCTTACTCGAACTATATAATTCCGTATTATTATTCTAGGACATCCATTATGTTAATATTTATATTATGCAGTAAATATAACATAACAGAATATTCTTATTCCAAATAAAATAATAACATCAATGTAACGACCCGCATTCTACGCATCGGAGGATCGTAGAATATTTATTTCATTAACATACAGAGTCATATGGTCGTGTAACTTTGGGAGACGACTATTGGGGTCATTTCTCATGTTCATGATTTTTGCCAAATTCTAAATGACCGTTTTACCCGTGGAAAATCTTGTTTCGCCTATAAATTTTGATTGGTAAGGAGTTTTGACCTGAACCACTTCCAGTGGATTCGGATGATGGTTTACCTTTCCGTAGCATGGTCACATTTGTCAAACGGACTTACTACTTGAGAGATATGGCTGATATAAGGTTTGGAAGGTGAAAAACAGCTTAACCGGGCTTAATAGGGTAATTAGTGGAAGGGCCCATAACCCATTTCGGGACTAGGGTTATGGGGAGGCTGAAATCAGTTAGGAAACCATCTCACTTCAGTTTTCTAGCCACCGCAAACATTCTTTGAACCCTAGTAATGGCCTCCACCTTCTAAACTACCTCCTAATCATTTTCTAATCCAATATTAAGCAAATCTACATCAAATCAAGGCAGATTAGAATCAAATCAAAGTTAGGGCTGCTGCATTGCATAGGACCAAATCAGTGGAGTTTCAGATCTAAGAATTTATTTGTGGCTAAGGTGAGTGATTAGCACTTTTATTCATTAATTATGGCTAATTAGGGGTGATTAGTGATAATTAGCGAAATTATGACTCAGAAAAATATGTAAAAATTCTAAAATATTATTTCCTCTGATAATTTTTTTTGATTAATTTGGATTAAGTTTGCTAATCATATGGTTAAACGTATTTAAGGGGATTAAGGGAAAAATCATGGTTTTTGGCATGTTTGATCTTAAATAACCTTTATGCTTGATGTTTTGACCTTGTTGATTGATCCTATATGTTGCTACTATTGTTTGTGATGTTTTGTGATTATTTAGTAAAGTTAGAGTGGTTGAAAACGCCATCGTATGGCGAGAATGGGTGAAACAAATTTGCTGGAAATGCTGCAGAGATTTGGATCGGATCGGATAAGGGGGATCGGAACGGAAAACCGACCCGAACCGGAGTGGTGGCATCTTTAGCAGCGTACAAAGGCAAGGGCAACAAGGAAGACCACTTGCATTGAAGTTGGAGTTGGGATCGAATCGAAGCTTGGCATGGGATCAGATCAGATCAACTGGAGGACAAGAGCACCAAACCGAACCCAAATAGAAGGACCGAACCGAACCGCACCATGGGCACATAACCGAACCGCACTATGAGGCAACGAACCGCTCCATGAAGCATTACAACTCGAATCGAGGCAATGACCATATACCGAACCAAACAGGATGGTCAAACCAAACTGGATTTGGAACTACTACTTCTACGCGATGCTCTTCTAAAGGCCAACTCTAATTCAACCAAAACCCGAGGTGCAAAGGATGTCCAAATGGGGAGTTATTACTCAGGATCCAGATGGGAACCAATGAGTTAACTTTATGATTGGACTTTGTTGCGGGACGTGCGCAAAGGGGTTATCGATATCTATAGCTTTAGTTCACCACTGAGAGATGGATTACTGGCTATGGATCAACTCAATGGGACCGTTCAGACTCCCAAGAGCAAGTGATCATAGCATGGCTATGAGCCAGTGCAGTGGAGTCATATGACTCCATGGGGCAAAGTGGACATAGCAAATGATTAGTGGCTATGGATCAGTGCAATGGGGTCATTATCACCCCAAGGGCAAAGTGATCGTAGCAAAGGATTTGGTGATCAAAGTGGTGGATATCGTATACTTTACGCACTAAGTGAGAGATGTGAGGTTGATTGCTATGTTTGATGTTTGCTATCACCATGACATGCACACCCCCATTTTTACACTTTTTGTTAGTGTTACCTTAGAGTACTGTACATCTTGTTGTGTTAACTCTTTGGTTGCAGGTCCAGGTTCAGGTATGATTATTTATACCTGTTATTGTTCTATTTTGCTGCTATCGCTCATACTTGTCTAATCCAGAGTTTTATGTCTCTTCTTATTACTATGGGTGCTCTTAAACGAGTGGATTAGAGACAGTTTAGGTGGTATGCACGAGTAGCTGTCCGGAGACGAGCACGAGGCTTCCACGTACTATTACATATATTCTCCCTGTGTTGTTGTTGGTCAGTACTTTGGGCATTAGTAGTGTACCTTTTCTATCTTTGCTTTAGAGACAGTATTTTGAAGTTGTAATAATGGTTTGGGTCATAAGATGTATTTTGGGAATCCGCTGCTATAATGATTTAGTTTTCAGCTTATGCACTGTCTCGCCTGTTTTATATCAAGTTATATTATTATTATATTTTATTTCATGCGCTGTGAGATATACTACAGGTTTTTTGGTGATCCATATTTTCAAACCCTTTTCTTTTGACAACCATCCCGTGCTAGTTCGACATTGGCACAGCGCATTCCAAGGGAAAAGTTGGCTGGTGCGGGGCGGGCCATCACACTTGGTATCAGAGCTTTAGGTTGCATAGTTAACCAAGGGAAAGACAACTAGGAGAGATAGTATATGTATATGAGAGCATGTATTTGTGATATTTTGGTTTTTGAAAGCTATATACGTATATATATACTATTAGTATATCTAAGGATGAAGTCGCACTGTACTGACACCACTATGGAGATAGTTAATCACTTTCTCTTTACAGATTGAACGATGAGCCGATATATGAGGAGTATGGGTTCATGGGCCAATAATAGGAATGTCCCTGATATGAGGACGATGTTTACTACCTTCTTGAGAGAGATGCTTAGGGATGTTCAAGGAGCAGTTCCAAATGTTGCTAACGGTGGTGGTGCAGTTGTGCAGGCGCCTAGAGCCGATTTCGCCAAGCTAACAAGGATTATACGTGTCCTGGTGGAAAACTGTTCCACGGAATGGAATCGGCTACAGAAGTTCAAGATTGGATGGATAGTTGTGAGCGCATCTTCGAGGATTTGGGAATCGATGATGTAATGAAGAGAAAGCTAGCATCGCATCAACTTCAAGGACGGGCTATGAATTGGTGGAATGCGATTAAAGCAGCTACTCCTGAGGATCAAGTTACTTGGAATTAGTTTAAGACCTGATTCAGTGACAAGTTTATTCCAGCCACTTAGGAATCAGAATTGTTTAGGAAATTTTTGAACTTAAACAGAACGATAGGGCATTCTTAGAATATATTGCTGAATTCGATACCTTATCGAAATATGGATCATCTCTTATAGATACTTCCGAAAAGAAGAATGAAAAGTTCATAACTGGCTTGGATGATTACTTGGGGGAAAGCTAGTAAATCATATAGATGAGACTTTCGAATCTATTGTGGGAAAGGCATTGAGATCTGAGAGCCTTTACCCCAAGTCGAAGGCATAGTTTGCTATTACATCTGCAGGGGAGCCAAGGCCGCAGGCAAGCGGCGGAGGCAAGAATAATTCACAGAATAAGAGGAAACAGAACCAAGCTAAGGATGGTTAGAAGAAGAATAAGAAAGATTTCGAGTGCTATAGTTATGGCAAGAAGGGCCACTATGCTAAAGATTCTCGAGCAAAGCCAGCGGACAGGAAGTGCTTCAATTGCGGCCAAGTGGAACATCACAACGATAAATGTCCACAACCTCCTAAAGAGAAGCAGATTGTGAAACGTTGTTCCTTCTTCGTTGAATGCCCCAACTGCGGCGCAAAAGGGAAAGGGTATCGTTATTCAAGGTATGCTCTATATTTATGATGTTCCTATTCAAGTGTTGTTTGATACTGGGGCATCCCATTCCTTCATATCTAGTGACCTGGTAGATAGGTTAGGATTGGAACCCGAGATTGTCGATAGACCTTTAGTTGTGACGAACTCAATCGGTGGTTCGACTAGCCTTAGTATGATTTGTCATAATTTGGTATTATCGATTCATGGATGTATGTTTGCTTGTGATTACTTTGTTTTGGGCTTTACTAGGTTTGGCATTACTTTGGGAGTCGACTGGCTCCAAAGATATGGGGTGGTGGTAGACTATGAATGGTCCTCGGTGACCATTAGAGCGGACGATGGGCGGAGGGTACTATTTGGTGGCCTACCTAGTGATGGGGGTGATGGCTAGTTTTCTAAATTCCCTCAACATCCTGCATGATGAGTTGTCAGATGTGCCAATTACTGGCGAGTATCCTGACATCTTCGAGGAAGTGACCGGACTTCCACCACACCGAGAGATTGAGTTTCGCATTGATTTAGTGAAAGATTCCAGACCTATAGTGATGCCACTTCGTCGTATGGTGCCAAGGGAGCAGCGAGAGCTCGAGGTGAAAGTAAGCGATCTTTTGAAGAAGGGATTTATCAGAAGAAGTGTTTCCGAGTGGGGAGCGCCAGTTGTATTTGCTACTAAGGCAGATGGTTCCCTTCGTTTATGTGTAGACTACCGTGAGCTGAACAAGGTGACTAGGAAGAATAAGTATCCTCTTCCGTGGATAGACGATTTGTTTGATCAGTTGAATGGAGCGAGAGTGTTCTCTCAGTTAGATCTCGCGATAGGTTTTCAACAGCTCCGGGTAGCAGCTGAGAGTATTCATAAAACGGCATTTCGGACATCGTCTGGATTATATGAGTGATTGGTCATGCCATTCGGGTTGACCAATGCACCAACATATTTTGTGGATCTTATGAATAGGGAATTCCGGGATCAATTGAATAAGTTTGTTCTTGTGTTCATGGACGACATCTTGGTTTACCCGAGGACAAAAGAATAACACAAGGAACATTTGAGGACAGTGATGGAGATGTTGAGGAAACATAAATTAAGAGCGAAATTTTCTAAATGTCACTTCTGCAAGATGGAAGTGAGGTTCTTGGGCTATGTTGTTTCAGAGAATGTTATTGTCGTGGATCCTGCGCAGGTGGCTACGGTGCAAGATTGGTCTATGCCCAAGAATGCAACAGGCATAAGAAGTTTCTTGGGGTTGGATGGATATTGTCGTAAGTTTATCCAAGACTTCTCCAAGATAGCAGCACCGTTAACTCAGTTGACCAAGAAGAATCAAGCTTTCATCTGGGACGAAGGGTGTGAGTATGCATTTAAGGGTCTAAAGAAAAAGTTGACGTCTGCACCAGTGTTAGTTATTCCTAAGGGGAACGAGGAGATGACAGTATACACGGATGCCTGTGGTACCGGACTAGGTGTTGTACTGATGCAAGGAGGTAGGGTTTTAGCTTATGCTAGTTGGCAACTGAAACCACATGAGAGAAGATATCCTACCCATGATTTGGAATTGGCAGCGATCGTGTTCGCGTTGAAGATATGGAGACATTATCTCTTGGGAGAAAGATTCGAGTTGTTTCCGATCATAAGTCATTAAAGTATCTTTCCTCCTTGCAGGATTTAAATCTTCATCAGCAGAGATGGTTAGAGTTCTTGGCTTTGTATGATTTCAATATCGCATACACACCAGGGAAGGGCAATGTGGTAGCTGATGCGTTGAGTAGGAGACATGCCAGTTTAGGGGCTATGTTTCTGGAATGGAAGTAACTGGAGTATATCGCAGGATATGATTTTAGACCTAAGTGTGAACTAGATCCAGAGATGTTAGCAAGTTTGACGATCATACCGACTTTTATTGAGCGGATTGGTTCCAGACAGAGAGGCAATCCTAACCTATTGGAAATCGTCTCCAAGGTAGAGAGGGGTATCGACGATGAGAGAATGAACATGTAAGGTCTTGCTATGGAAGGATGGCTTCGAAATAATGGGAGACTAGTTGTACCCAATGTTAATGGATTGAGAGATGAAGTACTTAGAGAGTGTCATTACTCGAAACTGATTATACACCCCGGTGGTAACAAAATGTATCGAGACATGAAGCTGACCTACTACTGGGAGGGGATGAAGAGAGAAGTTGGGAAGTTTATATCCAAGTGCATGAACTGTCAGCTAGTTAAAACCGAGCAAAAGAAGCCTGGTGGTTTGTTACAACCATTAGAGATTCCCGAATGGAAATGGGAACAAGTATCAATGGACTTCATTGACGGTTTGCCGAAGACTAGATCGGGTCATAATAGTATTTGGGTGATTTTGGATCGATTGACCAAAAGTGCACGGTATATATCGGTCAAGTCAAATAGAACGACAACTAAGTTAGCAGAATTGTATATGAAGTGGGTAGTGAGATTTCATGGAGTACCTAAAGGTATCGTGAGAGACTGAGATCCATTATTCACTAATGGGTTTTTGAAGAGCTTACAAGAGGCTTTAGGGTCAGAGTTACATCTCAATACCGCGTATCATCCTCAAACCGACGATCAAATAGAGAGTGTAAATCGTGTATTTGAGGATCTCTTGAGAGCTTGTATATCGGATTTTGGGGGCTCATGGGATGACCATTTGCATCTGTTTGAGTTCGCTTATAATAATAGTTATCAATCTAGCATTCGTATGGCTCCATTTGAAGCTTTGTATAGAAGACCATGCAACTCATCATCTTGTTGGTTGGAAACTGGTGAAAAATTTATGCTTGGACTTGATGTAATAAGAGAAACATCAGATAAGATCAAGGTTAATCAACAACGGATGAAGGCTGCCCAAGATAGGCAGAAGAGTTATGCTGATAAAAGATGAAGAGAAATGAAATTCTCCGTTGGCGACTTGGTATTTTTCAAGATTTCTCCGTTAAAACATGTAATTCTTTTTGGTAGGAGAGGCAAGTTGGCACTAAGATTTGGTGGTCCATTTTCAGTTCTCGAGCATGTTGGGAATTTAGCATATAAAGTAGAGTTACCTGACAAGATAACATGAGTTCACAATGTATTTCATGTTTCCCAGTTAAGGAAGTTCGTGTATGACCCTGATATGACTATTTTGCCAAATCAGTTTGATGATATCAAGGTAGAATCTGAGGCAGTTGGAAGCTGCAGGACGATTCGTATTGTCGAACACGATATGAAACAACTCCGAAGGAAGACGGTGAAACTGGTCAAGTTTCAGTGGGGCGATAATGAAAACAACTGTACTTGGGAAACAGAGGAGAACATAAGGAAGACGCATCCAGAACTCTTTGCCTGGTTAGATTTTTAATCGTGGTATAGTTATTCCCTTGTTAGTAAACCGCATGATAGGATAGGCTTGTTATGTTTTTATGTATGTTTGATTGTTTGTAAATGATTGATAGGCATGCAGGACACCTTTGTTTGTTTTGGTTAAGGAATTTCGGGGGCGAAATTTCTTAAGGGGGAGAGTGTAATGGCCCGCATTCTACACATCGGAGGATCGTAGAATATTTATTTCGTTCACATACGTTGTAATATGGTCATGTAACTTTGGGAGACGACTATTGGAGTCATTTCCCATATTCACGATTTTTGCCGAATTATAAATAACCGTTTTACCCTTGGCGAATCTTGTTTTGCCTATAACTTTTGATTGGTAAGAAGTTTTGACCTGAAAACACTTTCATTGGATTTAGATGATGGTTTATCTTTCCGTAAAGTGGTCACATTTGTCAAACAGACTTATTGTTTAGGAGATATGGCTGATAAAAGGTTTGGAAGGTGAAAAACAGCTTAGCCGGGCTTAATAGGGTAACTAATGGAAGGGCCCATAACACATTTCGGGATTAGGGTTATGGGGAGACTGAAATCAGTTAGGAAACCATCTCATTTCAGTTTTCTAGCCGCCGCAAGCATTCTTTGAACCCTAGTAATGGCCTCCACCATCCAAACTACCTCCTAATCACTTTCTAATCCAACATTAAGCAAATCTACATCAAATCAAGGAGGATAGGCATCAAATCAGAGTTAGGGCTGCTATGTTGCATAGGAATTCGACTCAAATCAGCGGAGTTTTAGATCTAAGAATTTATTTGTGGATAAGGTGAGTGATTAGCACTTTTATTCACTAATTACGGCTAATTAGATGTGATTAGTGATAATTAGCGAAATTATGACTCAGAAAAATATGTAAAAATTCTAAAATATTATTTTATGCCTTTGATAAAAATTTGGGTTAATTTAGATTAAGTTTGCTAATCGTATGGTTAAACATGTTTGTAACGACCCGCATTTTACGCATCTAAGGATCGTAGAATATTTATTTCTTTTTCTTATGAAGTCATATGGTCGTGTAACTTTAGCAAACGACTACTGGGGTCATTCCCCATGTTCATGATTTTTTCCGATTTTTAAATGACCAGTTCGCCTCTAGCGAATCTTGTTTCGCCTATAACTTTTGATTGGTAAGGAGTTTTGACATGAAACCACTTCCATTGAATTTGGATGATGGTTTCTCTTTCTGCAGAGTGGTCACATTAATCAAACGGACTTACCGTTTGGGAAATATGGCTGAAATAAGGTTTGGAAAATGAAAAACAGCTTAAATGAGCTTAATTGGGTAATTAGCAGCTAGCTCCATTAGGGATTTCGGGATTAGGGTATTTAAGGGCTGATAGGGGCTAGAGAAACCCTCATTTGTCATTTTTCAGTCGCCACTTTCATTCTCCTAACCATAGTAATAGCCTCCACTCTCAAATTCTTCATTTAAACACCTCCTAATCGCTTTCTAATCGAGATTAAGCTAAGCTACACCAAATCATTGCAAATCAACACCAAATCAGAGTTGGAGCTGCTGTGTTGCATTGGAATTCGACCCAAACAGTAGAAAAGTTTCAGATCTAAGATTATTTGTGGCTAAGGTGAGTGATTTACATTGTTTTTCACTAATTACGGCTAATTAGGGGTGATTAGTGTTAATTAGCTAAATTATAACTCAGAAAAATGTGGGAAAATATTTAGAAATTATGAAATATTATTTTATGCCTTTATTAGAAATCTGGGTTAATTTGGATATGTTTTGTTAATCCTATCATTAGTTATGGTTAAACTTGATTTAGGGAAAAACATGGGTTTTGGGTATGTTTGATCCATATTAACATGTTAGATGGTTGTTTTGGTGTTTATGGTTGATTATGTATGTTGCTATTACTGTTTGGAATGCTTTACATTTGTTTAGCAAAGTTAGAATGGTCAAAAACGGCGTCGTATGGCGTAAATAGCTCGTAGGAAAAGTTGCAGAAAATAGTATAGTATCCCGTTCGTGAAGCAATCTCACGACCCGATCTCTAGGATCGTGAAGCACCCTCACGACCCGACTCCTAGGATCGTGAAGCACCCTCACACCCCGACCGTGAGGAATAGGGCAAACCCTAGGAGGACGAGTGTGAGGAAGAGGGCGAACCCTAGGAGGCGAGCATGAGGAATAGGGCGAACCCTAGGAGGGCGAGCGTGTGGAAGAGGGCGAACCTCTAGGGGGGCGACCGTGAGGAAGAAGATTATTTGGATCAAAGCCTAGGTTGCGTGGTTAACCTAGGGGATGATATCAGGGAGAGATAATATACGTATATGAGTTGAAGACACGCAAGTTTGGGAGCAATGCTTTCAGAATGGAAGAGCCTCGAGTACTTGGTGGGGTTCGACTTCAGGCCAGGATGTGAATTGGAACCTGAAATGTTGGCAAGCTTATCGATAAGAACTATTCTCATCGAAATGATTGGCGAGATCCAAAAGAAAGATGCAAAGCTTTTCGAGTCCAAAAGATAAAGAGTTCAAGGTCGATTGAGAAGGTTGGCTTCAAAAGCATGGGCGGTTAGTTGTTCCTGATATCGACAGATTGAGAGATGAAGTTCTGAGAAAATGTCATCACTCGATGTTGACGATTCATCCCGGTGGCAAAAAGATGTATCAGAACATGAAAAGAGTCTACTGCTGGGAGGGGATGAAGCGAGATATTGGAAACTTCATTTCCAAATGTATGAACTGTCAGTTGGTGAAAGCTGAACAGAAGAAGCCGAGTGGTTGCTTCAGCCATTGGAAGTTCCTACATGGAAGTGGGAGCAAGTATAGGTGGATTTTATCGATTGACTACCTAGAGAACCAAGGCAGGAAACGAGGGAATTTGGGTCATTGTGGATTGCTTAACCAAAAGTGCAAGGTTCATTCCTGTCAAGTCGACTAGGACGACATCCAAAATCGGCTTAACTTTATGTGAAATGGATAGTTCGATTCGATGGTATCCCAAAGAGCATAGTGAGTGACCGAGATCCATTATTTACGAGTGGATTTTTAAAGAGTTTGCAAGAAGCTTTGGGAACAAAGTTGTGTTTAAGTATGGCCTACCATCCCTAAACCGATGGTCAAATCGAGAGCATCAACCGAGCTTTGGAAGATCTCCTAAGGGCTTGTGTGTTGGATTTTGGGGGATCGTGTGAATACCATCTGCATCTAGTTGAGTTTGCATATAATAATAGCTACCAGTCTAGCATTGGGATGACACCATGCAAGGCGTTGTATAAGAGACCGTGTAATTCTCCAGCTTGTTGGTTAGAAACTGGAGATAAGTTGGTACTTGGGTCTGAGATGATTAGAGAGACCTCGGATTGTATCAAGATCGTTTGGCAACGAATGAAGGCGGCCCAAGATCATTAGAAGAGTTATGTCGATAAGCGTCGGAAGGATTTGGAATTCGACGTTAGTGATATGGTTTTTGTGAAGATTTCACCGTCGAAGCATGTGGTTTGATTCGGAAGTAAAGGAAATTTGGCTCCTAGGTTCGTTGGACCATTTCTAATAGTCGAGCGAATTGGAAAGCTCGCACATAGATTAGAGTTACCTGAGAAGATGTTGAGTGTGCATAATGCGTTCCATGTATCGTTTCTACAGAAATTCGTGCATGATTCAGATGTGGTGGTATCTTCGGAGCAGTACGAAGACCTAGAGGTAGAAAACATAGTCAAGAGACCTCGTAAGCCGCTTCGTGTTGTGGGAAATGACACGAAACGGCTTAGGAGGAAGACGGTTAAGCTAGTCAAAGTACAATGGAGTAAAGATAGCGACGATTCTACGTAGGAGACGGAAGAGAGTATGAAGGAGACTCATCTAGAACTCTTCATCGGTAGGACCCTTTGAGATCGTATCATCGTTATATTGTTGTATCTTGGTGATTATTTGATAGAATTTCGCATGCTAGAATAAGGCTATAGATGCATGGCTTGATGGTTGCTGATTTGGATGATAGAATTGGCTTCTCATGGATGATAGGCATATGGAATTATTGTGGTTGCTCGTGATTGCTTCGAATTTCGAGGGAGAAATTCTTAAAGGGGGGCAGAATTTAACAACCCGCATTTTACGTATCGAAAGATCATAAAATATTTTTATTTTATTCTCTGACGGTTGGATCATTCTCATCTTTTAATATGTTGTTTATGGAGATGTGAGACATGTTCATAATTTTTACCGATTTTGTTTGTGACCATTTTCCCCCTGTCAGTCTTGTACAGCACATAACTTTGACTCATCAAATCAGAGGGTGAGACCTGTGCCATCGAAAAGGGATTGATGATCGCCTTTCCATAGAGTGGTTACATTAAAGATTTGGCTCATAAGTTTGGGAGGAATCGCTGTTTTAAGGTTTTTCAATTAACTGTTCAGGTTCGGAGAGCCACAATGGGCTGACTTGGGAAGGCCGATTAGTGGGCTAGTGGAATGGTATAAATAGGGGGTGGGAGGTATGAGAAATGTTTTAGTTTCTCTATTCTCTCATTAGGTGGTATATGTTCCTCCTTCCTCTAACACCTTTCCAACATTAAAATCAACCTATAAAGGAAGTAAATTGAAGATCTACACCATTGGAGGCTAGATCTACATCAATTTAAGAAGGAGTTCATTGGATCAAGGTGTTTGGTTCGAATTGCTTGCTGTCCGAAATCTTATTGCATTGATTTTAGCTTGTTTGGGAGAATTGGTGAGTGATTTACATCTCTCACATGGATTCAGTGAAGTATATGAGTGTTTGTTCATGTTTTTCATCAAATTCAAGTGTTATACCATAGATCTATACCATTGTAAGTTCAGTTTCAAATGAATCACCCGATGACCGCATTTATTAAGTTTAAATCCATGATTTTATGTTATTTCTATGTTATTCAATATGATTATGCAAGTTAGATCTATAGTTTTGTTCATATTTGCATTTATGGTGATTTTGGTGAATTTCACATAATTATTGATGAAATCGCCAAATTGGATATGTTGTTTGTTTCATAATATGCTTGGGGTGATATTTGATGAATCAGATGAGTTGGTTTCGTCGAATTGGTCGATTGGAGAAGTTTTGGTCGAAATTGGAGTTGCATTGGAGTGGTGCAGGTTTTGGATCGCATGTGGTGGGTCGGTCGTGCACCAAGTGTGGTTTCTTAGGAAACAAGACAGGTGTAGGGATCAGTCGAGCGAGCCTGAAGTCGGTCTCGGTTCGACCGGTTAGGCTGGGTCGGTCGTGAGGTTGAAAATGGAGGAAGGACCGGGTCAGTACTCATCTGGTCTGGTCGGTCGAGATATGGAGCGATCGGTCGATCACCAGAATGGGCTATGTTGGAATTGGATCAGTCGATGGAAATGGTGATTGGGTCGATCAGCCGTGTTATGGAGGGTCGGGCCCAAACTTAAGGGTCGAATATGCCAGGGACAAGTAGCAGGTCTGTTCGAGCATAGGGGTCGGTCACCTCCGGGTCGTTCGAGCAGGCTGGGGAATCTGGTCTATTGGGAAGAAGCCAGGTCGGTCGAGCTGAATCGTAGGGGTGGTCATGCTCCCAGGGGTCGTTCGGTCAAGGAGAAATGATGTGTTTGGCAGCGCTTTTAAACGCCGTGAGGACTGGCATAAGTGATGTGGTTTGTTTCCTTAACATATCAAATGTGATGTTGTGGATTGTGTCGGACCTCATGATTGATGTTTCTTTGGTTCAAGGCCGGTGATAACTTCGAGGAGAATTCAAGTGGGAATATCCGAAGTGTTGAATGTGTTCGTTGATCGATGTAGAACAACGAGGAAAGTGGAAACTCAAAGGTCGTGAGGTAGTGGATAATGGTTGATTGTGAAGGTTGCTTGAGCTATGAAAAGTCGTCAGGATTGATGACTAGAGATGAGGGGGCCGAGAGATTATCATTGTCGTAAGTTCTAGCAGGCTCAAAGTAGCGGTACGATGGGGGCACCCAAAAGATTGGTTGTAGGTAGAGTACTTTGGGTATCGTTGAAAGGTCTAGTTGTCAAGGTTGGGCATACATATGTATCGTTGAAAGGCGTATGGAGTTTATGCTAGAACTGGGGTTGCCACTAGTCCTTAACGTAGGCGAGGTTGGTCGTCATACGGTTAACGATGGTTTCAAAGCAAGATTGGCGGTGATAGCAGGAGTTAGTCATGGATGATTGGTTGTTCTATTTGTACCATCTTATGTAGGTCGTCCAACGTCGAAGGAGATGTTCCTTGAGTGTTTGTCTGATATTGGTTTAGGCCTCTAGGGCTTGTGCTTGAGGGATGTTGAATTCAGTTAGGATAGTTTACATGAGATATATATAATTTGCATGTTATGACTGCTTACCTTGATTGAATGGATGTTGTAGTTTCCATGGACGAATGATTGGATTGTTTATTGTAAAGGCTATCACTGTCCGATGTGGGGAAGATAGGGTTGAGTTCTTCTCTAGTATTGTGGGTAGATTAGTATGTTTATCTATCCATTCTCATATACTTTATTGTTGAAGTTTGTCAGCTGTTTCATCGTTCACTAGGACTGTTGTCTAGCTCAAGGTTTTATGTTTCCTCTTATTACCTTGGGTTGCTCATCCGGTTGTGGATGAACATGCTAAATAGTAGGTGACAGGTGATTAGTGAGGACGATGCTGTTGTGCGAAGGCGAGCAGGAGAATGGCGTATTACTTTTACTACCATCTAGTATTTTTTTTCCGCTGTTTGAGTTGCTCTATGAGTGTTGTAGTGAGACCTTATGTACATACTTGATATTTCCTATGATATGAGGATAATCTTTCAGGATGTTGTGAAAGTTTGAAAAGTTTGCTATATGATGCTTCACTACCATTACCTTTGTATATATTTTATCCTTGCATTGTGAGTTTTACGATAGGTTCCGCTTGAGTTTACCTACTCTGATGATCGTCCATAGCCGCCTGGCACACCTTTCGGCGCATTATTCCTCTAGATTTGGGCAGGGGCTGTGGGCGGTCGTCACATTTGGTATCAGAGCTTATTTAACAATTTTAGCCAAAGTTCAAAGACCTAATTACGTATGAGAGATGTACTTGTAGATTTCAGTTGGATGCTTAATACACACACACACACACACACACTAGTGCGATCCCGTGCTTCGCACACGGCCTTCACCAAAATTTGTTTAGTAATATATTTATAGGTTATAGTCATGTGAAGATGAGAGTGTACATCTATTGATTGAGTTTATTTTGATTGGTTTATTTGTTGAATTCCAATGGAAAATGCTTAACAATAAAATCTGCTTAAGTAATCTTAAAGCATACACATCATAACAATTATTTTGGAGAAAAACAAATGTATGAAAAAATTAATATCACGTGTTATCTATTCCTTACTTGGTTGCATAGAATTGTTTAGCGTGCCTATTAACTTAAGTGATGCATAAGTTCAAAATGGATTCATCTAATATAGTGTATAACTTCAAATATGCACGCATCTAGTATAATTATACTATTACATATACAAAATTAAAAAATTATTCTAAGTATGAAATATCATTCCAAAAGTAGAAATTGTCATAAAGAATAAGAATCTGACAACTATAATCGTAGAAAAAGAATAGGAGGTTGATAAAAGAATTTTTTCACATGTTAAATTCATAAACTATCCGCCCATATGGGTATGTGTATTATTAGTTGCTATGTCCAAGTTATCAAAGTGGAGTTGGAATGCCACATTGTCTAATTTGTCAGCATTGTGAACTATTTTCCTTAAAGGAATATCATATCTGCTTTGGATCAAGCAACATCGTAGAATGCATATTTTCACTATAAGAATAGGGTAGGTAAACATGCTAGACAATAAACCTAATGAAAAGTGAAGGAATACGTTAGAGAAATCCTCAAGGATGGATGCTACGACCAAACATTACCATCATGGATGGTTGACCAAAATATAGCTAGCAAAAGTTCAATGCTAAGCAAATAACGACAGACCGTGTAAACCTCGTAGGCAAAGCACACGAATAAACCCATTTATAAATACCTATCGATGATGTCACAACATGTTCAAGAACAATACATTACAAATCCATAACACTCAAGAACAAAACATATAATAGCATAACCAAAAACTACAAAAAAGACTAAAATATTGAAGAATAATCAAAGCTGAAAAAAAATATTCCTTTTATCAAGCTGATAGAATTGTTAGGTAATAAGATATATAGCAAAGTACATTAAAGCTTGGGAATAATACGAATTTGCTTTAGCAACTAATACAACAGATGATGGCAAAGTAAAGCAAATAAAGGTTTATATGTAATGGACAAATATCCTGATGAACTATGATCTAGAAGGTTATTTAAGCAACTATTATTGTTTTATTCTAGCATTTTGCTTTAAACAAAATGAAAATGGACGGTTAAAAAAAAAAAAAAAAAGAGACGGGAAAAAACCATCGTATCACATGGAAAATTATGTATAATGAATCTATGAACACTTTATATTTATTAGTTAATTAGAGTAATCATTTGTTAGAGCTGAGGAAAGATGAAAATCCTACACTTAGCAGAAAGGCATGATATCAGTAAAAGTTATCTGTTATATTTGTAAAATTCCATACTTTGTTGCATGTACAGAATGCCTAATGCATATACAAAGTTGAGCGAAAATAGGCAATTTGAAAACATGTAAGAAAAGATAGTCTAATAATTAGCTTTAGCTGCGCAGTATACTTTGGTGTTGGAAATATTCCACTTATTGGGGCCACATATGCTAATGTATTGGCTGTCTTATGACTAAGTCCGAATACGTGATCTAGTTTGAAATAAATATCTGAGGACTTTTAGGGTATAATTATCATGTAATATAATAATGTGTGGATACCGGAGTGATAATTTTTTAGTTTGTTGAAGGGCCGAACTAAAAATATCACACTACTATATATATAGGGTTATGGTCCCCGAATTACACAAGCGATCAGAGTGTTCTCTTACCTCTTCAATAGAGACATATTTACAGATCTGAGCTTGTGTCAATTTGGAAGATCAAAACTCAACCTCATTCTACGTATCAGCAAACACCGATGGATTCAGGTATGGCTTCCGCTGATCTCTTTGATCTTATTCAGTTTATTCTCGATTGAATCAATATGGTTATATTCAGATCCGTAGCGAATTATTTTATAACAAGTGGTATCAGAGCCGACCATTATTGATTCTATTGAGAAAATTATGTTTTTGTGTTATCATGTATCCGTATGATGAGTTTTGTAGTTTGATACATACCGTTTTGCCGTCTTTAAACAAGTTCATATTTAAAGTTTCAGTTCATACGGTTACAATAGCTTCCCTGTTCATTCAGTTTCATTCTCTGGTGTAAGCTGGTTGCGTGGAAATATTAGCTGATTAAAAAAAAAAAAAAAAAAAAAAAATTCGCATCAAACCATTTAAAAGGTGTGGTTCCAGTATGTATTACGTTAGATAATTAGTCTGGTGAATCATTTTTTCATGTGGACCTTTTTTTTTGGATTCATTCATTAATGTTCTTGCAGTAGTATGATTGTTTTATATTATAATAGTGGTTTAACTTTGCATGGATGAATTATTTATGATGGCAAACTGTACGTGTATGAATTTTGAATTCAATGGCACTTTAATGGTTTCTGCATATCATTATAATTGCAGCCGCCTTTTTTTTTTTTTTAAATGCATTAGCATTATATTACTTGCATATCATTGCGGATGGATTAAATATTGTTTCTGCAGTGTAGTTTATTATGCAGTGACGTGTTAGTTTATTTAAAACTTAGTTTATTAGATCCGAATATTAAGAATGCTCAGGATATTTTCATTTTATTTGACCTGTTCAAGATTCGAAAAACTTGGTTTTTCATAATACGGATAATATTTCGGATTCCTTTCCTACTGTTGTTCGCATAAACTAATTTTTTGTTTGAACTGACTTTAGAATTTTATTGGTCTTAACCATTATTTCAGTTTAATTTTTGAACTGTCAAGTGAGTTAAGTCAAGTGAGTTAAGATGCAAATAAATTCAAATATTTTTTTGGTGTCTCTTTACAGCTGTAAATATTTTACATTAGTAGTGAATTAACTTTAAAATAATATGTCACCAAAGTGACCTCTATATTTTGGTGGTTCATGAAAATGTTTGATATTTGTGTGTAGTTATTCATGCGAATATTAGTCGGCCCAAAGGAAGGCTAATATTTGGCCGAATCACTTACACATGTGTGATGATAAATACGTGACAATTATAAGGATTTAAGAGTGGATAATTAATCGGCCCAAAGGAAGGTTGTTATTCGACTTTTATTTATTGTCAGTATTTGATCGTTGCAACAAGAGTATCACTTACAATTAATATTACTGTCCAAAGACTTGATATTAATGTTGTACTAGATATCTTGAAAAAAGAGAACTACCAATTATTTGAATTTACTACTGTTGGTTTATAATGTAAGCATACTTAATTGATTCTTTTATTTATTACAGTTAATATGACTACGGTATCTGCCAATCTTAACAATATTCCTATTCTGACTGGAACAAACTTCAAGGATTGGAAAGAGAACATATTACTTGTTCTTGGCTGCATGGATCTTGACCTTGCGCTTAGGATGGACGCACCTACCCCTCTTACGGATGAAAGTTCTTCTGATGCTATAAAGAACTTTGAGAGGTGGGATCGTTCAAACCGCATGAGTCTAATGATCATAAAACGCGGTATTCCGGAGGCATTTAGGGGTGCGGTGTCTGAAAAGATAACCAACGCCAAAGATTTCCTTGCTGAGATTGAAAAACGTTTTGCCAAAAACGATAAGGCGGAGACAAGCACGCTTTTGCAACGCTTGATATCCATGAAGTATCAAAGCAAAGGAAACGTAAGGGAGTACATTATGGAAATGTCAAATGTTGCTTCAAAACTTAAGGCACTTAAGCTAGAGCTTTCAGATGATTTGCTCGTGCATTTGGTATTAATCTCTCTTCCTTCACAGTATAACCAGTTCAAAATCAGTTATAACTGTCAGAAGGAGAAATGGACTCTTAATGAGCTCATTTCATACTGTGTGCAAGAAGAAGAGAGGTTGAAGCATGATAAGACTGAAAGTGCTCATTTGGCCTATACCCCTAAGAGAAAAGACAAAAAGAGAAAGAAGGATAATGAAGCTGCTAAGGGTCCGGCAGAAAAGAAACAACAAAAGGAAACTGATGGTTGTTTCTTTTGAAAAAAGCCTGGACATTTGAAGAAAGATTGTACCAAATATCACGCTTGGCGTGTTAAGAAAGGTATATCTTTTGCTTTGGTCTGTTCTGAAGTAAATTTAGCTACAGTACCTAAAAACACTTGGTGGATAGATTCCGGTGCCTCTACTCACATAAGTGTTTCTATGCAGGGCTGCCTGAGCTACCGAAATCCAACTGATGCTGAAAGATACATCTATGTGGGCGATGGAAAATCGGTTCAAGTGCAGGCTATTGGGCATTTTAAGTTATTATTAGGAACTCAGTTTTATTTGGATTTATTTGATACTTTTGTAATACCGTCATTTAGACGGAATTTGGTTTCTATTTCTAAATTGGACAAATCTGGATATACTTGTTCATTTGGGAATGGTATTTTTAGTTTATCAATAAATTCAACTCTTGTTGGAACTGGTTCTCTTAATGTTTCTGATAACTTATATATGCTTGATGTTAATTCATTTTATAATGAAGCCTTGCATGTGGAATTACATGGTACTAAAAGAAAAGCTAACAAAGAAAACTCAGCCGCATTATGGCACAAGCGCTTAGGTCATATATCTAAAGCTAGAATTCAAAAGCTCGTGTCAGATGGCATTTTGCAATCCCTTGATTTTTCAGACTTTGATGTTTGTATAGAGTGTATCAAGGGAAAACAGACCAAACATAAGAAAATAGGTGCCAATAGAGCAACCGACGTCTTAGAATTGATACATACAGACATTTGTGGGCCATTTCCTGAGGCATCATGGAATGGACAACAATATTTTATCACATTCATAGACGACTATTCAAGATATGGCTACCTATATCTTATACATGATAAATCGGAATCCTTGGACATGTTCAAGAAATTTAAGTTAGAGGTTGAGAACCAACTCAACAAAAGAATAAAAACTGTCAGATCTGACCGTGGCGGTGAATATTATGGTAAATCTGACGGATCAGGTGAACAATGCCAAGGACCGTTTGCCAACTTTCTAGAGGAATGCGGAATAGTCCCACAATACACAATGCCGGGTTCACCTAGCATGAATGGTGTTGCTGAGAGACGAAACCGAACCCTTAAAGATATGGTAAGGAGTATGATTTGTCATTCTACCTTACCAAAATCACTCTGGGGAGAGGCATTAAACACAGCAGTTTATATCCTTAATAGGGTACCCACTAAAGCAACTGCCAAAACACCTTATGAGCTTTGGACAGGCAAAAAGCCCACTCTAAAGCATTTTCATATTTGGGGATGTCCACCTGAGGCAAGGCCTTATAGGCCCAATGAAAGAAAATTGGACTCTAAAACAGTAAGCAGCTACTTTATTGGTTATTCTGAGCGATCTAGGGGCTATAAATTTTATGATCCCACACTAAGGAAATTTTTTGAGACGGGAACTGCAATATTTTTTGAGGATGTAGAGTTTGGGGGGAGAAATAAAGTAAGGAACATTGCTTTTGAGGAGGAATCATCATCTATGATATCCACTAAGGTTACTTCTTCAGATGATATGACGGTTATCGTGCCTGTCATTAATCAAGAAGTAAATATGGAACCTCAACAAGACAATGTTGAAGAAAATCCCTTTCAAGTTGAAGACAATGTTCTACAAGAACAAACTCAACAACCTCAATAAGAATTACCATTAAGAAGATCCACTAGAGATAGAAGAAGTGCCATTCCGGATGATTATGTGGTATTTCTTCAAGAATTAGAGGATCACAATGGATTGGTGGAAGATGATCCTATCAACTTGCACCAAGCCATGCAAGATATTAATTCTCAAAAGTGGATTGAGGCTATGAATGAAGAGTATAAATCCATGCAAGACAATAAAGTTTGGGACCTTGTCACTTTGCCTGAAGGTGCAAAACCCATTGGTTGTAAATGGATATTTAAAACCAAAAGGAATGCAGAAGGTAAAGTAGAAAGATACAAGGCACGTCTTGTAGCAAAAGGTTTTACTCAAAAGGAAGGCATCGATTTTAAAGAGACTTTCTCTCCGGTTTCATCGAAAGACTCTTTTAGAATAATTTTGGCGCTTGTTGCACATTTTGACCTTGAGTTACATCAAATGGATGTTAAGACTGCTTTTCTCAATGGAGACATTGAGGAAACAATTTATATGGTACAACCAGAAAACTTTGTGGTCGGAGATCCAAAGAATATGGTTTGCAGATTAAAGAAATCCATTTATGGACTCAAACAGGCATCTCGTCAGTGGTACTACAAATTTCATAATGTAATTACCTCATTTGGTTTCGAGGCGAACATTATTGACAACTGTGTGTATCACAAGTTTTGTGGGAGTAAATTTGCATTCTTGATTTTATATGTTGATGACATATTGCTAGCCAGCAATGATTTACATACATTGCATGAAACCAAGAGATTTCTTTCAAACAACTTTGAAATGAAAGATCTTGGCGAAGCTTCTTTTGTATTAGGAATCCAAATACACCGTGATCGTTCACGTGGTATTCTTGGATTGTCACAAAAAGGCTATATAGAAAAGGTGCTTGAAAGGTTTGGAATGCAAGATTGTAAAGTAGGAGATACCCCTATCGCTAAAGGAGATAGATTTTGTCTTAAACAATGCCCTAATAACATCCTTGAAGTTAATGAAATGCAGAAAATTCCTTATGCATCTATCGTTGGGAGTTTGATGTATGCTCAGGTGTGTACGCGTCCGGATATTGCGTACATTGTAGGAGTGTTGGGTAGATATCTTAGTAATCCTGGAATGGATCACTGGAAAGCAGCAAAAAGGGTTATGAGGTATCTTAAGAGAACAAAGGACTATATGCTTACATATAGAAGATCAGATCAGTTGGAGATCATTGGGTATTCTGATTCTGACTTTGCTGGATGCCCAGATAGTAGAAAATCCACTTCAGGATATATATTTCTACTAAGTGGGGGAGCCATATCATGGAAGAGTGTTAAGCAATCACTCATAGCTTCTTCTACCATGGAAGCAGAGTTTGTGGCTTGTTACGAGGCATCTAATCATGGGAAATGGCTGCGAAATTTTGTCACTGGGCTGCGCATTATCGATAGTATTGAAAGACCATTAAAGTTATATTGTGACAACAAATCAGCAGTATTATATTCCAATAACAACAGAAGCTCAAGCAAGTCAAATTATATTGACATCAAGTTTCTCGTTGTAAAGGAGAGAGTGCAGAATGGGTTGATATCCATAGAGCATATTGGGACAAATTCCATGTTGGCGGATCCGCTTACAAAAGGATTACCACCCAAGGTCTTTCATGAGCATGTTGCTAAAATGGGTGTATCTTTTATTTAAGGATATTTTGGTTCAGGGGGAGTTTGTAATAAATTAGTTTTATGATGTTGCTCTATAATTTGGTTATGGACATACTTTAGTTTTTTTTTTTTTTTTCTGATCAGAAATAAAGTCATTTTTCCTTTGCACTCCATTTGTTCATATATACATATATTGAACATTTTGATCTCAATAAAGTAAAGTTGGACCAGTTGGAAATAGGCATGAAAAGATCACATTTCATGTAATTTCCATGCTACACATACATGATTGATCTATGTCATTTGGTTATGTTAGTATATGTGATCATTGATGGGTTTAGTTACAATGATAGTGACGAAAGCCGCTTTGGTCCTATATTAACACAATCAATGGACGAGATTGTTTTGGATATACCTTATTATTAAGATAGCTATTTGAGAGCTCATAAAGTAAATACATTTATAAAGTTACATATGTGGCCCAGGGGGAGATTGTTGGAAATATTCCACTTATTGGGGCCACATATGCTAATGTATTGGCTGTCTTATGACTAAGTCCGAATACGTGATCTAGTTTGAAATAAATATCTGAGGACTTTTAGGGTATAATTATCATGTAATATAATAATGTGTGGATACCGGAGTGATAATTTTTTAGTTTGTTGAAGGGCCGAACTAAAAATATCACACTACTATATATATAGGGTTATGGTCCCCGAATTACACAAGCGATCAGAGTGTTCTCTTACCTCTTCTATAGAGACATATTTACAGATCTGAGCTTGTGTCAATTTGGAAGATCAAAACTCAACCTCATTCTACGTATCAGCAAACACCGATGGATTCAGGTATGGCTTCCGCTGATCTCTTTGATCTTATTCAGTTTATTCTCGATTGAATCAATATGGTTATATTCAGATCCGTAGCGAATTATTTTATAACATTTGGCTGAACAACTTAACTTGCTCGACGTTGAAATTATGATAATTTATAAGTTCTAATGTACAAACCTGCTTTTGATACCCGACCCCATATGTACATGAAGTTGAATAATAATGCCAGGATATTGCGCATTCTACGTTTGTTCACACGATTTGGATATGTAATATGAAAACGGTTTACATACCAAAGTAATAATTTATTTTTGCATGCTCGATCATGGCATATATCCCTTTTAAAGTTGAAAATGCTTGCCAATTCAGTTCAGCAATATGGAATGGAGCAAAAGCAAGAAGTCAAATAGTTGATGTAAATGTAACAGTTTGGAAAAAAGATGTGTAAAATGGAGTAGCTATTGTTTGAAAAACAGAAGGTGCATTCCAAAAGGCAAAGCTGCTCAAGTAGGCCAAACGAAAATTAATTATTTGTATTTTGAGTCAACAACCGAAAATACTTGGTGTGAGTCGATCATGGTCATTTTATCAATGCTGAAAATGGACTTGAATAAGATGGTTAGCTCGTGCAGGTGGGTTATGACTTTTTGTATCTTACACAAAGGTAGAACCTAGTAACAGGCAACTACATAAATGTGCTCCATCCAAATGAAAACTATTTACGCAACACAAATACCAGCAATAGGATTCCAGTAAGTGCATACGAATGACGTGTTGCTTCAAAGGAAAATCTAATAAAAACTTTGACTACAGTTAGTTGAATGCAAATGTAATTAGAATATGCTATAATGATTGATTTATATATTCATGCCGCAATTGAATTGTAATTAAAAGGCATGCTATAGCAATTTAAAAAGCACGTCGGGCGCAATAAATCTTTAGACAACTCTATAAGAGAAAAAATAATTTCCACCCAGAAAAACATATACTCAGAACATCAATGGATATGACCAGGGAGAGATTGAATGTTCTTCAAAGCTTTGGGAAAACCAGGAACAAAATAAAATCTCTGGACAAAACAACGATGCAAAGAAGAACTGAAATTGTCAACGTTCCGCAAAGCCGACAAAAACATAATAAATTAGCAGTGAACGGCGAAAATCAGTTCAACGCTAGCATAGACAGTATGCATATAGTCTAATTTTTTTTATAGTTAACAGAAAAGGATGTATAATATGGATCTGCCATATTATAATCCAACTAGGCATTGGATCTTAAGCTGACAATTCAATAAAGAAAGATCATGTTCTTGTGTAAATGATTCACAGATTATACAATATAGTTTCTCACCTTTTCAAAGTTGATTGTAAGATAAATTAGTTAATCACATGTTATATAACTTACACTAATTAAAATATTTTGCCGTTAACTTAGGATATTATACGATAACAAAGTAGTCAAATGACTCAAATGTAATGGAGTTGTCTTAGTTTCAATTAGAAGACCAGATGGACAGATTTTCATTAATTGGAGTTAAGTTGGATCCCACACTTAAAGAGATACAATGATATACTTGTGAAGGCACTATGTAATATGTTTACGTACATATGTATGTACATACATGCATGTATGTATACAGAAACATATATACATACACAAACTCACCTATACATGTGGGTATAGTCCGGTATATGTGTTTGAAGTCTCAGTGTAGCCTCCCAGACCTCCAAAAAAAAAAAACTTCATATACTGATTTTTAATGAAAAATCATCAGTTCACACTTCGTAATAGAAATTTATTGGTAATGCAAAAAAAACTAACATAAGGTAATAATACGTGTGTTGTCGCTTCTTAACCAATGATAAATTGATTGGAGATAGTATTTGGTCCTACTACCAGTACGAACATCTAGTTAAATTCAATGTCTTGACAAAATATTCAAAGCGTCAACGATGTAAACAGTTTTATAGCAAATACAAAGGAATACACTTTTACTCCTAACTGAAAGGAAGTTAAAATAAATATAGTGAGTGCATCAGTCTAAATTCTAAAAAATCACAGTTAACTTTAATTTATTAACTTGTGCACAAAAAACAATTATCTCGAGGAATACTGGATTATATAGGATGTCGAAATAAGAATGTATGTAAAGTATATAACTCAATATTGTAATTAAGGAGTAAAAAAAATTCGTTCAAAAGCAATATATGATAAAGAGTTATAAATGGCGGAGAAACATTGCCATATCTGTTTAAAATGCAACATGAAAATATAGGAATATTAAGGTTAATCTTCATTAGTAAATACATATAAACACTTATATGGTACATGCGCATATATGCATACGTATATGATCAGCATTCCTAAGCATATACATGGAGTTTAGTTGGAGGATACTTATTGTTGAAAGACGGAATACATTCAAGTGATAATTGAAGTTATACTAAACTACTAAGAATGGTAAAACAGTTTATATCTAATCAATGAGACATTTTTATCACATCAACAGTCCTAAATTAGCTCCATGCAAGAAACTCCTGTTAATATTATGTGTGCGTCGTAAGAGGGATAGTCTTCAGTAGTGGCTGGGAAGAAACAAAGGCTACTCCAAAGCAACATATTTTTGTTTCAAGTTGGTGAGAAAAGTTTAAATTATTTCATTGGTTTGATTATATTATATCCAAACAAAATGAGAATGTCTATTGATATGGTAAAGTAGTTACCTTATTTTAGAAAGGTAAATACATTGTTAATGTAAAATGACAAAAAAAAATTAAGAGTAACGTGAGCATTTGATCTTAAGCTGACAATTCAATAAAGAATGTTCATGTGATTGTGTAAATGATTCACTGGAAAATGCAATATAGTTTCTCACCTTTTCAAAGTTGATTGTAAGATAAATTGGTTAATCACATGTTATACAACTTACACTAATTATAAGATTTCGCCGTTAAATTAGGATATTATATGACAACAAAGCATTCAAATGTAATGGAGTTGCCTTAGTTTCAATTAAAAGACCAGATGGACAGATTTTCATAGTTAGAGTAAATGGATATACACGATACATAGTATTGGGTATTTACCTTTATTCAACCTCCCCGTTATTACATATAGGCCAAGGCCTTATTACTAATTTGTATTATTCTGAGCCAAGCCCAAACTATTCTGTTTTTGTATTTAAGTAGCCGTAGCCTCCTGTGTAATGCAACAATCATATTCTACAACATTTCAAGTATAATAAAATTCTCTTTTCAAGTCTTTACTCATATCATCGTTCAGACTTGTTCAGTTTCATAAATTCAACTTGATATCAGAGCAGATCTTTGTGCTTGACAGCATTAGATCCTGAAAATTCTGAAGAAAAAAAAATTCTGAATCATCTGTTTCAAGATTGATCAGAATATATTGTCCATCAGAAAAGCTTCATCACTAGGACTTCTTTCATCCAAGATTGAAGATCTTATCATCTGAAAGTTGTTGCCATTTCTGATAAACTGTGCCACGCCCAGTTCATCACTCTGGCTGCATCAGTTTATCAAAGTATAGCTGTTGTAAAAAGAAAGTTCAAAATCTGATCAGAAAATTGATCAAGAATTTCAAGAAAAACATCAGTTGAAGACAAGTGCAGTCAAAAGAAACTCATCAGTCATTGTTATCCCTAGTTCAAAAGGATAATTGAAAGTATTCATCACCTGAGTTCCTTGATAGCATCGTATTCTCACCTAAGTGTCTTCTTTGATTCTCAATTCAAGATTGTCTGTTTTTAAACTTCTCTTACAAATTCCGTGATCTCTTTTTGTTCACCATGTCAAATGAAGGAGATACCACTCCTCACAGTTCTGTCACTAGATGTGCACAGAGTTTTTCTTCTGGTGATCCAGTTATTGACCTGATGAAGGCCATTATCAAACCACAAAGCCAAATTATTTCTGTTCAGCTTGATGAGGCCAACTTTTTACTCTGGAAATTACAAATAGAAACTGCAATTAGAGGATATGAGTTAGAAGATTACATTCTTGGTACAAAGATAATTCCACGTAAGTTCATTCGAGATAAAGATAATCAACTTGTACCAAATCCTGAATATGCAGTTCATCAGAGACAAGATAGTCTTGTATGTGCATGGATGATGTCATCCATAAGTTCTAATATCCTACCTCAACTAATTGGGTGTAAAACAGCCCAAGAAGTATGGTCTACAATAGAAAGGAATTTCACTTCTCAATCTTCTACTAGGATAATGCATTATAGAAGACAGTTGCAGACCATGAGGAAAAATGAAATGAGTATGAATGAGTACTTACTTAAAATCAAGAATCTGTGTGATCAATTGGCTTCTGCAGGTCATAAAGTTTCTGATTCTGAGCATGTGTTGTATATAATTAGTGTATTAGATCATGAGTATGAAGCTGTTGTGGTAATTATATCAACAATGGATCCTACCCCTTCTTTGCAGTTTGTGTATTCTACTCTTCTTGCACATGAAGGAAGAGTAGAACACAACAAAGTATTAAATCCTAACATGCCTGTGAACTATACTTATGACAAGGGGAAACAACAAGAAAGAAATCAAGGTTCAAGGGGTCAATTCAATAATAATCAGAGGGGTGAGTCCGCAAATAGAGGAGGCAGAAGAGGTTGTAGAAATGGTAATAACACCAACAGAGTTAAATGTCAAATCTGTGAAAAGTTTGGTCACTGTGCCAACAAATGTTATGTAATAACCCGGAAATCTGGGCCAGTTTAAAATTTTTATTTTGACAATTTTAGCGAATTTTAATTATTTAAAATAGATTATTTTAAATAATATCGACGAGAAATTTATTTTGAATAGAAATCGAACGTATATATTATATAGTTCGTCGTTAGAATATAAATAATTATTTATATTTATAAAAGGAAGTAAAAATGGCGCGGTAGTTCGATAATTTGATTTCAAACTTTAATTGAACATACCGGGTGCAAAATAAACCGGATTTTAGTGAAACCAAAAATATTAGAATCTATTTGAGAATATCTTTCCAACGAATCCGAAAAATTGAATTTTCATAGCGGGAATCGAAAGATACGTCCAGTTGAAAATTCTGAATAGTCGCTATGGAATTCAGGCCCTTAAAAATAGAAATTTTGCAAACGACCTCGGATTTCGACGAAACCCGTTTTGTTAGGTCCGTGATGTCAAGTTATTGTTAGGTTTCGAATTTCATAATTTTTCGAATCAATATGTGAGCGTGGGAAAGGAAAACGCGTTTGACCAGTTTCAGTTGATTTTAATCGACTAGAAATTGGCTATTTTTCAAATGGTCTCAGAATTCGATGAAACTAGTTTTGTTTGGACCGTATCGTCAATACGAAGCTAGAAAATATTTTTTTTGGGATTTATAGAGTTAGTATGTGACCCCGGTAAATTGAAATATGCGTTCAAATTCAATATATAGAGTTATATGTTGATTTTAACGGAAACTGGTCGAAATGTTCGAATCAGCTTACGATACATATCCCATTGTGTTTGGAATGGGGGTAATTAGATATGGACGACAGGCGGTGGGCCTCGTTTAGAGGTCGTATGAAAAAGTTGCTTTATGAAATTAAATAAATTAAAAATAAAATTCCTCACTCTCTCTCCTCTCTTTAATCCCTCTGCCCCCTTTCTTCCGTCGACTAACAGAAGATAAAAAAAAAACGACGAAGGACGGAGCCCTCCATCGAACCGCCGCCCTCCATCGTGCCACCCCCCCTGGCCTGGCGCGCCACCGTGGCGCATCACCCCGGTTCCCCCTTCCCTCCAGCCTCCTCCCTCTCTCCTCCGTTCCCTCTTCTTCTCCCAAACCAGAACGACGCCGCCCACCGCTAGTAAAGCCGCCGCGCATCCCTCCCGACCTCCGCTCCACCAGCTTCCACCACTCCGACGAGCTCAGCCACCTCCACGACTTCGGGTTCAAGGAAAATAAAAGGAAATAAGGTGAATTTCATTTTCTGATTTTTATTTATAGGAAATGCAAATGAAAATATGATTTTGATGATAATGAGGTTCTGATTTTTATGTTAGTGAAGATATGATTTCTAACATAAAGTAAAGCTATGATTTTTGTTTATATGAAATACGGTTTTTATTTTAAAATAGAAAAGATTAGATTTTTAAAATAGAAAGGATTAGATTTTTAAAATAGAAAAGATTAGATTTTTAAAATAGAAAAGATTAGATTTTTAAAATTGAAAAGGCGAGACTTTTATATATTGAATAGCATAGTAAAAATTCGATTTTTATATATTGAATAGCATAGTAAAAATTCGATTTTTATATATTGAATAACATAGTAAAAATTCGATTTTTATATATTGAATAGCATAGTAAAAATTCGATTTTTATATATTGAATAACATAGTAAAAATCCGATTTTTATATATTGAATAATGAAGTAAAAATTCGATTTTTATATATTGAATAATGAAGTAAAAATTCGATTTTTATATATTGAAAAATGAAGTAAAAATTCGATTTTTATATATTGAATAACGAAGTAAAAATTCGATTTTTCAATATTGAGTAGCAAAGTAAAAATGTGATTTTTATATATGTAGAGAATACGGGCAGTGAAAATTGACAAGAGGCAAGAACGGTGAAGATTTCTACATAAGAAGAGTCGTGGCGTTGGATTAGCTATCTGTGAGAATTTCTCACCTTTTATTAAATTTTCTAGTTAAAATATATACTAGGATGCAGACGGTGTTTAGTAGCACCCGACACCCGTCGTCCACAGACCATGGACGGCTTGTATGCTTGTTTGTTTGATTTTGCTGTGTAGTTGATTATGTGATGTGATGTGAAAAGAAATAAAATATTTTTATAGTTAATTAAAAATATTTTATAGTTAAAAATAAAAATTTTAACGTGTATATGAAATGAAATAAAAATAAACAAATCGGACGATTTGTTTATATACACACATTTGACTGATATTGATTGGGACGGTAAATTTTACACATCGCCCAACTGCACAAATAAAATCTGTGTTTGATTGTTTGAAACCCCACACGGGTATTGGGATGATATTTGACGTACACTACTCCCGATTGTTTAGTTGTATGTCGATCGATTGATTGACAAACTGTTAGGAGCGTTAAATATTTATATTTGATGCTTATACAGTGTAGAATGCACTTTGGATGATGGTTGATTGTTCATCGTTGTTATTGTATACATGTGTTGTAGAAAATCCATATAATCAACATTATATGGTAATTGATTGGGCCTCATTCCATATTCGAAATAGAAGTATTTGAAATAGAAATATTTGAAGAAGAAATATTTGAATAGAAATATTTGAAATAGAAATATTTGAAGAAGAAATATTTGAATAGAAATATTTGAAATAGAAATATTTGAAGAACAAATATTTGAATAGAAATATTTGAAATAGAAATATTTGAAATAGAAATATTTGAATAGAAATATTTGAAATAGAAATATTTGAATAGAAATATTTGAAATAGAAATATTTGAAATAGAAATATTTGAAAAAGAAATATTTAAATAGAAATATTTGAAAAAGAAATATTTGAAAATATGAATATATGAATATATGAAGCCGTGTTGATTAGATTTACGCCATTTCGACGTGATCGATATTTATATCGATTTTATTCATTTTATAACGAATATCGAAAGTGATTTCAAAATCTGAAATTTTGAAAAGAATTGAAATTCGAATGAAATTGAATAGAAGTGAATTCGAATTAAATTGAATAGAAATGAATTCGAATTGAAATTGAATATAAATGAATTCGAATTGAATTTGAATATAAATAAATTCGAATTGAAATCGATTTGAAAAGAATTTAAAACGAATTTATATTGGAATATTCAATTTTGATTTGAAATTGAATATGAAGTTGAAACCGTTTTGAAAATGAATTTTAAAACGATTTATAAAGCACGTTTTGAATTTAAACCGATGAAGTATATATTATATATATAATATAATGGCCTGAATAGAACGCGCCGCGCCGCGGCAGTTCACGAATTTCGACCATTGACTTCGAACGGATATTGCGGGAGATCCGACCGTCGGATTCTCCTGAAACCGGAACCGTTGGGTTCGTATTGAAAAGAGCTCTCTAACGAATGTAACAAATTAGTAATCTAACCGTTGGATTTGGAGATACGTCCAAATCAAATTTAGAAAAGGTCGCTGTAAGTGCAGTTCGATGACCGTTGATGGAAATCGACTGTACGGGCCTTGATAAAATTATTAAAAATAGTAATAATTTGTGTAAAATCATAAGAAATGATTTAGGAAGAATTGGGATGAAAAACTCCATATTTGAAAAGATAAAAATAGATTTTTATCGAAATGAACTAGTTTTGAACTAGGATTAAAATTCTATTTATTTTTAAATAAATAAATTGGTTTTGAAATAGTTTCGAAAATAACCAGAATTTCCAATAATTGCATTGGAATGGATTTGAATCGAAATTGTCTTCGGAACATTTTGATGTTGGATTTCGTGATTATACAGATGTTGTTTTGGGAATTTGAAAGATATTTATATATCGTTATTTCCAATACAATATCTGTTGGTCGTAGAATTTGATATTGTATATAAGCCGATATATTTTCTATTCAGAGCCTGGTGTTTAATATCAAATGTGATTTGGGTTTGTCGTGAATGGTGTCTTCATTAACACTGTTCTTAAGCCCAGTTGAGAAAAGATTAAATCTTTTTATTTAGATTTAATGAAGTGCGCCAATTAAATAATATTTAATTGGAATTGAATTGGTATTGATTTTTGGGTTTATCGCGAACAGTGTTTTAAATAACACTTGTTCTTTAACCCGATAATTAATGAATGTGATTTTGGGTTTATTGTGGGCCGTGTTTTAAATGACATCGGTTCTTTAACCCAGTTAAAGATTAAAACTAAGTGGAGTTTTAGTGAATCTTTAATTAGATCGAAAACATCGAGAATGGAGTATCACCAGTTTTACTCCAGGCGATAGTTAAATCTTTAATTAGATTTGAACGTGAAATGGTAATTGAATTTACTGATAACACCGTGGTGTTAGATATGAAGTATTACCAGTTTTACTTCATGGGATGAATAGGTTGGGATTGGGAAATTAAAACAAATGATTACTTCGGTAAGGTTCGTTAATCCCGACTAGTTTGAATTGATATTCAAAAATAGATTAAAGAATAAATTTGAAGGATTTATCTTTGATAAAATTAATGGGAACCTTTCCCTATGAATGTGAAATTTAGAAACTAACTGTCGGTTAGCTAAGCAGAATGGTTTTCTGGATGTTGATCTGATGTTGGTCTCTGCCTTCGGGGTTAATATTTGGGAAATTATTCTCTGGTTAATTTACGGTTAGTGACCGATGAAGTGGAATGAGGCGTATGTTGTGTTTGTGTAACACTTATTTAAAATATACGCGAGTTATTTGGAAAGACCGGGTTTAACCCATTCTGAATAACTGATACGACGATAAGTCGAAGATGAAGACGATGGTCGAAGACCGGAGGTCTTCACGTCGTTTGGGTGATTACAGATGATCTTGATTGGGTTGTACACCCAAAAAGATGGAAACAGTTGGTGGTCGTCCAGACGTACTTAGAGATCGATGGATATGCGAGGTACTAGGTGCCTCCGGTTTCGTTCAAACCCAGAACGGACTTGTAAATGGACTGTGTGTCTGACATTGGATTTCATTCTGTGTGATTGGTATCGGTTGCATAGAGTGGTTTGTCTGTGTGGCATGCTAAGATGCAAATGATCAAGGCTTCTGTTGAAAAGAAAAGTCTTGTGGTTGATGATCAAAGCACCGCCTGTGTGGCATAGCTTTGTGTAACGTGAATTCGCGAGCCTCACACCCCGGTTGTGAACCAAAAACGGGAGAGGACCTCAGGGAGGGCATGCGTTTCCTTCTAACTAAGGTGGTGTCAGTGACCTACCAGCCCTGACATTTATATACTTTTCACCTGTGTGGTTGTTGCTGTTGCGAGGCGCCTCGGTTTGATCGGACGATCCGGGTCCGATGGAGTCATTCGTTGACTCATTTACGCCCCAAAGGGCGGGGAAACGTAGTGTTCAGACATAATAATCCACATCGGTGGACCGGCCCTGACGATCCAAGGGGCAGTTGCGGCTGTTCCTAGACATGGGCTAGATTGTCTAAAATCGGTAGAGGACTATCTTTTGCCTCGGTTCATAGATGGAAATCCAATTTCCAAATACGTGACATTTGCGGTTTTATTTGTAGAGCCTAGTATGGCGACATGTTGGGATGGGGCGCTTATGCCGTCTATGATTGATACTTATGATTTGAAGTTGTTTTATACACTATACACTTATAATAGTATCAAATGATTTGTTTTAAACGTATCAAGCATTCTTGGCTATTATAAGGTAAAAACCCTATCCTCCGGCTTGCGTTGCATTGTGTGATGGGAACTGGGTCTTATAATAACTTCATTTTTCTTTATTTAGCATTGCGCTGTTGTTTTATGCACTGGTGTTCTTGGGAGGAAACCCGTTCCGTGTTATACGGCGTGGTCCCTTGATTTACCTAACTTTGAAATAAAGATTAATAACTGTTTTAGTTCTCACACCAGTCCCATGACTGACCTGGAGTTTATTGTTTTTAACCTAAACTCTGGGTGCCCTTATTTTGACACGGGCAGCTAGTAGTTTTGGTTTTGCAGATTTATATTCACAGGATCCTGGTTTACAGCTGGAACGATATCCGGAAAGCTTTGTATCCGTATATCTCTTCTAGTTGTGTATTGTATTATTTTCCGCTGCTATGTAATGTATTGTAATCTCTGATATTTCTATGTAATATTGATTCGTTTATACTCTGTATATTCTTGTAATCTGATGCATTGTTGTGATATACAATGAAATGTATTTCCGTCTGCGTTCTATTTTGTAGCTTGTTCTCGAACTATCCGCTCTTTCCTTTAAGGGGAAGTTACGGGTTTTCACATGTTATTTCAGATATAACTCTAATTACAACCCCTCACAACAAGGCAACAACAACAATGTAAATCTAGTCAGTGTGCAGAAACATTGCAGTAAAAGTCAATCAGAAGTTTTAAACACAAAATCAACCTCAACAGATGATGATTGCTGGTATCCAGACTCGGGGGCTACAAATCATGTCACAAATAATTTGGCCAATTTAAACTTGGGAAACAAGGAATACAAAGGTATGCAAAATTTACTAGTGGGTGATGGTAAAGTTGCACAAATAACACACACTGGAAATGCAAGTTTATTTGGACCTAAAGAATTAATTTTAAAAAATCTTCTAAGGGTCCCTTCTATTAAGAAGAATCTGATGAGTGTTTCCCAATTTGCTAAAGATAATAATGTTCATTTTGAATTTTATCGATATACTTGCATTGTCAAAGATATACTAACTCAAGAAGTCATTTTGCAGGGTAGGGAATTTAATGGGTTGTACAGATTTGACTTGAATGATCATAAAAACCCAGTTTGTAATAAGAAAAATTGTATGATGACATACATGAATGATTCTGAGTATTTTAGTAAATTTGATTTGTGGCATTGCAAGTTAGGACATCCTAGTAGCAAAATTATAAAAGAAGTATTGAATAGTAATAATATTTCTATTGATAAAATTCTTGATTCATATATATGTTCCTCTTGCCAATTGGGAAAGAGTCACAAACTTGCATTTCCAGATTCACACACAAGTTATTCTAGACCATTAGAACTTGTTGCTACTGATTTATGGGGTCCAACATCTATCAGTTCTGATTATGGATTTAAATACTATATATATTTCATTGATGTATACTCTAGGTTTACTTGGATTTATATGTTAAAATCTAAATCAGAAACTTGTAATACTATTATCCAGTTCATTAATAAGGTAGAAAATATGACTGGTCAGCATGTGGGTATTATGCAAACTGACGGTGGAAGAGAATTTTTACGGTTAAAGACTTATTTTGAAAAAAGAGGGATTAATCATAGAACTACCTATCCTTTTACCTCTGAACAGGATGGTTTAATTGAGAGGAAACATAGGCATATAGTTGAAACTGGTTTAACTTTACTTGCTCAGGCATCTATGCCTTTAAAATTCTGGCCTGAAGCATTTTATACTACTGTACACTTGATAAATTTATTACCAACAAAGGTTTTAAATTTTAAAAGTCCACATGAAGTCTTAACTAAAGTCAAACCAGATTATGAACGTTTGAAGGTATTTGGATGTCAATGTTTTCCTTGTTTAAGACCATATAATACCCACAAATTAAGTTTTAGATCTACTTCATGTACTTTTCTTGGTTACTGTAACAGTCAAAAGGGGTACAAATGTTTAGATAGTACAGGCAGGATATTTATATCCAGGCATATTAAATTCAATGAGAAGGTGTTTCCCTTTAGTACTGAAAAAATAAAAACTACTGCAAAAGTAGTAAATTCAAGAATTGTTATACCTGATGTTCCTGAAGAAATACAAGTGATGGTGCCACCTCAGCAAACCATGGAAGGAACCACCACTAGCTCTCAACTAACAGTACCTTTGAGAAGGCCAGGTCAAGAGCAGAGTTTTGATGACAATGTTGACAATCAGAGTCAAGCAGGTCAAGACACTAGTAATGTAAGAGGTGTTCAAACATCTGCCACAGATTCAACAGAGTATATCAATCAAGGCACTACAGTTGCAGATAATACTAACAAGCATCCTATGTTAACTCGAGCTAAATGTGGTATCTTCAAACCCAAAAATAATAATACTACTGTCATTCAGGATGAACCAGTTACTTTCTATGAAGCATCCCAATGTGAAAATTGGAAGCAAGCTATGCAAGAAGAATATGATGCTTTAATTAAGAAAGGAACTTGGTCACTGGTTGAAAAACTAGAAAATAAAAATATAATTGGATGTAAATGGGTTTATAAATTAAAGAGAAATTATGATGGTTCAACATCTAAATACAAGGCAAGATTAGTTGCAAAAGGATATTCACAACAGTATGGTTTTTGTAACACCCCACGCCCACTAAGGTCACTCACTAAGGGAATGCCTTAACTTCGGTGGAGTATTTTAAGTGAATATAGAACAGAAAAATTACAACAAGACAGATATAAATAATACTTGAAATCTAAAACATCATTTCATTGCAGCAGAAGATAAACATGTTTGGTTACATATCAAAACCAACTAAAACAAGAGTCAAGTACTAAATATCCATCCTGGTAAAACATAAGTACATAATCCCACTACATAACTAATAGCCATAATAGAAAAGATAAGCTGGGCTTTACATCACGGTCCAAGCTCCAAAAGATAGATAAAGCAATCTGATCAAAGCCCACTAGTGCGAGGCCCACTCTGTGAACCTGAGGGTTGGGAAAAAGATAAAAACAACGGGGTCAGACATAAGTCTGAGTGAGCCCTATAACTTTAACAATACAATCATTAAAGTAATTAGGGTATGATATAAACTTGGTACGGTGATGACTGGGGATAAATGACTACACTAAGCAGCCGACTAGACATATGATGAACTAAGATAACGGTAAAGACGCATCTACCCACCCAAGGGTAATTACTACACTGCACCACACCAGTCATTCCTATTTAAAGTTTGATCCCACCCAAGGACTTAGAAAATATAACTAGTAGTTTCGTGTACCCCTAGCTGACCACATAGGTGTCGTCTACCCCTATCTCCACTAGGTGTACCGACTACTCCCCAAGCGATCGGCTCCCTAACGTAGATACCCGTGCTGGCCCCACAGTGGGGTGTATCACTCCCCAAAGTGGCAACCCGATACAACCAACGGTGCACGGCTTATACCTACACGATGCAACAACGTCTTACCTACCAGCCCGGGTCCACACACGCATATGAAACCCGTTGGACTTGCGTTGCCACCGCTAACCCGTTTTGGCCTCTTATAGTCAAGCCCAGTACGCGTGTCCCGTCCTCGACATGGGTCGAGCCCAATAAGATACATATGGGTTACTGGTTGAAATGGGCCCCCACAAGCTACCCACCTAAGCTTGTCCCATTTTCTAGTGCATCCCACTTAACCCTTTAATCATGTTTAATTACATGTTTCCACTTGGTTAAGTATTCTAATCGTATTTTCTATTGCCACCCAAGGCAACCCACTAGATTTCCACATGCCACCCAAGGCACTTACTTGATTTCCACATGCCACCCAAGGCACCCACTTAACCCCTCATGCCCCACTACATGCTTATCTGGTTAAGTGTTTCTTAATTGATTAAGAACGTAACCTTTGTAAAGACCTCTCACACTAGACTATCTTTTATGGCAGCTGGATTTGCCGGTCGGGTCCGGGCAGCCTTACGCCATAACCGAGTCTAACCTCGTGTCTTTACACTTGTCACATATTTAGTTTATGCCTTAGACCTCTCACATTGGGCCAATCATTTGTAGCCGCTGGATTTGCCGGTCGGGTCCGGGCAGTCTTATTCTACAAAAGGGTCCAACCTCGTGTCTTAGTCGATTAATTACACCTAATTAATCACCCCATATTTTGAATTAATTTTCCCTAATTAATTCCAATTTAATGATGTACATAATTGACTCAATTATGTCCATCCACTTATGGTATGCAACATCATACCAATTTCATCACAATTTTGTTAACATGAATATTAACCCCATCGTTTCCCACGTAATACGCTAACATGACATACTTAAAAGGGAAGATTCATCACAAATACAATGGGTTCAACTTAGCATAACATTAGCATCAACATGGGTTTTAAAGGTGTCAACTTGCATATATGACCATAGCATCAAACCCAACTAGCATAAATAATCAACCCAACTTGCATGAATCACATATGTCATAACGAGGGTAACTTGCATAAGTTACTTATGTCATACAAAGGGGTAAACTTGCATATATATGTGTGACATATAAAGGGGTTAACTTGCATATGTATGCATCTCATACAAAGGTGTAAACTTGCACATGTTACTTGCATATAATCAAACACCAAACTTGCATAACATGTCATATATGAACTTGCATATAATCAAACACCAAACTTGCATAACATGTCATATATGAACTTGCATATAATCAAACACCAAACTTGCATAACATGGTGTCATAATGGATCAATGTTTATCATAGTGACTTGCATAACTAGCATCATGAACTCATAGCATATGACTTGCATAACTTGCATAACATCATGAACACATAGCATATGACTTGCATAACTTGCATAACATCATGAACACATAGCATATGACTTGCATAACTTGCATAACATCATGAACACATAGCATATGACTTGCATAACTTGCATAACATCATGAACACATAGCATATGATAACATGACTTGCATTGATCCACATACATAACCATAACCTCATTATATCCTATCATAATTAGTTTAGCAATTGCTTGCTAAAGGCATAGAAACTCACAACTTGTTGATTAGCACTCCTATGAAGAAGATTAAGTTGATAGAGTTGATTAGAAGTTGATTTGAGAAGCTATCTTCTTCTACAATTTGATGGAGGCTCCTTCAAGTTGCATTTTGACGGCATAACGACGTTGTATCTATTTTTAGTATGAATTAGGGTAGTCTTAGGGTGTATTTATAGAATTAGGATGTAGTTTAGGCTCTTAGATTAACCCTAATTTAGTTTAGAGCCGTCAGATTTCGTCACAAGCCACCAAAACACAGCCCAAAGCTCAAATCAGTGCACCCAGGCCAAACTAACCGACAGGGGGGTCGACCCCTGGGTCGACACATAGGTCGACCCCTTGGAGGGGGGGGGGGGGTCGACACCCATGTCGACCCTAGTGTCGACACCCTCTGTCTGGCGGGAATTTTCCCGCCTCTTCTGAAATCTGAAATTTGAATATTTTAAATCTGTTTTGAATTTTCTGAAACTTCGGATGGCCATAACTTCTTCATACGAAGTCCAAATCACGCAAACTCGGACTCTATCTCAACCAGAATTCCGAGACGAACACAATGGCGCAACCCGTTTCCCTTAATTCTCACGTCTGAGATTAATTATTCTTTAATTACCAAACATTAATATTAAGTGAAATTTGGGGTGTTACATTCTCCCTTACTTAAAGGATTTCGTCCCCGAAATCTCCAAGTCAAGAAGAACGTATCCTACCAACCAAACAACCATCTACTAAACCATCAACCATAAGCAACCATTGTCCTTAGAAATTCCTAATGATGTATGAACATATGCAAAAAGTGCGTGTATATGTCCGTATACTAATGCAAAATTAGGCGGTCTACTGATTCAGTTGACCTCCTTAATGCAAACCATGATAGTGCCATGCATCCAATATGTATGCGAAAGAATCCTATCGACACATACTATTACTACATGTGTGCACAACCATACACCAAAATGCATCATCCATATGATAACACAACCATTATACACCCATCAATTTAGCTACCTACACACAATTATGCAATATGCAATATGAAGTGACTGAGCCGATCTAGTGTCTAAAGTGTGTGTATATGCATCCACGAGCAACCACTAGCAAACACTTGCATCCACATGCATCCACCAATCATAACATGTCTCAAACACATGTTTCAACCATAGGTTTATCCTATCTAAAGGTCAAAGGTACTAATGAGAGGACATACTAAAGATAAGATAAGTACTAGACAAACGATAAGGAGAAGTTAAAAGACATACCCTCAAAAAGGAATGGGTACAGTGAACGCATCTTCGCTTCTGTCTCCCAAGTAGCATTGCTCTCATCCTCTCCCCATTGCACTTTGACTAGTCGAACCTCTCTGTTTCTCAACTTCCTAATCTCTGACCTAAGGATGCGGGTAGGAGCTCGTCGAATAGTCGCATCACGCTCTACCTCCACTTCTCTAAGCAAGCTCGGCTCTACCACCTCTGCGGTCTCATGTAGGCACTTCCTCAAATGTGACACATGGAATACGTCATGTACCTCACTAAGTCTCTCGGGTAAATCCACTCTATATGCCATCTGTCCAATCCTTTCCTTAATAGGAAATGGTCCTACAAATCTTGGTGCTAACTTCCCAACGGACCCAAAGCGAACAACATTCCGTAATGGAGATACTTTGACAAAGACCATGTCCCCAAAATCAAACTCAAGATCCGTCCTCCTCTTATCCGCGTAAGATTTCTGTCTGTCTTGTGCCGCTTTCATCCTTCTTCGAATCAAATCAATATTTTCCGAAGTCTCTTTAACCATATCAGGCCCAAGCAAGATCTTATCCGTAGATTCCCACCAACATGTAGGTGATCGACAAGGCCTTCCATAAAGAGCTTCGAAAGGAGCCATACCAATACTAGACTGAAAGCTGTTATTATACGCGAACTCCACCAATGGAAGATGCTCTTCCCATGTACCTCCAAAATCTAAGATACATAGCCTCAAAAGGTCTTCTAGAACACGATTCACCCTCTCGGTCTGGCCGTCCGTCTAAGGATGATATGCAGTGCTCAAACACAACTGAGACCCTACTGCCTCTTGCAAACTCTTCCAAAACTCGCTAGTGAAGATAGGATCTCGATCACTCACTATGCTAGAAGGTACCCCATGCAATAGAACTATTTCTCGAAGGTAAACTGAAGCTAGCCATGGAGCAGTCCTCTTGCTCTTCACGGGTATGAAATGGGCGCTCTTAGTAAGTCTGTCTACCACAACCCAAATTCCCGTATTACCCTTCCTCGATCTCGGTAACCCATCAATAAAATCCAATGAGACGCTATCCCACTTCCATTGCGGAACTTCCAATGGGTGAAGCAACCCACCAGGTTTCTTTTGCTCCGCTTTCACTTGTTGGCACACCAAGCATCTAGCGACATACTCGGCCACATCTTTCTTCATACCGACCCAAAAGAAAACTCGCTTCATGTTTTGGTACATCTTGTCCCCACCGGGATGAATGGTCATCTTCGAACGATGCGCATCATCAAGTATAGCCTTCCTCAAACCCTCGTCTTGCGGTACACAAAGTCTACCGTCTCTACGCAACCACCCCCTATCGTCTAGGCTGTACCTACTCAAATGGCTGGACGACTCCTCCTTATGAGCTTCTCTACTAACTCAACCAACTGTGGGTCATCCCGATGTGCCTCGCCAATCCATCCCAAAAGAGTAGGTCTGACTTCTAAGGATGCTAGCAAACCGGGTATAAAGTCAACGGAAGGTCTGAAATCAAACATCGAGATAAATTCCAAGCTTCGTCGTTCCACGAACAATGGACTCAAGGACAACCTTTTTCTGCTTAAGGCGTCTGCCACCACGTTACCCTTGCCAGGGGTATACGCTATCTCGAAATCATAGGATGCTAAGAACTCCATCCACCTTTGCTGTCTCAAGTTCAAATCCTTCTGAGAAAACAAGTACTTCAATGATTTGTGGTCAGTGAACAATTCGAACCTCTCTCCAAGAAGATAATGGCGCCAAGACTTATGCGCAAAAACAATAGCGGCCAACTCTAAATCATGGGTAGGGTAATTTTTCTCATGCTTTCTCAACTGCCTTCCCCCATAGGCTATTACCCTTCCCTCTTGCATTAAGACTGCGCCTAGTCCTGTCCTACAAGCATCGGTATAAACAACAAATGCCTTACTCCCATATGGCAACACTAAGACTGGAGCTGTGGTTAAAGCTCTCTTTAACCGTTGGAACGCATCATCACAATCTACGTCCCATGCGAAGACTAGATTCTTCTTTGTCAAGCGAGTTAATGGGGCTGATATCTTCGCGAAGTCCTTGATAAACTTCCTATAGTAGCCAGCCAACCCCAAGAAACTCCTCACCTCGGTAGCATTCTTCGGAACCTTCCAATCTTGGATGGATACTACCTTCGCGGGATCCACAGCTATCCCTTCCTTAGAGACCACGTGCCCTAAGAACCGCACTTCCTTCCTCCAAAAGTGACATTTAGAGAATTTAGCCTTAAGGCTATGCGCTCGAAGAGTCTCTAACACTTCCCTAAGATGTAGGGCATGCTCTTCTTCACTCTTAGAAAAGACTAAGATGTCATCCACAAAGACCACCACGAACTTATTAAGGTACTCCCTGAACACCCTACTCATCAAATCAACAAAGTATGCAGGGGCGTTCGTCAAACCAAATGGCATCACAAGCCACTCATAGAAACCATCCGGAGTCCTAAAGGCAGTCTTGTCTATGCTATCCTCAACCACTCTTAACTGATGAAACCCCGTGGCCAAGTCCAATTGCGAAAACACTGAGGCGCCAACCAACTGATCAAAGAGATCATCAATCCTCGGCAGTGGGTGTCTATTCTTCTTTGTGAGCTTGTTGAGTTCTCTATAGTCTACACAAAGTCTGAGGGACCCATTCGCCTTTGTGGCAAAAACTACTGGAGCACCCCACTCCGATATACTTCGTCTTATGAACCCCTTCTCAAGCAACTCCCCTACTTGCTTATGGAGTTCCCTCCTCTCACGAGGAGCCATGTGGCGCACTGGCAAAGATACTGGTTTAGCATTGTCCACCAGATATATTTGGAAGTCTATCTCCCGCTTCGGAGGTAAGCCCTTCACCTCCTCAAACACATCCGAGTACTCCCGGACCACTCTAATAGATCGCAAACTCTCGACCGAAGCGTCAAGCGATTCAAGATAACTTAGCATAACAGAATCCATGGGATTACAAGAGATCTCGAGAGTGTTATCCAAGCGGGTCATGAGCCTAACAACTCTCCTTTCACAATCAAGAACGGCACCATTACTGGATAACCAGTCCATGCCCAAAATCAACCTATAGCCCGTGAAGCCCAAAACAAAAGCATCACACCTAAACTCAACGCTAAGTATGGAAATCTTCAAACCCAAACATATCATGGACAAATAAGTGGAGCCCCCAATTGGGTTTGAAACAACCAAGGGATCATCTACTAGACTGGTGTCTAAGTGCAGTGACTCAACTAATGATGATGAGATAAACGAATGTTATGCGCCAGAGTCAAACAAAGTACGGACATGATGATCAAACAGAAAAACCAGACTTTCAACGGAAATAGTTCTACCTCTTTCCTGAATCGGTGGAACCGCGAGAGCCTGAACTTGCCCCCTTGCCTGACCTGGTGCCATAAGAGCTTGCACCTGTCCCCCTGAGGTAGATCCCGTCCTCTTCCCCTTCTTAGGGCAGTCCTTCACTAGATGCCCTGCTTCGCCACAGTGGAAGCAACCCATCTTCTTCTTCTTCCGACAATCTTTGCTTAGGTGGCCTGGTGTCCCGCAATTGAAGCACTTCTTCTTTCCCTTGCCACCGTTGCCTTTCCCACCCTTGTTTTGCTGTTGTTGTTGAGGTCTCTTCTGATCTCCTTTCTTCTCGGGTGCCTTATTAGCATTGGGACCCTTCTCTTCCTCATGCATGAGTTCCATGTCTACTAGCTTCTCAAAGGTGGCCCCCATAGGGATGTGAGTCATAGCCAATCCATGCATTGGTTCATTCAAGCCCTTAACGAACCTCAAAGCCTTCTTATCCGGTGTATTCACCATGTCTATGCCAAATCTTGCTAGCTGATTAAACTTGTTGACATATTCCTTTACTGATAGGTTTCCTTGCTTTAGAGTCAAGAACCTTTCCATATACAGATTTTCTTCCACCCTAGAAAGAAACTTTGCCACAAACCTTTGCCTGAAATCCGCCCAAGAGTAAACAGGGCGCTCGCCATTAGTGACCTCCCACCAGAACGAGGCCTCTCCCTTCATTAACCAAGCAACTAACCTGACTTTCTTTCCTTCTTCCATCTCAAAGATATCTATCAACTCTTCCACCTCCTTAAACCAATCTCTAGCTTCCACAAAAGTTTCTGATCCTTGAAAAGGTTTCCCTCCCATAGCCTTAAATTCCTTGCGAGTCTTAGCAAAAGTATCCGTGCGAGGAGGAGGAGGAAGATCGGGTGCAACTGTTGGTGGAGGAACATTTGCTGGACCCGCAGCGGTGGCCCTAGCCTCCATCAATCTCCTATACCATACTGGTATCGTCACACCCTCCGGAAAGTTAAGATCTTCAGCCATGTTGAAACGAAAAAGGAAAGATTCAAAACGGAGAATTCGAACGATAAAGATATGGCTATTGGGGATTATGCTTTTGTTTCAAAAACTTTTCTCTTAAAAGACATGTTTTTGAAAATACTTCTTCCAAAAATGTTTTTAGGAAAATAGTTTTTCTAAAAAATTTATCTGTTCTGGTAAACTTCAGCTCTAATACCACGTGTAACACCCCACGCTCGCTAAGGTCACTCACTAAGGGAATGCCTTAACTTCGGTGGAGTATTTTAAGTGAATATAGAACAGAAAAATTACAACAAGACAGATATAAATAATACTTGAAATCTAAAACATCATTTCATTGCAGCAGAAGATAAACATGTTTGGTTACATATCAAAACCAACTAAAACAAGAGTCAAGTACTAAATATCCATCCTGGTAAAACATAAGTATATAATCCCACTACATAACTAATAGCCATAATAGAAAAGATAAGCTGGGCTTTACATCACGGTCCAAGCTCCAAAAGATAGATAAAGCAATCTGATCAAAGCCCACTAGTGTTAGGCCCACTCTGAGAACTTGAGGGTTGGGAAAAAGATAAAAACAACGGGGTCAGACATAAGTCTGAGTGAGCCCTTTAACTTTAACAATACAATCATTAAAGTAATTAGGGTATGATATAAACTTGGTACGGTGATGACTGGGGATAAATGACTACACTAAGCAGCCAACTAGACATATGATGAACTAAGATAACGGTAAAGACGCATCTACCCACCCAAGGGTAATTACTACACTGCACCACACCAGTCATTCCTATTTAATGGTTGATCCCACCCTAGGACTTAGAAAATATAACTAGTAGTTTCGTGTACCCCTAGCTGACCACATAGGTGCCGTCTGCCCCTATCTCCACTAGGTGTACCCACTACTCCCCAAGCGATCAGCTCCCTAACGTAGATACCCGTGCTGGCCCCACAGTGGGGTGTATCACTCCCCAAAGTGGCAACCCGATACAACCAACAGTGCACGGCTTATACCTACACGATGCAACAACGTCTTACCTACCAGCCCGGGTCCACACACGCATATGAAACCCGTTGGACTTGCGTTGCCACCGCTAACCCGTTTTGGCCTCTTATAGTCAAGCCCAGTACGCGTGTCCCGTCCTCGACATGGGTCGAGCCCAATAAGATACATATGGGTTACTGGTTGAAATGGGCCCCCACAAGCTACCCACCTAAGCTTGTCCCTTTTTCTAGTGCATCCCACTTAACCCTTTAATCATGTTTAATTACATGTTTCCACTTGGTTAAGTATTCTAATCGTATTTTCTATTGCCACCCAAGGCAACCAACTAGATTTCCACAAGCCACCCAAGGCACTTACTTGATTTCTGCATGCCACCCAAGGCACCCACTTAACCCCTCATGCCCCACTACATGCTTATCTGGTTAAGTGTTTCTTAATTGATTAAGAACGTAACCTTTGTAAAGACCTCTCACATTAGACTATCTTTTATGGCAGCTGGATTTGCCGGTCGGGTCCGGGCAGCCTTACGCCATAACCGAGTCTAACCTCGTGTCTTTACACTTGTCACGCATTTAGTTTATGCCTAATACCTCTCACATTGGGCCAATCATTTGTAGCCGCTGGATTTGCCGGTCGGGTCCGGGCAGTCTTAATCTACAAAAGGGTCCAACCTCGTGTCTTAGTCGATTAATTACACCTAATTAATCACCCCCATATTTTGAATTAATTTTCCCTAATTAATTCCAATTTAATGATGTACATAATTGACTCAATTATGTCCATCCACTTATGGTATGCAACATCATACCAATTTCATCACAATTTTGTTAACATGAATATTAACCCCATCGTTTCCCACGTAATACGCTAACATGACATACTTAAAAGGGAAGATTCATCACAAATACAATGGGTTCAACTTAGCATAACATTAGCATCAACATGGGTTTTAAAGGTGTCAACTTGCATATATGACCATAACATCAAACCCAACTAGCATAAATAATCAACCCAACTTGCATGAATCACATATGTCATAACGAGGGTAACTTGCATAAGTTACTTATGTCATACAAAGGGGTAAACTTACATATATGTGTGACATATAAAGGGGTTAACTTGCATATGTATGCATCTCATACAAAGGTGTAAACTTGCACATGTTACTTGCATATAATCAAACATCAAACTTGCATAACATGTCATATATGAACTTGCATATAATCAAACACCAAACTTGCATAACATGTCATATATGAACTTGCATATAATCAAACACCAAACTTGCATAACATGGTGTCATAATGGATCAATGTTTATCATAGTGACTTGCATAACTAGCATCATGAACTCATAGCATATGACTTGCATAACTTGCATAACATCATGAACACATAGCATATGACTTGCACAACTTGCATAACATCATGAACACATAGCATATGACTTGCATAACTTGCATAACATCATGAACACATAGCATATGACTTGCATAACATCATGAACACATAGCATATGATAACATGACTTGCATTGATCCACATACATAACCATAACCTCATTATATCCTATCATAATTAGTTTAGCAATTGCTTGCTAAAGGCATAGAAACTCACAACTTGTTGATTAGCACTCCTATGAAGAAGATTAAGTTGCTAGAGTTGATTAGAAGTTGATTTGAGAAGCTATCTTCTTCTACAATTTGATGGAGGCTCCTTCAAGTTGCATTTTGACGGCATAACGACGTTGTATCTATTTTTAGTATGAATTAGGGTAGTCTTAGGGTGTATTTATAGAATTAGGATGTAGTTTAGGCCCTTAGATTAACCCTAATTTAGTTTAGAGCCGTCAGATTTCGTCACGAGCCACCAAAACACAGCCCAAAGCTCAAATCAGTGCACCCAGGCCAAACTGACCGACAGGGGGGGGGGTCGACCCCTGGGTCGACACATGGGTCGACCCCTTTGGGGGGGTCGACACCCATGTCGACCCTAGTGTCGACACCCTCTGTCTGGCGGGAATTTTCCCGCCTCTTCTGAAATCTGAAATTTGAATATTTTAAATCTGTTTTGAATTTTCTGAAACTTCGGATGACCATAACTTCTTCATATGAAGTCCAAATCACGCAAACTCGGACTCTATCTCAACCAGAATTCCGAGACGAACACAATGGCGCAACCCGTTTCCCTTAATTCTCACGTTTGAGATTAATTGTTCTTTAATTACCAAACATTAATATTAAGTGAAATTCGGGGTGTTACAGTTTTGATTTTTCAGAAACTTTTTCACCTATTGTGAAGCCTTCATCTATTAGAATAGTTTTGACTATTGCCTTGAGTAGAAATTGGAACATCAGACAATTAGATGTTAATAATGCTTTTCTGAATGGTAATTTGCAGGAAGAAGTGTTTATGCAACAACCTGAAGGATTTTGTCATGACAACAACACAAAATTGGTGTGCAAGCTCAACAAAGCAATTTATGGATTGAAGCAAGCACTTAGAGTTTGGTTTGACAAGTTGAAGTCAACACTTGTCAACTATGGCTACAATTCTGCAAAATATGACAACTCAATTTTCAAAAAATTTACTAATACTGGTACTACCTTTATTCTAATTTATGTTAATGATTTTATTATTATAGGTAGTAGCAGATTTGAAATTGAGTTTATCATAGGAAAATTAAATACAGAATTTTCAATCAAAGATTTGGGGAATTTAAGCTATTTTTTGGGCATTGAAGTGAGAAAAACATCACAATCAGAAATTCATCTTAGCCAAATAAAATATATTTCTAAAATTCTCCTAAAGGAAAAAATGGAGAAAGCCAATTCACTTCCAACTCCCATGATCATCAATAATCAACTTTCAAAACATAGAGGTGAGGCAATTCAAGATGCAAAATTTTATAGGAGTATCATTGGAGCCCTACAGTATGCCATTACAACCAGAACAGACATATCTTTTAGTGTGAACAAGGCTAGTCAATACATGCAAAACCCTTTAGATACACACTGGGGAGCAGTGAAAAAATTCTAAGATATCTAAAGGGAACAATTGATCATGGACTTACATTTAAGGCTAGCAATTCGTTATATATCAATGCATATGCTGATGCTGACGGGGGAACTGACTTAGATGATAGAAAATCAACATCAGGCTATTGTATATTTCTAAGCAAAAATCCTGTATCATGGAGTGCTAGAAAACAAAGTACTGTATCTACACTACACCAAAATGGCCATTTGGTAACCTTTTTTTTTCAGTTGCCAACACTTATTTGTGCTGTAGGGTAGTCACCGTAATATGCGTTGCTATATTAAAAAAGTGTTGCCAAAAATACATAATAATATTTTTTTTAGTCCAAACGCTTATTTGGGTTGTTAAGGGTGTTTTCTGAGGGTAAAAACGTAAACTACCATCCGTAACCCTATTTCTCATCTATCCTTCCTTTGGCCAACGCTTTTAGCGAGAACGACCGCCTAAATTACAAATCCAAATCTCATGATTTCGGAAGGAAAAAGAATCGCATCCAAATCCCTCGAATCCTAGCATGTCTAATATTAAAAAATTCGAATTCGTTCCTCTCTAATCGGTTGTTGGGGTCGCTTCTGCGAACAACTCGCGTTCGATTTTGGGATCTTTGTTCGATTTGTGCTGCATTCAACTCGCATTTAACTCGAATTCAATCCCTTCAGGTATAAATTTTGTTCGATTCGTGCTTTGTTGATTTCGGCTATAAATTTCATTTATCCAGTTTTTAGAATTCACAATGAGTTAGGTTGTATAAGGTGTTAGGTTTGAATTTAGAGGTATAAAAGCAATAACCGCAGTAAATAATCATTGGTACAAAAAGAGCAGCAAAACACTGAATCCCAAATTCAGATGCCGAAGAACCTCTAAACCGGTGACAGCTGTAGAAAGTTCACCGACGACTGACCTCACTGTCTACTTCCAGAAAGTTAAGCTTGTGAAAGAGCCCGACGAAACTGCTAACACTGCGGCTGATGCCACGAAATCTGAAGAAATTCTAATTCTTAGCCAAGATTTCTTTAGGTATTTTACCATTTTTGTCCGTTTATTTTCATGGATTTCTTTTTAATTTAACCTTTTTATTTGATTTGCAGTACTCTTGATTATATAACGCCTGAAATGAATATATCTGGTTTTAGTAAGGTGAAAATCGTATTGAGTTTAGAAGTTTGGGCTTCGATTGGTAAATTGTGGTTAAGATCTGACCTTTTGATTGCTTTGTGTGTTTGTAGGAGATTGATGTATGCCCTAACTCGCCGGGGAAATCCGTTAGAACCAAGGCTAAGAGGCACATAATCGGTATGTTTTATTTTATGTGGTCAAATTTTTCTTTCATTATTATAAGCTCGTTTAACTGATTTGTGAGTTCATCGTTTTCTTAGTCGTCCAACATTTTTTACTTAATGATAAAGATGGATGTACATGCAAAACATTGATTTTGCATTGACGTTTTATTCTACGTGATGTATATAGTTTGAAGTGCGTATCATTTTTGTTGTTCGAGTAGTGAGATGAAAAGTGCATCCTTTTTCTTGCCACTTAACAGTATGAAAAAAATATGATGACACTCAAACTATTATTTACCAGACCAAAAATTAACAATAAAATGAAGATTCTGAAGATATTTAGTAACTATAAATCCATAAAGCAAACATTTTGGTGTCCTTGCACTGTTCAAAGCTTAGCCCTCGATTGTTTTGGGCAAGAGCTAAGAGATTTTAACCTTGGATATACTTCATTATTTCAAGATGTGGATGCTAGTTACATGATGTGAATGGATAAGCTATCTTTCATGGGCACAAATGATTTGTTCTGCGGTGTATGCTCTGATTATTTTTTAAAACATTGTAGATCTGGGGAAAGGGCAAAAAGGAATGACATTGTTTCAAAAGCTCAGAACATTGATGGTTCTTATAATTATAGGTGTAGTTTGCTTGCAATCTTTTTATGGTTATTTTTCCTCTATTTTCTTTTCCCAATCATTGCTAATGGAGGTGACCACCTATGGTATTCTATCAAGTTGTAACTTTTTTCTTGGTCACCTGTCTTGAGCAGCGCGTGATTGTGACGACATTCAGTGCGATCCACATTAACCTCTTTCATAACAATTTTATCTCAAAGCTCACCTAAATTGCTAATGATGTTTCCTTGCTGCATTCTAGTATCACACAAAATAATGATCTTTTTGCTGCATACTCGATATATGAGAATTAAATTTAAGTTGCTTCTTTTGTTTCTAGCAACAAAATCAAGTGGACAATCATCCAGTGATCTAAACAAATGTGAAATCATGGGTGATCATATGACTTAACATAATGTGGTTATCACATTTCTAATCAGGAAGGGAAAATAGAACTTATTGAAGGCAAACAGGTCTGTCTTGATCAACAACAATTGGAAGCAGATGCATAACATGCAACATATGCCTAATGTTTATTTGATGTTTTATTTTGTTTTGGAAGGATGTAACCAATGCTAGCATATATTATTTGAGCCAATTTGCTGGGGGGATAAAGGATGAAATTTGTTACAAGTTTGTCGATGTAAGTACTTCTGAAATTCATTTATTTTCTTCCACTGCTAGTCAAATTCTGCTTAGCTTGTCTGTTGTTGCTGGTCATAACACATATGATCATTAATGTTTTTATTATCGATGTATTCTGGTCGTAACACTGCAAGTTTTACTGAACCTATATCGGTAAAACATCTGTGTTTTCCAGGAGTTATATATATATAATTATAATTATAATTGGTGTAGAATTTGGGTAGAGGAAGGACATACATACATTGGTTTCCTTGAATTTGCCATTTTAGCATAGTTGCTTCACACACACTTATGGCAGATGAGGCTTGGCTTGTTTCATTTCCCATGCCTATGGAACTTTACTGTCATGGTAATCAACTAATACCATACTGTTTTGTTGTACAAATTATTTAAGTATTTTGTTGTAGAGATCCTTTTGGCTCGACAACTATTTTTAGAATTGGGTTCCATTTATTCCGTATACCCTTATTGAGTGCTTTTAAGTATGTGTTTGCTAGTTTTATACGGGTTTAACAGTTTTGAATGCTATAATTTAATGCGTTACGAATGCAAAGTAACTTAATGTAACACACCAAAAATATTATGCTTAAAGGATTAATAAGTATGCTGAAAAATGTGATAGCAGATAGATATATTAGATCTCCCACCGTGCTAGCTTATCGGCTCAGAAAAACTGAGCCTATAGCGCTCAGTTATGCTGAGCCATAAGCTCCGAAAAATTGAGCCTATGGCTCAGGTTAACTGAGCCGTAAGGCTCAGTTTTGCTGAGCCTTATGGCTCAGCCAAACTGAGCCTATAACGCTCAGTTTTTCCGAGCTTATCGGCTCAGAAAAACTGAGCTTATAGCGCTCAGTTTTGCTGAGCCATAAGCTCAGAAAAACTGAGCCTATAGCTCAGGTTAACTGAGCCATAAGGCTCAGTTTTAAACTGAGCCTTATGGCTCAGGTTTCTGAGCCATAAGGCTCATAAAAACTGTGCCTATAGCGCTCAGTTTTTCCGAGCTTATTGGCTCAGAAAAACTGAGCCTATAGCGCTCAGTTTTGCTGAGCCATAAGCTCAGAAAAACTGACCCTATGGCTCAGGTTTACTGAGCCATAAGGCTCATTTTTGCTGAGCCTTATGGCTCAGCAAAATTGAGCCTATAGCGCTCAGTTTTTCTGAGCTTATCGGCTCATAAAAACTAAGACTATAGCGCTCAATTTTGCTGAGCCATAAGCTAAGAAAAACTGAGCCTTATGGCTCAGGTTAACTGAGCCGTAAGGCTCAGTTTTTCTGAGTCAAAAGGCTCAGCAAAACTGAGCCTATAGCGCTCAGTTTTTCCGAGCTTATCGGCTCAGAAAAACTGAGCCTATAGCGCTTAGTTTTGCTGAGCCATAAACTCAGAAAAACTGAGCCTATGGCTCAGGTTAACCGAGCCATAAGGCTCAGTTTTGCTGAGCCTTATGGCTCAGCAAAATTGAGCCTATAGCGCTCAGTTTTTCTGAGCTTATCGGCTCAGAAAAACTGGGCCTATAGCGCTCAGTTTTGTTGAGCCATAAGCTCAGAAAAACTGAGCCTATGGCTCAGGTTAACTGAGCCTATAGTGCTCAGTTTTTCCGAGCTTATCGGCTCAGAAAAACTGAGCCTATAGCACTAAGTTTGCTGAGCCATAAGCTCAGAAAAACTGAGCCTATGGCTCAGGTTAACTGAGCCGTAAGGCTCAGTTTTTCTGAGCCTATGGCTCAGCAAAACTGAGCCGTATGGCTCAGTTTTGCTGAGCCTTATGGCTCAGAAAAACTGAGTCGTAGCCGTTTGGTATTATTTAGTCACTCCGTAATTTTCTGTTGTGCGAGATGTAAATTCATGTTTTTCTGTTTTTAACAAGAAACCGAAATTTTCAATTTAATATGATATTCATTAAATGCAGGCACTTCTAGAGGCAGCGGAAAATTAGATGGTAGTTCTAATGGTGTAGTACAAGTTATGTGAATTTTCAGAGGCAGCCGAAAACCGGGTGCACTAATTTATGATGGTCCTCAAAGTGGACTGTACAAGTTATATGAATTTTCAGATGGAGGCTTCATTATATGGTCAGAGTTTTGTATTCGTTATTTGTAGAATCTCATTTATGTCTTGAATTTAGCAAACTAATTATTTATTGAATTTGACATCTTAATTATGTATTGTGCTTGTTTATTGTTAACTGATATTCTATGTCGTTATGTGATTATGAATGTTATCTATTAATATGCATTGAGTTTAATATTAGTTTTTGATTCATATTAAATATCGTCTATATTATCATCATGTTGGTTATTAATTGACTATTAATATTAGAATATGCGAGTTGTGAATACATTCTGTTATTATTAAAATTTATATTTCTTGTGAATTAAAATTTTGTAACATGTATAGGCGTTGCAAACAAATATATTGCAACATGTATAAGCGTTGCGCACAAAAATCTTACAACGCTTATAAGCGTTGGTAAAAAAAATCTACCAATGCTTATAAGCGTTGCTAAAGAAAATCTACCAACGCTTATAAGCGTTGGTACTAAATTGCCACGCCCTCATAGCAATGCTTATAAACGTTGTGGAAATTGTTTGCGATGGTTATACTCGTTGGGAATCACCTGTTTTGGTGTAGTGCTAGGTCTAGCATAGATGCAAAATTCAGATGCATTGCTAATGCCGCAGCAGAAGTATTATGGATCGAATCATTGTTGAGTGAACTTAGAATCAAGTCTACTAAAAAGGCAGTAATATGGTGTGATAATGTTAGTGCAATTTCATTGACTTCAAATCCTGTTCTTCACTCAAAAACAAAACATATAGAGCTCAACATGTACTTTATCAAAGAACAAATCATACAAGGAAAATTGGGGGTAGGATATATACCTTCGTTTCATCAAAAGGCTGATATACTTACAAAACCTCTCTCAGGGCCAAATTTCATTAGACTGAAGGAAGAGCTTAACGTTGATTCAGCAGATCCATATAAAAGGCCAAGGAGAATTATCTACATACCAGATTGGTCTGTCGCGTACCTCAAATCGGTGTTGGATCTGTAAAGTTCAGCTAGGGTTTCATAACAGACCCTAATCAAGTCTGTTTTAAACCTACAATTTAACCTCTCTCAATGGATCTGAAGCCTTCTAAGCTCAAAAGCTCAAGCGGCGTCACAATTCATCTGTCGTGGAGGCCTGACTAGAAGATTCCGTCACCGATTAGAGTGCTTCTTCAATTGGGAGCCGCCATTTATTTTCTCGTGGAAACCTAATTAGGCTTAGGTTTCAGGGGGGAGTCAGAGTAAATGGATATACACGATACATAGTATTAGGTATTTACCTTTATTCAACCTTCCCGTTATTACATATAGGCCAAGGCCTTATTACTAATTTGTATTATTCTGGGCCAAGCCTAAACTATTCTGTTTTTGTATTTAAGTAGCCGTAGCCTCCTGTGTAATGCAACAATCATATTCTACAACATTTCAAGTATAATAAAATTCTCTTTTCAAGTCTTTATTCATATCATCGTTCAGACTTGTTCAGTTTCATAAATTCAACTTTCATTAAATGGAGTTAAGTTGGATCCCACACTTATAGAGATACAATGCTATATTTGTGATGACACTATGTAATATGTTTACGTACATATGTATGTACATACATTGATGTATGCATGCATGTATGTATACAAAAACATATATACATACACAAACTCACCTATACATGTGCATATAGTTTGGTATATGTATTTGAAGTCCCAGTGTAGCCTCCCAGACCTCCAAAAAAACAATAAACTTCGAACACTGATTTTTAATGAAAATTCATCAATTCACACTTTGTAATATAAACTTTTTTTTATAATGCATAAAAAGTAACATAAGGTAATAATACATGTGTTGTCGCTTCTTAATCGATGATAAATTGATTGGAGACAGTATTTGGTCCTACTACCAGTACAAACATATAGTTAAATTCAATGTCTTGATAAAATATTCAAGTCAACGATGTAAACAGTTTTATAGCAATTACAAAGGAATGCAGTTCTACTCCTAAATGAAAGGAAGCTAAAATAAATATAGTGAGCGCATCAATATAAATTCTAAAAAATCACAGTTAACTTTAATTTATTTACTTGTGCACAAAAAACAATTATCTCGAGGAATATTGGATTATATAGGATGTTGAAATAAGAATGTCTGTAAAGTATATGACTCAATATTGTAATTAAGGATTAAAAAAAATATTCATTCAAAAGCAATATATGGTAAAGAGTTATAAATGGCTTACACAAAAGGCTTACAGTTAACGTGTGTAATCTTTATAGACTTACACAAAAGGCTTACGGTTCAAAGACAATCTAGTCCACTGATTCGCCAGTAGGTTATAACGATAAACACTAGGAAAAGTTCAAGGCCATTGTGCTACTTTTACCGATGCGTTAAATATTTCACAAATTTAAGAACAAAATAAAGTAACCTCTCATTTATGTGGGGGATTGTTGGAAATGAATAAGAAGGTTAGGGAAGAAGAGGCTATGTGGTAGTGGAGAAATACAAGTCCCACATTGTGTGTGATTTGTGAATATATCTCCATATATACCAATGCCCAATATGCTTTTTCAAAACAAAAGAAATGAGCACATGAAGGACTTGAATGAATGGGCAATGTAGACATTGGGCTTTCATATTAAATATTAAAATGTCAAAGATAGGGGCCTTGGGCCTTGGGGCTCTTGGGGTCTCGTGATCCATTGGGCCGCCGACTGTTTAATATGCGGAAAAGGTTTCTTTTTGCGCAAATGCAACCGTTTGGACCAGGGGATGCGTTTGTTCGCCAGAACAGTGATCAGATGCGACCATTTGAACCAGCGCGGCTGTACGAACAGTCGCGACTACCCAGAAAGGCACCCCTCCACCGCTATATATGGGCGGTCTGACAGAGCCACTTATTATCCAGAAAAATTAGTTCATTCTGTCTTCTTCTTCTTCCCTGCTGCTCTGTTCTTAAATTATATTACTTGAGTTCGTCGTTGCTCTACATACTGTAAGCGTTACATTGTAGAGATCGGTCCGTTTCATATTGGGAAACAATTGCTCGTATACCTTCAGCGCCGTAGAGGGGTCAATATTGTTTCAAGGAAAACAGATTTAATCTGGACTTGGACATTACCGACAGGTGCTTCTTTCTATTCTTTTTTTTGCTACGGTTTTTTTATAATCTGGTCACGCCTTTTGCCGTTGCTAATTTTGATTCTACTTCGAATTAGTAACAATTCTTGACGTGACAATTGGATAGTGACAATATATTGATTGCTATCAGGTTCGTACTACAATTGCATTGTTACGAACAACAGAAAGATGGAATACATTCAAGTGATAACTGAAGTTATACTAAACTACAAAGAATGGTAAAACAGTTTATATCTAATCAATGAGACATTTTTATCACATCAACAGTCCTAAATTAGCTCCATGTAAGAAAAGCTGTTAATATTATGTGTGCATCGTAAGAGGGATAGTCTTCAATAGTGGCTGGGAAGAAACAAAGGCTACTCCAAAGCAACATATTTGTGTTTTAAGTTGGTGAGAAGAGTTTAAATTATTTCATTGGTTTGATTATATTATATCCAAACAAAATGAGAATGTCTATTGATATGGTAAAGTAGTTACCTTATTTTAGAAAGGTAAATACATTGTTAATGTATAATGACAAAAAAATTAAGAGTAATGTGAGCATTGGATCTTAAGCTGACAATTTAATAAAGAAAGTTCATGTGCTTGTGTAAATGATTCACAGAAAATGCAATATAGTTTCTCACCTTTTCAAAGTTGATTGTAAGATAAATTGGTTAATCACATGTTATATAACTTACACTAATAAGATTTCGCCGTTAAATTAGGATATTATACGATAACAAAGCATTCAAATGTAATGGAGTTGTCTTAGTTTCAATTAAGAGACCAGATGGACAGATTTTCGTTAAATGGAGTTAAGTTGGATCCCACACTTATAGAGATACAATATTGCTATACTTGTGACGATACTATGTAATATGTTTACGTACATATGTATGTACATACATGCATGTATGTATGCATGTATGTATACAGAAACATATATACATACACAAACTCACCTATACATGTGGGTATAGTTTGGTATATGTATTTGAAGTCTCAGTGTAGCCTCCCAGACCTCCAAAAAAAACAAAAAAACTTCGATTACTGATTTTTAATGAAAATTCATCAATTCACACTTTGTAATATATATATATATATATTTATAATGCATAAAAAGTAACATAAGGTAGTAATACATGTGTTGTCGCTTCTTAACCGATGATAAATTGATTTGAGATAGTATTTGGTCCTACTACTAGTACGAACATCTAGTTAAATTCAATGTCTTGATAAAATATTCAAAGCGTCAACGATGTAAACAGTTTTATAGCAATTACAAAGGAATGCGGTTCTACTCCTAAATGAAAGGAAGCTAAAATAAATATAGTGAGTGCATCAATCTAAATTCTAAAAAATCACAATTAACTTTAATTTATTTACTTGTGCACAAAAATCAATTATCTCGAGGAATACTGGATTATATAGGATGTCGAAATAAGAACGTATGTAAAGTATATGACTCAATATTGTAATTAAGGATTAAATAATAATAAAGGATAAAGGATACGGTAATAGATTTATCACATTGAAGAAAGGCCAGAGCACATTGAAGAAAGGCCAGAGCCCAAGCCCAACTCACTTCAAAGCCCAAAAGACTAAAGATCCATATATAGCCATATATAACGTTTCATGTATTTAAAGGTCTCAATAACGTTGTATGCAGTATTCAATTTGATAACAACATATTTTCCAGTTCTATGTACTTTTGATCAATATCAGTAAATCAAATCATTTTCTGAAATCATCATAAAATATCATTTACAAATCTCTATATGGTATCAGAGCAATCGCTTAACAGCAAGATTTGCTTCTGAAAGTCAGAAAGAATTAAATTTGCATCCCCATCAGAGAAATTTCATCATTTGGGGATTCCTCTCATCAAAGTATTCACACTTATCACGTGAGAGTTGTCGTGATCATCAAGATTTCTGCCACGCCAAGTTACAGTCATCAGCTGCATCAGATCTGAGCCTCGCCAAGAATATTTTCTTGACTGCTGCAGACCCAAGCCTCGCCAAGCAACCATAACTGGCTGCACAAATCTCGACAATCAGTTCTTTGGACAGATCATAAAATCAGAAGAAAAAAAAAAGAGAAAACAAGGTTCAGATCACCGGAAAATTCAAGAAAGTCATTCAAAAGAACTTGCCATACAAAAAAAAAGAGAGAGACTATTTACTCCCTGTTTGCAAGAAACTTTGAAGTTCAATCTTGATCTTGGCATTCTAAACTTAGGTTCTGTAAGTTTTTTCTCTGATATTTTCTCAATTTTATTTTGTCATCATGGGTGACAAATCTGGAACTGGATCTGTCTCATCAAATATTCCAACTCCAACAACCCCAATCATTCCATCACCTGTAGATCAATTAGTTAAGACATCTATTAGTCCACAGACTCAATTAATCTCAATAAAACTTGATGAAACAAATTACTTGAATTGGAAATATCAAATAGAAACAGCTATCCAAGGATATGGTCTAGAGGGATATATCTATGGCACCTTACCTGTCCCATCTGCATATATAACTGATCAAGAAAACAGAGTTATACCTAATGAGGAGTACATAAAGTATCACAGGCAAGACAGACTAATCAGTTCTTGGTTGTTATCATCTATTAGCAACAGTCTCATATCTCAGGTGGTAGGGTGTAAAACTGCTAATGAAATTTGGACAAATGTTGAAAGAAATTTTAATGCCCAATCCTCTGCCAAAATAATGCATTATAGAAGACAAATTCAGAATGCTAGGAAAGGTAGTGGGACAATGAGAGAATACCTATCTAAGATGAAGACATTAAGTGATCAACTTGAGGCTGCAGGTCAGAAAGTGACTGAATCTGAGCAAGTTTTGAACATTTTGAATGGACTGAGCAATGATTATGAAGCTATTGAAGCAATAATCTCATCTCAAAGGGTTACACCACCTCTGGAAGAGGTTCACTCAATTCTGCTATCTCATGAGGCAAGATTAGAAAGCAAGAAAATTCAAGAAACAGATTTATCTATAAACTATGCAAACAGCTTCAGAAACAAAGATCAAAGATCAGCACAAAATCCTCAAAGAGGAGGCTTCAATGGTAATAGAGGAAGAGGCAGAGGCAGAAATAACAGCAATAATAGACCAAAATGCCAAATCTGTGACAGGGTTGGACACACAGCATTGAAGTGTTACTTTAGATTCAATCAGAATTACACACCCAATCTGTCTGCAAGTAATCAAAGAAATAATGCAAATGCAAATGTTGCACAAATGCAGAATGATACAACTAATCAAAGTGATGGGAAGACAGTGAGTGGTGAAGAAATAGCAAGAACAGATCACATAAATGATGAAAGCTGGTATCCCGATTCTGGAGCAACCAATCACCTAACAAACAATCTTGAAAATCTAAATCTGGGGTGCAAGGAATATCGAGGTAAGCAGTCTGTCTCAATGGGAAACGGTAAGTCAATATGTATAACTCACACAGGTTGCGGTATGTTAAACAACAATAAAAATTTACTTTTGAAAAACCTGTTAAGAGTGCCAGAGATAAAGAAGAATCTACTTAGTGTGTCACAGTTTGCTCAGGACAATCAAGTATATTTTGAATTCTTTCCTAAATACTGTCTAATCAGAGACATTCTAACTAATAAAATTTTGTTGCAGGGCAATGAAGTCAATGGACTATACAAGTTCAATCAAAATTCCTGCAGCAGTGATGAAAGAAGAAAATTGAATTGCTATTTTAGTAATAATATTTCTGAGAAAGAAATAAGTGTATTTGATATATGGCACAATAAACTAGGTCATCCTAGTACTAGTGTTACTAAGCAGGTCATTGTTGAAAACAATATTAAATGTAATGACATTTCCCTACCTTACCTATGCACTTATTGTCAAATGGGTAAATCTCATAAGTTGCCATTTACAAATTCAAATACTGAATACACTAGACCATTAGAGTTAGTTGCCACAGATCTCTGGGGTCCTGCACCAACTAACTCAGATTATGGGTTCAATTACTATATATCATTTGTGGATGCATATAGTAGGTACACATGGATATACTTATTAAAATCTAAGTCTGATACATGTAATGCTGTAATACATTTCATCACTCAGGCAGAAAATCAGACTAACTTTCAACTAAAAGTATTGCAGTCAGATGGTGGTGCAGAATATAAACCATTGAAAGATTATTTTCAGAAAAAGGGAATAATTCACAGAATCACTTGTCCACGCACTTCTGAACAAAATGGACTAGTGGAAAGAAAGCATAGACATATAGTTGAAACAGGATTGACACTGTTAGCTCAAGCAAAATTGCCATTGAAATTTTGGCCTGACTCTTTTAAAACCTCTGTGTACTTAATAAATAGATTACCTACTAAGGTACTTAAAGGAATTAGTCCATTTCAAAGGTTATTCAAAACAAAACCAGATTATAATTTTCTGAAAACATTTGAATGTTTATGCTATCCTTACTTGAGACCATATAATAGACATAAATTTGATTACAGGTCCAAGCCGTGTACATTCCTGGGATATGCTGACAATCAAAAAGGGTATAAATGTCTAGATGACAGTGGTCATGTATACATTAGCAGACATGTAATGTTTAATGAGAAAATTTTTCCATATCATGAAAATACAATGAAAACCACGAATAAATTGCATGATGCTAATGTTACTATACCTCCCATACCTATATATACAGATTTCTTGAGTGCAGGTGAGACTGTGAGAACATATGAAGAAACAACATCATCAAGCAGTGACACTGTTCAATCATCAAGTCAACACAGCATGTCACCTGTCCCATACAATAATGAAGACAATATCAATAGTGATGGAGATGAAGATCAAACTATTAATGAAGAAGTGACAAATGATGAGGAACAACCTGACACTCATCAACAAGTCAGACCCACACATCATATGATTACAAGAGCCAAGAGTGGAATTTTCAAGCCCAAAACATATGCTGCTGTCACTAATCAGACAGAACCATGCAGCTATGAGGAGGCCAGAGCTAATGACAAATGGGTTAAGGCTATGAATGACGAATATCAAGCTCTTATAAGAAATCAAACTTGGCAACTGGTTGAACCACCTCAGGATAAAAATATTATAGGATGTAAATGGACATACAAGATCAAAAGAAAATCAGATGGCTCTATTGACAGATATAAAGCCAGACTTGTAGCAAAAGGATTTACACAACAACAAGATTTTGACTACAAGGAAACATTTTCACCTGTAGTCAAACCAACTACAATCGGAGTAATAATAACTATTGCTATTAGTAGAGGATGGAAGCTCAGACAACTAGACGTCAATAATGCATTTCTCAATGGTATACTTGAAGAAGAAGTGTATATGGAACAGCCTCAAGGATTTGTTCAGAACTCTAATCTTGTGTGTAAATTGCACAAGGCAATCTATGGGCTTAAACAAGCTCCCAGAGTATGGTTTGATAGACTAAAACTAACTCTATCAAATATGGGCTTTCAGCCTACCAAATCTGATAACTCCTTATTTACAAAAGCTGATAATGGTTGTATAATATATATACTTATCTATGTTGATGATCTAATCATTACAGGCAACAATAATGCTGAAATCAACAAACTGGTGCAATACTTAGACAAACAATTCTCTGTCAAGGATCTAGGAGATCTGAATTATTTCCTTGGAATAGAAGTACAGTCAAAATCATCAAATGAAATTATCTTATCCCAAAAGAAATACATTGATGAATTACTGACTAAAGCAAAAATGCATGAGGCAAAAGGTCAACATACACCAATGATTAGCAGTGAAACTCTATCTAAATACAGGGGAGAACCTATATATAATACTAAACAATACAGAAGTGTAGTTGGTGCATTACAATATGCAACAATTACTAGACCTGATATATCATATAGCGTTAATAAGGTTTGTCAATTCATGCAGGATCCTATGGACACACATTGGAAAGCTGTGAAGAGGATACTTAGATATCTAAAAGCTACTGCAGATTATGGTCTCACTTTCAAGGCATGCCAAAATTACAACATTACAGGATATGCAGATGCTGATTGGGCATCAGACCCAGATGATGGAAAGTCAACAACAGGATACTGTATTTACATTGGAGACAACATAGTATCATGGTGTTCAAAGAAGCAGTCAACAGTGTCCAGATCCAGCACTGAAGCTGAATACAGAAGCACTGCTAACGCCACAGCAGAAATAATGTGGTTAAGATCATTACTTTCAGAGTTAAACATCAAACAAGACAAATCAATACTATGGTGCGACAATCAAAGTACTGTATACATGTCAGCAAATCCTATATTACACGCAAGAACTAAACATGTAGAAATAGATCTCTACTTTGTTAGAGAACAAGTGACGAAAGGAAACATAGAGGTGAGGCACATACCTGCTACTTACCAGAGAGCTGACACCCTTACCAAACCGCTGTCCTCAAGCAATTTTGTTAAATTCAGAGAATCTTTGAGAGTTGAAGACATCAGAGGCAAACCAAAGCAAATCACCAAATCGAAGTCAGATCTGAAGCAAATCACCAAATCGAAGTCAGATCTGAAGTCAAGCTGGAGACCTAAGGAGAAAAAGGAAGAATTTGAAGACAAAGAGAACCATGAAGCAGTAAAAGAACTAAAGGCAACATCAACTGAAAAATCTACACAAACCAGAGTTACAAGCTTCGCGAAGGTCATCAGAGAAGACAAGAGCTTGAAGACGAAATCAGAGATTAACTCAGAAGACAAGAAATTAAAGACGATTCCAGAGAATCGCTCAAGAGATCGAAGTAGAAAACCTAACCCTAGCATTGATTTGTGGGGGGGTAATAAAGGATAAAGGATACGGTAATAGATTTATCACATTGAAGAAAGGCCAGAGCACATTGAAGAAAGGCCAGAGCCCAAGCCCAACTCACTTCAAAGCCCAAAAGACTAAAGATCCATATATAGCCATATATAACGTTTCATGTATTTAAAGGTCTCAATAACGTTGTATGCAGTATTCAATTTGATAACAACATACTTTCCAGTTCTATGTACTTTTGATCAATATCAGTAAATCAAATCATTTTCTGAAATCATCATAAAATATCATTTACAAATCTCTATAAATGGTGGAATACTGGATTATATAGGATGTCGAAATAAGAACGTATGTAAAGTATATGACTCAATATTGTAATTAAGGATTAAATAAAATTCATTCAAAAGCAATATATGATAAAGAGTTATAAATGGTGGAGAAACATTGCCACATCTGTTTAAAATGCAACATGAAAATATAGGAATATTAAGGTTAATCTTCATTAGTAAATACACATAAACACTTATATGATACATGCGCATATGTGCATATGTATATAATCAGCATTCCTAGGCATATACATGGAGTTTAGTTGGAGGATACTTATTGTTGAAAGATGGAATACATTCAAGTGATAATTGAAGTTATACAAACTACAAAGAATGGTATAACATTTATATCTAATCAATGAGACATTTTTATCACATCAACAGTCCTAAATTAGCTCCATGTAAGAAACTCCTGTTAATATTATGTGTGCATCGTAAGAGGGATAGTCTTCAATAGTGGCTGAGAAGAAACAAATGCTACTCCAAGCAAAATATTTGTGTTTTAAGTTGGTGAGAAAAGTTTAAATTATTTCATTGGTTTGATTATATTATATCCAAAAAAAAATGAGAATGTCTATTGATATGGTACAGTAGTTACTTTATTTTAGAAAGGTAGGTCCAAGCTGATTATTCCATATATATCATTGATCATCGTGGCACATTCAGTGGATGGAACTCTTCTTCATTGTGGATAGGGCTTTTCCTTTTACGGATGCTGGTACACGATCACATGTATTGGGAAAATTAATAGATGTTCTCTCTTCCTGTTAGCAAAGAGAGACCCAAAACAATGAATTAAACCAATATTATTTTAAGTAGAGGCCACTTCATGAACATTGTAAATGTTCACCTTAAAATGATTTATTTCTGTTTAATCATAATAATGTATACCGGCCTTGTAAATGTTGTCTACTCTGCGATAACAAAACTCTTTGGTAAACCAAATAGAGGGTCAAGAAGACACGCTATAGCTTTACAACAGTAATGTATAAAAATTGGAAAATTGTAATAGAAGTTAGTTGGCCCTTTTTAATTTCCTTTATGCTTTTCAATTGAAGATCACTTGATAAACCATATCATCTTGCATTTTACTTGGTGTTACCATCTTTTGTCAATCTAAACTTTATATACTTCAAATCAAAACTGAGAATATTTATTAGGAGAAATTCCTAGCTAAAGTAAAAATATGTCTTCCTCCTGAACACTTTTTGCGAATGAGTCCTAAATAATACAAAAAAAAGGTTTAGAAAAAAGTAGCTAATTAAGAACAATATGCAAGGCGTCAGCTTTTTATTTGATGTTATAAACTACTGAGGGTTCACTTTTTCCATGATTTTTTCGGAAAATGATAACACAAATACATAATCACCCGAAGGGTTTTTGTAAATAAGTTTCTGGCTATTGGTTAATGTAGGTTAACAATACCAGGTAGCATATTAGAATACATACCTTATTTAACAATGCTTGAACAATGAGCTGTACTACTCTTTCCATTTCCATAAGTAAAACATGATATGAAATATGCTACTTTTTTCACATCAAAATGGACCCTATAATAAAGTACACAAGTAAGAATAATTCCCAAATCAGTACACTTATATCATGGGCTAAGCGGAAAAAAATAAAATTAAAAAATAAACAACAAAAGTCGATCATCAAAAATCAGATATTCTAATTCCCTAATAAGTATAATATTTTAACAGTATGTTTGTACCTTTAAGCACACAGCGCAGGAGAAGAGTGGAACAAAAAATGTTAAGTATACCTATTATAAAATGATAAACCAACTGTATCTATTTCACAAAAAAAAATTACGATCTACTGTAAAGCGCAATAATAAAGTGTTGGGTGGAAATGAACTCAACTGAGTACCAGAGTAACCAGACGTGGATGCACAACTATGGACATATGAACCCACCACAGAAAACCTTGCAAGTACCAAATTTGGTGATCCAACACAAATAAGATTGTGTAAACCGAAAAGGAATAAGAACTTTTACCTCTAATAGGACCATACCTGGATAGATAAGCAGATTAACAAAGCCAGAGCGATACCGAATCGACGGTGCCAGTGGCGGAGCTAGAAGGTTGGGGGAGGTAGGGCAATATAGAAAATTTAGGTAGGGCAATACAAAAAAATCTGGTATTATGAATAGAAAGGTATAAAATGAGGTAGGGCCTTGGCCCTAGCTCAAGTATGAATACATCCGCCCCTGGACGGTGCAGTCTGCATTGAAGGAATCGTTCTTAGTTATAGCACGGCAGTTACCAAAAAAAGAAACTGCAGAATACTGGGAACCGCCGACGTTGTTGTATGCAGAAGGAAAAGGAAACGAACGAAGTCGAGTTGCGAAGAAGGGATGGCGACGGAAGAAAGATCAATTTTTTTAGCGTAATGGCAGGAAGAGGGAAAGTGAGGACATCGATGGGATACCCAAGCTATTCGATTTTTGGCAGGACTATGTTTTTTTTGGGTGAATCCGTGCTACGCACGCATGTTCTAGACAGTTTTGTGTTCGTAAATTTTGTCAATCTGAAAAATAATTTGTATGCATATTTTGTTTTACTACACTGATAGAAAAGTTGGATGTGAACAGACCGTGTAACTGGATGTGAAATAAAAAGGTGAAGTAGTACAGCTAAAGCATTTGGAATATTGTAGTGGGAATTCAGATACGGTAGAAAAACTGAAGTAGGATGGTGAACAATATGCCGCGAATAGGAAAATGTCACTTGAACATGCAATTTGTCATGCACTGCAGCTGTAGCCGTTGCATTGTGAGCTATATATACATGGAAATATATGCACTGTTATTGGAAATCAGATTTGAGAATGAAATTGTATTGATAAAACTGAATAGATCATTACATTGTACATTGCTGGCCTATATATAGTGTTGCCAACGTTTGATAAAACAAATAGAGGATGGGCTTCAGCCCAGCCCAATGTACATACATAATACAATATATGCGGGTATCACTCAGACCGATGGTCTTATTACCCACCCTCAAATTTATCTAGGGTTTTCCCTTCTCGTTCTTCCGCCGCCATCTTCTTCTACTTTCATTTCCTCTCTAAATTTCACGAAGTTTCTCGACGATAGGGGCTTCGTGAGTGCATCTGCTCTTTGATATTGAGCAGGAACATGATTTACGTCCAATTTTCCAGAGGTGGTTTGTTCTCGTACAAAATACAAATCGATTTCAATATGTTTTGTACGAGAATGTTGAATCGGGTTGGCTGAAAGAGATACTGTGCTCAGATTATCACACCACACTACTGGTTTCTTATCAGGAAGAAACCCTAGTTCTTTGAGGAGCGAATTCACCCACATCACTTCAGCTGTGGTGCTTGCCAGTGATCGATACTCTGCTTCGGTGCTTGATCGTGAAATTGTTGATTGCTTCTTCGAGCACCAAGAGATTGGGTTGCATCCCATGAACACGCAATATCCTGAAGTCGATCGTCGATCATCTGGGTCTGATGCCCAGTCTGAATCACTGTAAGCTTGTATATGTAAGTTTTTGCTGGTCTTTAACTTGATGCCATAATTAATCGTTCCACTTAGATAGCGTAGGATCCTTTTCACTGCTGTCCAGTGTTTATCGAGTGGTGATTGCATAAATTGACACACTTTATTCACGCTATAACTGATGTCTGGTCTTGTAACAGTTAAGTATTGCAAAGCACCCACTATACTCCTGTATTCTTTTACATTCTGAATGGCTTCACCTTCATGCTTAGATAGTTTTAGATTGCTTGTCATGGGCGTTGGCATTGGTTTAGCTTTATCCATTTTGGCTCGAACAAGTAATTCTGTGATATATTTGCTTTGTGACAGCATAATTTCATCCTTGGAGTTTTGACTAACCTGAATTCCTAGGAAGTAATTCAAACTTCCCAAGTCTTTGATAGAAAATGTTTGATCTAAGTATCGAACTATCTTGTCAACTTCTGCTTGGTTGCTTCCAGTGATTAAAATGTCGTCAACATACACAAGTATGAATGTGACATCCTTTCCTTTTCTTCTAATATGTAGAGAGTTGTCTGATCTAGCTGTATTGAAACCCAGACTCATGAATGTGTCTTTAAGTTTATCATACCATACTCTAGATGCTTGTCTCAGTCCATAAATTGCCTTGTTCAGTTTACATACATAATTCATGCTATGATTTGTCTTGTACCCCTCTGGTTGCTCCATATATACATCCTCCTTTAGTTCTCCATTTAGAAATGCGTTGCAAACATCCAGTTGTCTAATGCACCACTTATTATACAATGCAATGCAGATAATTATTCTTATGGTAGTATGTTTGACCACTGGGGAGAAAGTCTCTTTAAAATCAAACCCATATTCTTCTGTATATCCCTTGGCCACTAGTCTTGCCTTGTATTTCTGTATGCTACCATCAGCTGCCCTTTTTAGTCTGTAGGTCCACTTACACCCTATGATATTTTTATGTTTTGGTGCAGTTACTAAACTCCATGTCTCATTTTTCATTAGAGCAGCAAATTCTTCATCCATGGCACATTTCCATTTATCACATTTCACAGCCTCATGATAGTTCATTGGTTCTCTGTCTTCTATGGCTGTAGTGTATACTTTAGGCTTGAATATACCATGCTTAGCTCTTGTCATCATATGATGTCTATTCTGATCATGTGGTTCATCATCACTGCTAGTGTTTATTGTAGTGTTGCTGTTCCCACCTCCTGAATCTGTGTCAATAGCTTCATTTTCACCAATATTATGGTCATTGTCATCTTCACCAATGATAGAATTACCAGGACTATAACTGGATCTTGTACTGGGCACACTCTCCCTATCCTTTTCTTCATTATGCATCTGCTGTTCATAGTTATTCACCATGTCTTGTATCAATTCTGGTGGTGCTAATGTACATCTCTCAGTGCTAATAATTTTCTTGGTAGTTCTAATACCCTTTTCTGCAAATGGAAACACATGTTCATCAAACACAACATGTCTTGAAATGTATAACCTCCCACTGTTGTCCAAGCACTTGTACCCTTTTTGGTTCTCTGTGTAACCAAGAAAGGTGCATGGGCTTGATCTTAAGCTTATTTTATGCTTGTTATAGGGTCTAAGATGGGGAAAACATAGGCAACCAAAAGTTTTCAATTCAGAATAATCAGGTTTCACATTGTGCATCATTTCATATGGACATTTATATTCTAAAACTTTAGTGGGCATCCTATTTATTAAATACACTGCTGTCAGAAAGGCCTCTGCCCAAAATTTTAAAGGCATTGAGGATTGTGATATCAATGTAAGCCCAGTCTCTACTATGTGCCTATGTTTTCTCTCAACTAGCCCATTCTGTTCTGAAGTATGTGGGCAGGTTATTCTATGCAGTATGCCTTTACTATCAAAGAATTTCTTTAAAGACTTGAATTCACCACCTCCATCAGTTTGCATGATTTTGACATTGCAGTTTGTTTGATTTTCAACTAAGGTCACAAACTGTTTTGTCACATTACATGCATCTGATTTATTTTTAAGTAGATAAATCCAAGTATATCTAGTGAATGCATCAACAAATGAAAGATAATACCTGTATCCATGATTTGTTGTTACTGGAGAGGGACCCCATAAGTCTGCAGCAACAAGTTCAAGTAGCTTGTTGTACTTTGTATCAGATTCAGTGAATGGGAGTCTATGACTCTTGCCAATTTGGCAGTGTTTACACATATAATGATCAGGTATATCATTGCATTTGATTTTATTTTCATTCAGAATATGCTTCATAATTTTAATATTGGGATGTCCTAATTTGCAGTGCCATTCATTAAAAGTTTTGTACATATTCTTGTCATCAGTAATAGTTTCAACATGATTATCAACAGATCTAACATGATTATCAGTAATAGATTCAACATTATAGCAATGATTTCCATTGTCGCTGGCATGTCTGCACTTCATATTCTTGAACTTGTACAGCCCTTTATCCAAACTACCCTATAGTAATATGTTTTTACTCAGTAAATCCCTAACAAGGCAGTAATTTGGGTGAAACTCAAAGTACACCTGGTTGTCATTAGCAAATTGTGACACACTAATCAAGTTTTTCTTAATCTTGGGGACCCTAAGTAAATTATTTAAATAGAGTTCCCTCTTTCCACTTATGGATCCACAACCAATGTGTGATATACTAATAGTTTCACCATTTCCTAAAGAAACTGAACACATACCTGAATAGCTTTTATTCCCCAGATTCAGGTTCTGTAGGCTATTTGTAACATGATTAGTTGCTCCTGAGTCTGGATACCAATCATCAAGGTTTATTTCATCTGATTTCCCAGAATCATCATTATTTGTTCCTTGTGTCTGCATTCTTGAACCTTCAGCATTTGTTCTTTGCTGTCCCATTTGAGTCACACTGACATTAGGTCCTCTCTGATTTTGTTGATTGACATTATACTCTGTGTTAAATCTGAAATAGCATTTGTTTGCTGTATGCCCAAATTTCTCACATATTTGGCATTTTGGTCTACTGTTATTATTGAATCTGCCTCCTCTACCTCTTCCTCTTTGATTGGTGCCTCCTCTGTAAAACTGATTTTCTTGCTTGTTGTTTTGACCAGCAATTCCCTTTTGCTGACCTTTATTTCTGGCTGTGGAGGCATAGTTGACAGAGAATTCTGATTGAGATAATTTCTTCTGTTCAACTCTCCCTTCATGTGCAAGAAGTGATGAATATACGTATTGCAGATCAGGTACAGTCTTTTGAGAAGCAATGAACGTAACTATAGACTCATACTCCTCATCCAATCCCCCAGTAATGTAAAGAACTTGTTCACTCTCACTGATCATGTGTCCAGTTGAGTTCAGTTTGTCACACAGAGTCTTTACTTTAGTCAAGTATTCATTCATGGACATCTCGTCTTTTCTTATACATTGTAACTGTCTTCTGTATAGCATAGATCTGGCTGCAGATTGAGCACTGAAAGTTTGCTCAACTGTAGTCCAGATAGCATATGATGTATTGCATCCAATTATACGTGGTAATATGCTGGCACTTATTGATGAAATTAGCCATGATACAAGCAGATTGTCTTGCTTTTGAAAGTTTAAGTATTCTTGGTTACTAATAAGATTACCCTCTTTGTCATGAACCATAACAGGTGGAATTTGCACTGTTCCCTTGATGAAATCAAGAAGTCCATATCCCTTCAATGCCGCTTCCACTTGAAACTTCCAAAGCATGTAATTATCCTCGTCTAAAGGGATGGTAATTATGTGGGTTTTGGGCTTTATCAACTGGAAGCTTGGTGATGGAGGAATTGTTGGTGGAGTGGTGCCTGAATTGGCTGAACTGAGTGCCTGACCTGACGATCCAGCCATGTGGGGGTTCAAGAAAAGCTTTCTTGGATGATAGATGATGATACTTGGACGGTAGAATCACTGTTAAGTGATTTTGCAACCAATGCAAGGGTAAATGAGGGCAATAGTTTCAAAAAAACGAGCAACTTGGATGGCAAGATCGTCAGAAATGATGATCTCTGCAACCAGTCTCGTGCCAGAGGAGGACTGCAAAGTCTGATGGCTGAAACTGCAGCCAAGAACGTGGAAGATGATGAAATCACTCTGATTCTACCTCTTGGCGAGGCAGTTCTGATCTCCAATGATGAAATATGACTGAGGAGACTCACTTTCTTTCTGTTTTGATGATTTTCTTTCAGTTTTATTGAATTTTGACTTGCAAATTTCTGAATCTGATCCTTTTGTTATGCCGCAAGGCTTTGTCGCTCTGATACCATATTGGAAATCAGATTTGAGAATGAAATTGTATTGATAAAACTGAATAGATCATTACATTGTACATTGCTGGCCTATATATAATGTTGCCAACGTTTGATAAAACAAATAGAGGATGGGCTTCAGCCCAGCCCAATGTACATACATAATACAATATATGCGGGTATCACTCAGACCGATGGTCTTATTAACTGTACCATGATGATAATAACTAAGTAGCAGTATTATGCTATTGAATAATTATGAAAAAGAATACATTACCATATCATACAAACATCATACGAACAACATTTAGTTAATGTAAGATAGGAATCTGAACATGACGAAAATAAGATATAGTGTTGAACGTATGGTGTCCGTATAGGTATAGCTTATGGTAAATTTTATCCAGTTAGATGCCCTTGTCCTGTCGAGACTGTGTAGTGTTGACATGAAACACCAAAGCATGTCCAATTATTGAGCTGAAAATTTGATTAAGACACGAAGAACTATCTTCCTAAGCAATAAAAAAATTGGTTAATTCACTCCTATGCAATAAAATTTGACATGCCAACAGTTGTATGGTGTATCGTTTGCTCTAAGAAAATCAGAGAGGAAACTGATTGGCATATAAAGAACTCATCGTCTTTCCCTAAAGCAACCATTCGGGCATATGTTATTTCAGTTGTTCTCTACCTGAAAGCAGTACCTATACAATGTTGGATAAATATAGTTAACCGTTGGATAATAAAATGAAAAGGTTGTGCTGGAACGTTAAAATGGTAGCAGCAGTTAAATGATACAATGTTAAATTTTAACTATTTCAAAGTGAACTGTATTATCTTCATACAGTAATTGTAGAATTAGACGATCATCAGTTGCCAGTAAAAATATATTGAAACTCTGTATATTATATATATAACATAATCTACAACTTGTAGTCTTGTCTTACAGTAAAAAAGGAACATGCAAGCAAATAGGAATGAATATTTCCTGACCAAATATTAGGTGGACACTACGTTTTGATTAATGTATGTGTAAATGAATAGTTTCACGTTGAGACATAAATAATGCGCTAGCATGGCGGACATCAATCAATCATGGTGGAAGTTGTTAGTCTAAGGTAACGTACGTAAGAGATTAATGTGCCAAGTGAAACTAAAAAGAGAAGGAAATATGATTTCAAACATGCAAGTTTCGCGCGGGCATTAGCATAGTTAATTATTTATTATCTCTGTATGTAATGTTTAATTAGTAAAATTATACATAAAAAACGCAAGTGAAAAAATTAACCATTTTAAGTTTTGGGTTTTCGTCCATGCAAAAAATGTACACAACGCATGTAAATCATGGAAAACAACAATTTTAGAAAACAAAGTTAACACACAAAATAAAAAACAACTTTTATCCATTTTTCATGTTTTGAGGAATGAGAGAAATATGGAGACCAAATCCTCATTTCATGATTGCTACATCCCCTCCGCGGTCCCCTCCATCTTGCTTTCATTTTACCATTCCTCCTTCTACACCTTTAAAGTTTTGTAATTGATTTTAAAAACTAAAAACTCAAAACTCATTTTTAACCAAACACACCCTTAGGTAGTGTTTGGTTTACCATTTTAAGTTTTGGGTTTTCGTCCATGCAAAAAATGTACACAACGCATGTAAATCATGGAAAACAACAATTTTAGAAAACAAAGTTAACACACAAAATAAAAAACAACTTTTATCCATTTTTCATGTTTTGAGGAATGAGAGAAATATGGAGACCAAATCCTCATTTCATGATTGCTACATCCCCTCTGCGGTCCCCTCCATCTTGCTTTCATTTTACCATTCCTCCTTCTACACCTTTAAAGTTTTGTAATTGATTTTAAAAACTAAAAACTCAAAACTCATTTTTAACCAAACACACCCTTAAGAAACACAGTGATGATACATAATCAGACAGCTCCTGCCTTGGAATTTGAGCACTTAAAATAATACTATTTTATTATATGACTAATCTTCAAAATTCAAAATAGTAAAAGATACGACTTGGGAATGTTAAATAATACATTTGGATATTGTGCATATCCATTAAGCTATAAAATATCATTCTTGTACCATGTATAAATTTGCGCTTGCTTCTTTCTTTGCTCATATTAGCTACCGTGCGCTTGCTTCTTCCTTTATTCATATTAGCTACCCTGTTTACTCCTCTTTGTGAACTTCAATCCCTCAAGGCAATATATTAGCTAAGAAACATGATGAAATAATAACTTAGGAACTAAATCAATTATTGTATCATACTTTCGAATTTTTAATTAGAATGTAAATGTCAAAGAATAAGGAAACTAATTATCATACAGTAGAGGCTGGAAAAAAATCGCAATTTTCTTATAATCTTACTTGGATTTTTTTTAATATTATTGCTACATGCAAGTTGTGATTAGGAAACCGTTTATCATATAGTAGAGTCGGTAAACAAATAACAATTTGCTTATAATCTTACTTGGATTTTTTAAATATCATTGAATTTTTTTAATATTATTACTTATCCATAAAGATTAGGTTTACATGGAGGGCCGGATTTACATAGAGACCAGCTAGGGCCAAGGCCCCACCTGGAAATTTGTTGCTACTTCTATAATAACACTTTTTTTCATATTGGCCCTACCTGATTTCAATAAGTTGCCCTATGTGAGATTAATTGGGTGCAAAAGGATACTTTTCATGAAACATGCCTATGGTCTGCCCTATAGCCTCAATAAACTATAGCTCTAAATTAAATATTCCTACTTAAAAGTAATATACGTTCATGCGCATATATAGATGCACAAAACATGAAAAGATAAAATGCTTCTTTCAGCTACAAAATCTAAAAAAATGGAAAAAAAAACAGAAGGGAAAGCAAGATCATGAGATTGACAGTCATATTCTAAGTCCAGACTCTTCTAATATTGAATATGGCATGTGGACGCAGTCATCAAACCAGTCTTTCCCTACAAACATCATGTGTCTCTAATGTAAATTATTATATAGGATTAGATTAAAGGCTATAGTAGAAAGTTTGAACAAAATATAATTATTATATAAACCGGTAAGCAGGTTAGTCATACAGCTGAAAATATAACACAAGGTTTATTGTCTTTTATACACATACCATTGAGTCTGTGTCGCATATATACCATTTCGTCATTATATTAAAGTATTATTAATATAACGACCCCCAAGTTCAGCAAAAAATTCTTTTATCTCGGTGTTGTAGTCCTCTTATCAGCTGGCTCCAGCTCATGGGATTAAAATTTCTTAATAGTTGTTTGGAAGAAGGTTGCTTTATTTCAGATCCACAAAAATATAAAAATCCACAGGATTAACAAAGACTTGAATTATGAAAATGTAACATTGTTTTAATCTGAAGTTAAATTAATATATAATTATAGTTTAAAAGCAAGCAAAGTACAAACCTTCACATTGTTGAAATGATATATTTACACACACATAAACATATAAGTATGTATGTATGTATGTGTGTGTATTATACACACACACACACAAACACGTGTGTGTGCGCGCACACCTCATAGCTGTTAGACTAACGAACTGTGAGATTAATAAGGATGGTATGATATCCGTCGATGCCAATCTAATTTTCTAATGATTTTAAGTAGCATTTTTTTCACAAAACAATTACTACTTTTTACGTTGAAAAAATAGTGCATTTTGAAACCTATGTGAGGACACAGGGGTCTGCATAAGTATATATAGGATCAGTTCACTAAATTGAAATGCTTTAAAAAATATTTTCAAAACAAAGACTATACATGATATATATAAAATCACATAAATAAACATAATCAGTGAAACATGATTGCTAAATCAGCCCAAATACAATTGGATTATTTTGTTATGTTTATCGTAATGATGAAACAAAGACTGTAAAAGGCAAGTCATTTATTATTTATACAGCTATAGTTCCATCACAATGATCCTATTTGTGCTCTTAGAATTTATGGAAATTCATGTGCCTATGGATTAAATTGTTTAATGCGCTAACATCAAATATTTTCTGAAGTATTAACAGATGATAGTAGCATTGGCTAACTGGAAATAGAACTGAATTAAATTGCATAGATGGCCATGTTAAGTAAAATTGCTTTCAATATTGAAGGGGAAAAGAATTTAATTTCTTCAGTATGTATCTACGTATTAGGAAACTTCATAATTCATGACTAATGTTATCATTTATATATGGGAAGGTGACGGTTTTTGTAGCTATTACCAAGAAAAATAATTCTATAAATCTGTATTAGATCAATAGTTATAAAAAAAATAAAAATTAATCATAGGCAAACCGAATACACAATCCAACATAGGTACTGTTTTTAAGAGTTAGTTTAAGGAATAAACAATTTTAAGCATCATTTGAATACAACTCATCTTGTAAATTATGTTGCTCTTTTTTAGGAACAGTGGTGTATGGTCAAAGTGAAAAACCTTATGCACAATCATTCTTGTTAATGAAGTAATGGCTATATATACCATCATATTTCCATTATCTTATATCTTAGGACCATCTGCTAACAGGAATCTAACTACAACAATATTATCAGTCTGAAGTGCAAGGTAACAATAAATGTCATTAGTTATAAAAGTCAAATCAGTAATCAAAAGCAAACAACTACCAACTGTATAAATAAACTACATGAATAAGGGAAGATGGTTAAAGAGATCACTAAATATGACTTCCTTTGCATGCCTTCGGAACATAATGATGAATGACACAGAAAGAGTGATCGGAAAAAAGTTTGTTAACTCGATTACAGTACAAAAATATACATATGTGCAAAACATAAGCCAGAACCAGCTCGCAGATTAAATTGTCTGAATAACATTATTTCTGGTTATCATATTTTATAAACTCGTATCAACTACAGACGCAAATAAAAGTTGAGAGCATGGTGCAAAGGGGATGAACATGGTACCTAATCAAATATCTCAAAATGCATAATTTCAACAATCAAAAGAATAAGATAATGATACAAAAAAAATTAAATGCAAGTGTACGAAGTGCATTGAATTATCACTATGTAAGATTTTATGATATTGATTCTTGTTCCCAAGATTTCCAATAATAAATCAAACATGATTATTTATTATATGTTAAAAAGTGAGTCTAATCACAATAGCATCGTCCAAATAAAAGTGTCATCAAGGTTGTTTGGTTATTTAAAATTAATTAATATATTAATCATTTCATACCAATCATTATTATAAAATCAATTAAAGCATGGTCTCATTGGTAGTAGTCGACATCCATATTGAGCATCAAATACCTTTTCAATAATGATTCACTTCACGAAGCTAATATGATATTAATGAACAATTGAATAAAAAGCATGCATTTTATATTAAAAAATAATTAAAGGTTGCAAATCATGAATGATTAGGACAACTTGAACTGGCATCATGGTTGATTCTTGTAATTTTTAAAAAATAATCTTTACCTTATTTTAATAGAACAAAAGCAGACCTTTTACAATGAAAGATTGGTGGCATGTAAGATTTGACATGAACGATAACTTTAGAGGGATGAAAAGGACATCATCAAAAGACTTTAAGATTGAACAATTGTAGGAGATATTACATATATATACACACACACATACATACATACATATACATATATATATATATATATATATATATATATATATATAGAGAGAGAGAGAGAGAGAGAGAGAGAAAGAAAGATTGATGTTCCACTACACCTCGTAGGCTGCACCTTTATTTCCCTCTGAATTCCACTATCAAAGGAAAAACAATAAAACATATTTTGAAGAAGGTGATTGAGGAGAAAGAAATAACATTAACTATGCAAAAGAAACATGTTTTATGCATAACCATGTTCAAAAAATTAAAACTCCATGCAAGTCAAGTTTTAAAAGTGTACTTCGAGTAAAGTCATGTACAAATGAAATAGAATAACTTACGGCTCAACATTATGGAAATACGTTGAAAAATAAACATAAAAATATACGAAAATGAAGCCTAGAAGTCATGCAAAACTGTAGGAAATGATGTTAGTAATTGAACGTTATATATAAAAAAATTAATTCCATCACTTACAACACCAAAGACCTAAATTATTTAATTGTTCTAATAAAGATATTAAAGGGAATATGAAAAAAGTATTGGTTAACTTTTTGATGTCTTAGAAAATTCAGTTATAATGGAAAAAAATTACAAACATTTTTAAAATTTTAAATTTAACAGTAATCTCATTTTAAATGTGTAATTTATCCAGGATAGTGCTTTTATTACATTGTTTATTGTATACAATACAAATTGGTTGCATATTTTTTGCAGTGTACCTTATTTATTTGAACAGTTCATATATTTTATGTATTTACAGTCGTTAAACCTAATCATCTTCAAATTTGGCATTGCAATGAACATACAGGTAGCCAATATGTATAGTAGAGGGGACAACAGGGAGAGCCAAAAGGCAATTATAGGTTAATTGCTCAGCAGAGAGAGGGCTAATGCTTTAGAACAGAGGAAAATAACAATTTGATGTAGGTATTATTACTGGTTGAAGTTAAGTTAGTTATAGTCTAAGATGAATGAAAATATGTATGTCTCTTACGATGAATTTCATTATCTTCCAAATAGGCACATGGTCGACACTCTCAAAAATAATTTCTTTGACTTGAATAGAACAATTCCTAAAATTACTTATTCAATGAAAATAGACATAGATAAAATCAATACCTGATTCGAAGCGGCGGTTGCAGCAAAACCTGGCCATGGAAGTTAGCTATCTTATCTGAGAGCGACAACCGAATTAGGGGGTCGATAGTCAAAAATAACAAAATTGCTAACTATGTTAGTGAAGGTATAGTGACATCGAATTGACAGCACAAGATTCGTAAAAGGAATTGGTCTAAGCTATGGCAGTATAGCTGTTGGAGAAGAGCGATTGGAGAAGATTGGGAAATGTCGACGTTGGTGTAGTGGACGCTGAGTGGAAAGGATATCTACGAAGCCTAGTAGAGAAGGAAGGGATGGTGCCAGAAGAGAATTTATTTTTCTTCGAAGTAGGAGGAAGGGGAGGTTTGTCTTCTGGTACCGTAGAAGAAGGAGAGAGAGAGTAACGTAGAAAAAATGGAAAGTGAAAGAGGGCATCGATGATGGCAGAGGAGCCATTAGATTATGGTCATGGCCAGGGTATAAGAGGTCACTGAAGAGTTAAGACGGGTATTCTATTGTACGGTGAGGATTGAAACAATGTACACTTGTCAACCCGTGAATTTTTTGAAGAATCTCGATCTGAAAGGTCTTCAGAGAAAGACTGTGCTTTCATATAATATAATAAATTAGTATATATAGTAGTAGCGGTTGTGTTCCTTTAGCAATTTTCTTGGAAGTGGCTAATTATTCTATATTGCAGATTTAGAATGAGTAGACGACCATCAGGACACGCTGCTAGGGCAGCTAATACTGGAGGGGGAAATGGCGGTGAACCAGACTACCCTACCATGTTTGAAGCCATGATGGAGGCATTCCCCGCTCTAGTGGCAGCCACGGTAGACGTAGGAGTTCAGTTGCCTATAGTTGTGGATATTGCGAAGCTATGCAAAGATTATACATCTCTATGAGGAAAACCATTCAAAGGATCTGAGCCAGCTAAAGAGGTTCAGAGGTGGATCGATTCTTGTGTTTGAAACTTTGGAGACTTGAGTTTGAATGGTGCAACCAAGAGAAAGCTTGCATCAAGGCAACTGCAAGGCAGGGCCATGGAATGGTGGAATTCGGTTACACTTGAGAATCCAGAAGAGGGAATTTCATGGGAGTAATTTCAGGCTAAGTTTGAAGCAAAGTTTATCTCCACTGCTCAGAAGTCATCTTTGTTCAAGAAGTTCGTGGAGCTGAAACAGAATGGTCGTTCTGTGCTTGATTATGTTTCTGATTTCGAGGCCTTGTCCAAATATGCTCGTTCATACATTGATACTCCCTATCAGAAGAACGAGAAGTTCGTCATGGGTCTGGATACTTATATTGGAAGGCCATTGGTGGACCATCTTGACGATCCATTTGAGAAGCTTATGGAAAATGTTGTTCGTCATGAGAGTTTGTTCCCTAGAGAGGCAAATGTTGTCGCTGCAACCAAGGAAGTTCAGAAACCACAGCAAGGTGGTAATAATAAGAAGAGGAAGCAGCAATAGTAGAAAGGAAAGGATGGCTAGAAGAAGCCTAAGAGTGAGGTGGTTTGCTTTAACTGCTAACAGAAGGGTCATTACTCGAATGAGTGCAAGAATCCCAAAGCTTAGAAGAAGTGCTTCAAGTGTGGGAAGCGTGGGCGTGAGAAGAAAGACTGTCCAGAATCAGCTAAGGGCAAGCAGGTTGTGAAGGAATATGCTTTGGAATCTGTGCCATCTTCTTCGAGAGCTCCTACTGCAAAGGAAAAGGGAAAGGGTGTCGTCGTTCAAGGTACTCTTTCTTTCCAAGTTGTTTCAGTTCGAGTTTTGTTCGATACTGGAGCATTACATTCTTTCATTTGCAATGAGCTTGTGTGCCGCTTGGGTTTGGAACCCGAAATTTGTGATAGACCATTGATCGTGACCAATCCAGTTGGGGGTTCGTCAAATCTTTGCATGATTTGTCGTGGTCTAGTGTTGTCAAGTCATGGTTGCTCTTTTGTGTGTGATTGTTTGTTCTTAACTTCGGTGGGTTTGGGATCATCTTGGGCATGGATCGGCTCAAGAGGTATGCGGCAAGGGTGAATTGCGGGAAGCTAGAGGTGAGAGTCGGGGATGTGGAAGGGCGAAAGGTGTTGATTAGATGTTAGCGCGAAGAGGGTGTTTTCATGAGCTATCTATATTCGCTTGGGATTCCACAGGTGTAACACCCCGCGAATTCTATAACTGTGAAATTCACAAATTAAAGTACAATTAATTTCAAATCAAAGAACTAAGGGAAACGGGATACGCCATTGCGTTCGTCTCGGAAAAATACGCGAAATAGAGTCCGAGTTTTCGAAAAACGGAGTCCGTATGAAGAAGATATGGCCTTCGGAAGTTTCTGAATTAAGTTTAAAATTCAAACAGAATAAAATAGCTCAGAAAATCAAGTTTAAATTCCAAAATGGGGCCCAATGGGCCAGGGCGGAAAAACACCCGCCTAATGCACCCAGGTCGACTGGGCTGTCGACCTGGTCTAGCCAGGTCGACAGGGCTGTCGACAGGGCTGTCGATAGGCATGTCGACCTGGTCCAGAGCCAGGTCGAACCCAGTCCAACCTGGCTGGCCTATTCTATGTTGGTCGATTTTCTGTAGTCTGCTTTGTCATTAGGGCTAGGTGGCAGGCTCTAATTGGTCTCTCCTTAGGATGAATGGCTACGATCTAACCAAGCAACATCAATGGTCCTAATCAGTTCATAAACCCTATAAAAATGACCCTAGACTCAACCCTAATCTATTCATTCAAAAATAAGAACAAAGCCGCCATGTTGCTGAGGAACGACTAAGAGTAGCCACCAATTGGAGAGAGGATTAGGAGGCAAATTCTAAGGCATAAAGCAACTCAATCAAATCAAATCGCATCTTCAAATCCCTAAATTGGAGAATTCGCCACACCATTGTAAGTAGAGTATTATTTTGGTATGAACAAATAATTGTGTTGGTTTGTATACTTGAATTGTGGCGATAAAGTAATTCATATTTGTGCGTTACTATGATTCTTATCGATTTGGAATATTATATACGTTTGGATATTCTCGAATTATGTTATTCAAATTATGAAAAACTACATGCGGTAGTTTTATGCAAGTATACGTTTGGAATATTCGCAAATTATGTAATCCATGTTGAAGCTACATGTATGTAGTTGATTAATTGAAATTCATGCAAGTTTGGGGTTTTGCTACTATGCCATCATAATGTGTATTTTTATACAAACATCATTTTTATGAAGTAATTGGAATAAGTTTGGGTTATCATAGTCCATATGAAATTATGTTGAAAATTTGGCATCATGGTCTATGTATTAAGTCATGCTTTTGTACTAGAAAACCTATTTGCAAACTTATGAATATGACTAGGCTATGATTGATATTTGGCATAATTGAAATCCATGTTAAGTCTATATTGTTTACAAGAATTATATGATGTCATATGTGGTACATAGCTAGGTTAGATTCAAAATCCCTTTTTTTTTTGCAAGTTTACATGACTAAAGTATAAATCATGATTTATGTTAGAAATATTTATGCCATGGTTATGTGAACAAATTTAACTATACTTTTGTGTTAGTCACAAAAGTAGGCACCTTTGTAAACATGTAGTAGTTTTATGAACATGATTTGCTTATGTTTGACATTATGCCTGAATAAAAATATAGGTTTATGTTGTAGTTAAGCCTATGTGTCGATAGTGATATTCTTAACTTAACTACAAGTTTACATGGTTTGATTCATGTCACTTATGCTTTATGACCAAAGTATATGTCACTACTATGCAAGTACACCAGTTTCTATTTTGCATTTCCAACGTCATATTGCAAGTTCATGCGTTCACATTCCCCTTTTTGTGTATGTAATCCCGCTTTAAGCCTCCCCTTTTCCTCATGGCTAAGTTGGGCTTAAAAAGGCTAAGCCCAACATATATATAATAAACGGACGTGTTAAACGGGGGAAAATAACGTTGGGTTAAATTAACTAATGAATGAAAATATAAAGTAGAAGGGCCCAAATTCAAGTATGGGTTGGGCCCATGATTGGTGTAACCTTTACACCATTAACTTAATAATGGGCCGCAAATATTTACATATAAGAAAATAAAGAAGAAAGACAAAATATGTAAATGTAGAACATACGATGTGTTTAACCCGAGGTTGGATTGAGTTGTGATGTAAACCTGCCCGGAACCGCCCGGCTGTCCAGTAGTCACAACAATACCTATCCAATGTGGGAGGTTAAACATGGAGCCCAATAAGGACCCGAGGTTAGACTGAGTTGTGGCGTAAGACTGCCCGGAACCAACCGGCAACAGGCAGCCACAACAATACCTGTCTAATGTGAGAGGTCAAGGCTTTAATAAGACAATTAAGGCTGAGTCAGGATTGTTAGGATTAAGTAAACTAAAGACTTAATCAAAATGGAACATGCTAAACTAAACGGACTGGTGGGGGTTAGGTTAGAAAACACTTAACCAACTTAGCATGTTGGCTAGAGATAGAAAACCTAGTAACGGGGGACCCTTTTCAGCAGTAACCCTAGAAGGTGTATCATGATACCCTGAAAACTAGGCAGGGTGGGGCACGATTACTGGGCTGATTGTAAGAGGTCAAATCGACGGCGGTGGTGTAGCAGTGTAGGTTCTAACGGGGTGCGGGCGTGCACACACTCCGGCGCAGAAAAATAAGGCACTGGACACCAGTAGCATACCTGTGCACTCTAGGATTGTGTCGGGCCGCCACCATAGGACTTGATACACCCCATGGTGGGATCAGCATAGGTAACTACAACATCGGGGGCCGTAAGACACATGTAACTATGCGAGTAGGAGCCGATCATCATAGAATGGATCACTTCACCCTGATTATGGGGTGCCAGTTGGAAACTAGTTTATATGGGTTCAGAGATTATCATGGGGTACGTTAGTATATTCGACCCTAGACAACTTAACTAAGTTATAGTGCTTTTCCACTTCTTGTTTATACTTATCATACCCAGTTCTTTATTCATAGACAAAATAGTACTAGACTTACTCAGGCTTTATGTCTGACTCTACTTTTCTTTCGTCTTCTTTTCTTCCGTTCCCCCCCCCCCCCCAGGTCCACAGGGAGGGAACACTGCAGCTTGACCAGCCTTAACATCCAGCTTGAAGAGGAGAAATGTATTGCTTGGTCCTTTTCGTTTTGAACTATGGCTTTGGACAAACTCTATGGGGCTTTTGCAGTTTATCTATGTTCTATTTATGCTTCTTTAAATAATGTAATCAAGACAGATTATGAAAGTGTTATGTTTTTTGGAAAAGATGTAAGACAATTATGGTGATGTTGTTGTAACACGTATTTGCTTTTATGAAATAAAAGTTGTTGTTTTTCCGCTGTTTACAAATATGTGTTCTTATATCTGTCTTGTATATCTGTGACTTATACTTATAAACCTCCACCAAAATTAGGGCATTCCCTTTGAGAGTGACCCTAACGGAGGTGGGGTGTTTCACTTGGTATCAGAGCATAGGTTTACCAGATAAGATAAAAAGTTCTAAAAAATTTATTTTCAAAAAGGAAATTTAAAGAAGCATTTTTAAAAGAAAAATATTATTTTATTTTTAAAAAGGCAAAGTCCACCCCCCAAAGCCGTAGGTACTATCTCTTATCCTTCGTTTTGAATCTATCCTTTTTGTTTCAGCATGTCCGAAGATCTTAACTTGCCAGAAGGAGTGCCCATACCTGGTTGGTTTAGACGGTTCTTAGAAGCAAGGGCCACTCAGCCAGGCCCTACCATTCCTCCTCCCCCAGCTGCAGGAAATCATCCAGCTGCAGCGACACCTTTTCCTCCACCTCCTCCTCGGGGAAACACATTTGCTAAGATATGTAAAGATTTTAAAGCTATGGGAGGAAAGGATTTCCATGGAACTGAGTCCTTCGTGGCAGCCAGAAATTGGCTGAAAGAAACGGAGGACCTATTCATCATCTTTGAGGTAGAGGATAGACAAAAAGTACAATTGGCAGTGTGGCTATTGAAGGGTGAGGCTTCCTACTGGTGGGAAGTCACTAATGCTGAAAGACCAGTGGAGACGTGGGAGGACTTTAGGGCAAGGTTTGAGACTAAATTTCTCTCAGATGCGGAAAGAAGTTTGCAGTTGGAAAAATTCTTATTTCTTAAACAAGGGGACAAGACAGTCAGAGAATATGTGAATCAGTTCGATGAGCTGGCTAGGTTTGGGCTTGACCTAGTCAACACCCCGCACAAGAAGGCTCTCCGTTTCGTCAAAGGGTTGAATGAGCCATTACACAGTTTGGCCATGACCCATATACCCATGGGAGCCACGTATGAAAGATTGGTGCAAATGGCATTGCTGAATGAAGAGGATAAGGGCAAGAAGGAGACAAAGGCAGAAAGCTCTCAAGGGAAGAAAGAGGGTTTGCAACCTAAAAAGACAGACTTCAAGAAAGGCGGGAAAGGCAACAAAGAGAAGAGGAAGTGCAATTTCTGTGGCAAAGTGGGGCACTTAGTAAAGGACTGCCGGAAAAAGAAGGCCAAGGAGAATGGTGGGTGCTTTTCTTGCGGTGAGACAGGCCACAGGGCTAAGGACTGCCCAAAGAAACGAGGACAGGGGCAGAGGGCTGGATCCACCCCAGGGGCACAGGTTCATGTGCTGGAAGCGCCACCTCTGCAACAGCGAGGTATAAATACTTCTGTAGAAGGTGTAGTTTATCTTTATGATCACCCCGTTCGCACTTTATTTGATTCTGGCGCATCACACTCCTTTATCTCGTCTGCTTTAGTAGAATCTCTGCACCTAAAAACTAGTATGGTAGAGGACCCCTTAATTGTTTCAAACCCAATTGGGGGCCCAGCTCATTTGTCTATGATCTGTGTGGGATTGAAAATTTCTATTCTAAGTGTAGAATTTCAATGTAGTGCCTTTGTTTTGGGCTTTTCGGGTTATGGTTTGATTTTGGGTATGGATTGGCTATCCAGTAATGGGGCCATCCTTGATTGTGAGAAAAGGGTTGTTAGGCTCCTAACCCAGCTCGGTAATACTTTGGAAATTTCTTGTAATCCCTCGTATGCGGTTATGCTTAGTTACCTTGAATCGCTAGATGCCTCAGTTGAAAATTTGCAATCAGTTAAAGTGGTCCGGGAATATCTGGATGTCTTCGAAGAGGTGGAGGGCTTGCCTCCGAAGCGGGAAATAGACTTCCGCATATATCTTGTAGATAATGCAAAGCCCGTTGCGTTACCCGTTAGACACATGGCTCCACAGGAAAGGAAAGAGCTCAGTAAACAGATTAAAGAGCTTCTAGAAAAGGGGTTCATTAGGAGGAGCATTTCAGAATTGGGCGCTCCAGTGGTGTTCGCTACAAAGGCGGATGGTTCACTCCGTCTATGTGTTGACTATAGGGAGCTCAACAAGCTAACGAAAAAGAATAGGCACCCTCTCCCTAGAATTGACGATTTATTTGACCATCTTGTAGGAGCGTCTGTTTTCTCCCAACTCGATTTAGCAACCGGTTTTCATCAGCTAAGGGTGGCTGAAGATAGCATCGATAAAACAGCGTTCAGAACCCCAGACGGCTTCTTTGAATGGCTTGTCATGCCTTTCGGCTTGACAAATGCACCTGCCTACTTCGTGGACCTGATGAGTAGGGTATTTAGAGATTTCCTCAACAAATTCGTAGTGGTCTTCGTAGATGATATCCTTATCTTCTCAAAGAGTGAAGAGGAACATGCTCAGCACTTAAGGGCAATCATGGAAACTTTGCGAGCCCATCAACTAAAAGCCAAATTCTCCAAATGCCACTTTTGGAGAGAAGAGGTGAGGTTCCTTGGGCACATAGTATCCAAACAAGGGTTAGCAGTGGACCCTGCTAAGGTAGTGGCGGTACAAGATTGGAAGACACCAAGGAATGCAACTGAGGTCCGAAGCTCTCTAGGACTAGCGGGTTTCTATCGAAAGTTCATAAGGGATTTTGCGAAAATCTCAGCTCCGCTTACGAAATTGACTAAGAAGAATCTAGTGTTTAATTGGGACTTGGATTGCGAGTTTGCTTTCCAACGACTAAAAAGGGCTCTCACAACAGCCCCAGTTTTGACGCTGCCAGATGGGAGCAAGATGTTCACTGTTTATACGGATGCATGTGGGACAGGGCTAGGCGCCGTCTTAATGCAAGAAGGAAGGGTTGTAGCTTATGGCAGAAGGCAGTTGAAGGTGCACGAAAAGAACTACCCAACCCACGATCTTGAGTTAGCCGCCATCGTCTTTGCACTCAAGTCTTGGCGACACTATCTCCTAGGTGAGAAGTTCGAACTTTACACTGACCATAAATCGTTGAAATATCTTTTCTCGCAGAAGGATCTTAACTTGAGGCAACAAAGATGGATGGAGTTTCTTGCCTCGTACGATTTCGAAATCTCCTACACTCCGGGCAAAGGCAACGTAGTGGCAGACGCGTTGAGCCCAAAGAAATTGACCCTAAGCCCGTTGTTTGTTGAAAGACAAAGCCTAGAGTTTATAGCCAGCTTCGACTTTAGGCCTTCCTCTGATTTCGTACCAGGCTTGCTAGCATCTCTCGAAGTGCGCCCAACTTTAGTGGATTCGGTAGGGGCAGCACAACGCGAAGACCCTCAGCTTGTGGAAACAATTGATAGGCTAATTAGGGGTGAGACTTCAAGTCACCTCAACAGATACTCCATCGACGATAGGGGTTTGCTAAGGCGATACGGAAGACTATGCGTCCCACAGACAAAAGATTTAATAAAGAAGGTTCTCGAGGAAGCACATCACTCCAAGATGACGATACACCCAGGCGAAGATAAAATGTACAAAGATATAAAAAGGACTTTCTTCTGGAACGGCATGAAAAAGGACGTGGCAGAATTCGTTTCTAAGTGCATGGTGTGCCAACGGGTTAAGGCGGAACAGAAAAAGCCTGGCGGACTACTACATCCTCTGGAGGTCCCGTAGTGGAAGTGGGATAGCATCTCAATGGACTTCATCGATGGGCTGCCTAGGTCTAGGAGAGGCAACACTAGCATTTGGGTAATAGTGGATAGGCTTACTAAAAGCGCCCACTTTTTACCTGTAAAAAGTAAAAGAACTGCCTCATCCCTAGCATCCCTTTACCTTAAGGAAATCGTTCGACTCCATGGAATACCATTTAGCATTGTTAGTGACCGAGACCCCATCTTCACCAGTGAGTTTTGGCGGAGTCTGCAAGAAGCAGTAGGAACGCAATTATGCTTAAGCACAGCCTATCATCCCCAAACCGACGGCCAAACAGAGAGAGTGAACAGAGTTTTGGAAGACCTTTTAAGGCTATGCGTCCTTGACTTCGGAGGGACATGGGAAGACCACCTTCCTTTGGTGGAATTTGCCTACAACAACAGCTATCAAGCAACCATCGTTATGGCGCCCTTCGAAGCTTTATATGGAAGACCGTGCCGATCGCCCACTTGTTGGTGGGAGTCTACTGATAAGCTCATACTTGGACCAGATATGATCCGAGAGACTTCAGAGAAAGTAGACTTAATACGAAGAAGGATGAAGACGGCCCAAGACAGACAAAAGTCCTATGCCGACAAGAGAAGGACCGACCTTGAATTTGAGGTTGGAGACAGAGTTTTTCTCAAGGTATCACCACTAAGAAACGTTGTTCGTTTTGGAACCACAGGAAAGCTAGCACCAAGGTTCATAGGGCCATTCCCTATCATCGAGAAAATTGGGAAAATGGCCTATAGATTAGAGCTACCTGAGAAGTTGGCTGGAGTCCACAACGTTTTTCACGTTTCACATCTCTGAAAATGTCTACATGAGTCAGCCGAGGTGGTAGAGCCAAATATCCTCGAAGAGGCCGAAGTGGAACGCGAAGCAACCATAAGAAAAGTTCCAACCCGCATATTAGGAACATAAGTGAAGAAGCTACGCAACCGCGAAGTCAAGCTCGTCAAAGTTCAGTGGAGCGACGCCGAGGGAGACGCGACTTGGGAAACTGAAGCTAGAATCCGTACAGCCTACCCTTTTCTGTTCGAGGGTACATCCTTGATCTTTCCTTTTCCTTAAGTTGCGCTTTTATCTATCTTTTTAGGTATATTTCCTCGACCTTATCTTGTAGGTAGAAACCCTTTGGATGGAAACATGTAGTTGAAACATGTTATGGATGATGGTTGCAAGTGGTTGCAAGTGATTGCTAGTGGTTGCTCGTGGTTGCATATACACACACAATCTAGGTTTTAGATCGGCTCAGTCACTTCATATTGCATATGCATATATGTTTGCATTCGTATGTGGTTGAACTTTAATGTGTTGTCATGTGGATGCTGCATTTGTATTGAAAAATTGTGCACTCATGTAGAATCATGAATAGGAAAATTTGCATACATAATGGATTCATGACACTTACATAATTCGCATTAAGGAGGTCAACTGAATCAGTAGACCGCCTGATTTTGCATTAGATAAGTACATGGACACACACACTTCACATATGATCATGAAGCATTAGAAGTCTTTTAAGGACAATGGATGCTCGTGTTTGATGGATGAGTAGATGGATGAGTGGATGTTAGGATATACATTCCTCCTAACTTGAAGATTTCGGGGACGAAATCCTTTTAAGTGGGGGAGAATGTAACACTCCGCGAATTCTATAACTGTGAAATTCACAAATTAAAGTACAATTAATTTCAAATCAAAGAACTAAGGGAAACGGGATACGCCATTGCGTTCGTCTCGGAAAAATACGCGAAATAGAGTCCGAGTTTTCGAAAAACGGAGTCCGTATGAAGAAGATATGGCCTTCGGAAGTTTCTGAATTAAGTTTAAAATTCAAACAGGATAAAATAGCTCAGAAAATCAAGTTTAAATTCCAAAATGGGGCCCAATGGGCCAGGGCAGAAAAACACCCGCCTAATGCACCCAGGTCGACTGGGCTGTCGACCTGGTCTAGCCAGGTCGACAGGGCTGTCGACAGGCATGTCGACCTGGTCCAGAGCCAGGTCGAACCCAGTCCAACCTGGCTGGCCTATTCTATGTTGGTCGATTTTCTGTAGTCTGCTTTGTCATTAGGGCTAGGTGGAAGGCTCTAATTGGTCTCTCCTTAGGATGAATGGCTACGATCTAACCAAGCAACATCAATGGTCCTAATCAGTTCATAAACCCTATAAAAATGACCCTAGACTCAACCCTAATCTATTCATTCAAAAATAAGAACAAAGCCGCCATGTTGCTGAGGAACGACTAAGAGTAGCCACCAATTGGAGAGAGGATTAGGAGGCAAATTCTAAGGCATAAAGCAACTCAATCAAATCAAATCGCATCTTCAAATCCCTAAATTGGAGAATTCGCCACACCATTGTAAGTAGAGTATTATTTTGGTATGAACAAATAATTGTGTTGGTTTGTATACTTGAATTGTGGCGATAAAGTAATTCATATTTGTGCGTTACTATGATTCTTATCGATTTGGAATATTATATACGTTTGGATATTCTCGAATTATGTTATTCAAATTATGAAAAACTACATGCGGTAGTTTTATGCAAGTATACGTTTGGAATATTCGCAAATTATGTAATCCATGTTGAAGCTACATGTATGTAGTTGATTAATTGAAATTCATGCAAGTTTGGGGTTTTGCTACTATGCCATCATAATGTGTATTTTTATACAAACATCATTTTTATGAAGTAATTGGAATAAGTTTGGGTTATCATAGTCCATATGAAATTATGTTGAAAATTTGGCATCATGGTCTATGTATTAAGTCATGCTTTTGTACTAGAAAACCTATTTGCAAACTTATGAATATGACTAGGCTATGATTGATATTTGACATAATTGAAATCCATGTTAAGTCTATATTGTTTACAAGAATTATATGATGTCATATGTGGTACATAGCTAGGTTAGATTCAAAATCCCTTTTTTTTTGCAAGTTTACATGACTAAAGTATAAATCATGATTTCATGTTAGAAATATTTATGCCATGGTTATGTGAACAAATTTAACTATACTTTTGTGTTAGTCACAAAAGTAGGCACCTTTGTAAACATGTAGTAGTTTTATGAACATGATTTGCTTATGTTTGACATTATGCCTGAATAAAAATATAGGTTTATGTTGTAGTTAAGCCTATGTGTCGATAGTGATATTCTTAACTTAACTACAAGTTTACATGGTTTGATTCATGTCACTTATGCTTTATGACCAAAGTATATGTCACTACTATGCAAGTACACCAGTTTCTATTTTGCATTTCCAACGTCATATTGCAAGTTCATGCGTTCACATTCCCCTTTTTGTGTATGTAATCCCGCTTTAAGCCTCCCCTTTTCCTCATGGCTAAGTTGGGCTTAAAAAGGCTAAGCCCAACATATATATAATAAACGGACGTGTTAAACGGGGGAAAATAACGTTGGGTTAAATTAACTAATGAATGAAAATATAAAGTAGAAGGGCCCAAATTCAAGTATGGGTTGGGCCCATGATTGGTGTAACCTTTACACCATTAACTTAATAATGGGCCGCAAATATTTACATATAAGAAAATAAAGAAGAAAGACAAAATATGTAAATGTAGAACATACGATGTGTTTAACCCGAGGTTGGATTGAGTTGTGATGTAAACCTGCCCGGAACCGCCCGGCTATCCAGTAGTCACAACAATACCTATCCAATGTGGGAGGTTAAACATGGAGCCCAATAAGGACCCGAGGTTAGACTGAGTTGTGGCGTAAGACTGCCCGGAACCAACCGGCAACAGGCAGCCACAACAATACCTGTCTAATGTGAGAGGTCAAGGCTTTAATAAGACAATTAAGGTTGAGTCAGGATTGTTAGGATTAAGTAAACTAAAGACTTAATCAAAATGGAACATGCTAAACTAAACGGACTGGTGGGGGTTAGGTTAGAAAACACTTAACCAACTTAGCATGTTGGCTAGAGATAGAAAACCTAGTAACGGGGGACCCTTTTCAGCAGTAACCCTAGAAGGTGTATCATGATACCCTGAAAACTAGGCAGGGTGGGGCACGATTACTGGGCTGATTGTAAGAGGTCAAATCGACGGCGGTGGTGTAGCGGTGTAGGTTCTAACGGGGTGCGGGCGTGCACACACTCCGGCGCAGAAAAATAAGGCACTGGACACCAGTAGCATACCTGTGCACTCTAGGATTGTGTCGGGCCGCCACCATAGGACTTGATACACCCCATGGTGGGACCAGCATAGGTAACTACAACATCGGGGGCCGTAAGACACATGTAACTATGCGAGTAGGAGCCGATCATCATAGAATGGATCACTTCACCCTGATTATGGGGTGCCAGTTGGAAACTAGTTTATATGGGTTCAGAGATTATCATGGGGTACGTTAGTATATTCGACCCTAGACAACTTAACTAAGTTATAGTGCTTTTCCACTTCTTGTTTATACTTATCATACCCAGTTCTTTATTCATAGACAAAATAGTACTAGACTTACTCAGGCTTTATGTCTGACTCTACTTTTCTTTCGTCTTCTTTTCTTCCGTTCCCCCCCCCCCCCCAGGTCCACAGGGAGGGAACACTGCAGCTTGACCAGCCTTAACATCCAGCTTGAAGAGGAGAAATGTATTGCTTGGTCCTTTTCGTTTTGAACTATGGCTTTGGACAAACTCTATGGGGCTTTTGCAGTTTATCTATGTTCTATTTATGCTTCTTTAAATAATGTAATCAAGACAGATTATGAAAGTATTATGTTTTTTGGAAAAGATGTAAGACAATTATGGTGATGTTGTTGTAACACGTATTTGCTTTTATGAAATAAAAGTTGTTGTTTTTCCGCTGTTTACAAATATGTGTTCTTATATCTGTCTTGTATATCTGTGACTTATACTTATAAACCTCCACCAAAATTAGGGCATTCCCTTTGAGAGTGACCCTAACGGAGGTGGGGTGTTTCAACAGGAAGACTTGTCATTTGTGCTGATCGCTAATGACTATGAGGATATCTTTGACAAGGTCAAAGAGTTGCTGCCGCATCGTGAGATCAAGTTTAGGATCGATTTGGTCGAGGGTGCAAGACCAATCGTTATGCCTCTTTGGCGGATTTCTCCTAAGGAACAGTGAGTGTTGGAGATGCAAGTTCATGACCTTCTGGGGAAGGGATTTATTCGGAAAAGTGTATCCGAATGGAGTGCACCAGTTGTGTTTGCAACCAAGGAAGATGGCTCGTTAATATTGTGTATGGACTATCGTGAGCTGAACAAGGTTACTAAAAAGAACAGGTATCCATTTCCAAAGGTTGATGACTTGTTCGATCAGCTTCACGAAGCCAAAGTGTTTTCTCTGATGGATTTGGCAATGGAATTTCACCAGTTGAAGGTGGCTAAGGATAGTGTGCCAAAGACTACTTTTAGGACGCCATCCGGTTTCTTCGAATGGTTGGTGATGCCATTTGGGTTGACCAACGTGCCGGCGTATTTTGTGGATCATATGAATAGAGTTTTCAGAGATCAGTTGAACAAGCTCGTGCTTGTGTTCGTGGATCATACTCTGGTTTATTCGCAGAATGAGGAAGAGCACAAGACGCACTTGAGAGTTGTGTTGGAAATCTTGCGAAAGCATCAGCTGAGAGCTAAGTATTCGAAGTGTTAGTTCTGGAAGAGTGAAGTGGGGTTCTTAGGCCATGTAGTTTTTGGAAATGGGATAGCGGTTGACCCTGCTAAAGTAGCAGCAATCCAGGACTGGGATAGACCTAAGAATGTGACGGATGTGAGAAGTTTCCTTGGGTTGGGTGATTATTACCGACGGTTTATCAAGGATTTCTCAAAGATAGCTGCACTATTGACAAGATTAACAAAGAAGAACCAAGTTTCGCATAGGATGCAAAGTGTGAGAAAGCTTTTGGAATCCTGAAAGAGAGATTAATGAGTGCTCTTGTGTTGACCATTCCGAGTAGGAATGAAGAGATGGTGGTATATACCGATGCATGTGGTGATGGACATGGAGCGGTACTGATGCAAAAGGATAAGGTTGTGACCTACGCGAGTCGACAGCTAAAGTTGCGTAAGAAGAATTACCCAACTCATGATTTGGAGTTGGCGGTGATTGTGTTTGCTCATAAGATGTGGAGACATTACCTAGTGGGATTTCGATTCGAGTTATTTATGGATCACAAGTCGTTGAAGTATCTTTTCTCCCAATATGGTTTGAATCTTCGGCAACAACGATGGTTTGAGTTTCTGGCATCATATGATTTTGGTATAGCCTATACTCCTGGTAAAGGTAACGCAGTTGAAGATGCGTTGAGTTGAAGACACGCATGTTTGGGAGTGATGTTTTCAGAATTGAAGAGCCTCGAGTACTTGGCAGGGTTCGATTTCAGGCAAATATGTGAATTAAAATCTGAAATGTTGGCAAGCTTATCGATAAGAGCTACTCTCGTCGAAAGGATTGGTGAGATCCAAAAGAAAGATGCAAAGCTTGTCGAGTTTATCTAGAAACTGGAACCAGAAGATAAAGAGTTCGAGGTCAATCGAGAAAGTTGGCTTCGAAAGCAAGGGAGGTTAGTTGTTCCTCATATCGACGGATTGAGAGATGAGGTTCTGCGAGAATGTCATCACTCGAAGTTGACGATTCATCCCGGTGGCAATAAGATGTATCAGAACATGAAGCGAGTCTAATACTGGGAGGGTATGAAGCGAGATATTGGAAAGTTCATTTCCAAGTGTATGAAATGTCAGTTGGTGAAAGCTGAACAGAAGAAGCCGAGTGGTTTGCTTCAGCCATTGGAAGTTCCTACATGGAATTGGGAGCAAGTTTATCGATGGACCATCTAGAACCAAGGTGGGAAACAAAGGAATTTGGGTCATTGTGGATTGTTTGACCAAAAGTGCAAGGTTCATTCCTTTCAAGTCAACTTGGACGACATCGAAATTGGCTGAACTTTTTGTGAAATGAATATTTCGATTCCATGGTATCCCAAAGAGCACAGTGAGTGACCGAGATCCATTATTTACGAGTGGATTTTGGAAGAGTTTGCAAGAAGCATTGGGAACCGAGTTGTGTTTAAGTATGACTTACCATCCCCAAACTAATGGTCAAACCGAGAGGGTCAACCGAGTTTTGGAAGATCTCCTAAAAGCTTGTGTGTTGTATTTTGGGGGATCGTGGGAAGACCATCTGCATCTAGTTGAGTTTGCATATAATAATAGCTACTGGTCTAGCAATGGGATGGCACCATACGAGGCAGTGTATGGGAGACCGTGTAATTCTCCAGCTTGTTGGTTAGAAACTGGAGATAAGTTGGTACTTGGTCCTGAGATGATTAAAGAGACCTCGGAATATATCGAGATCGTTTGGCAACGAATAAAGGCGACCCAAGATCGTCAGAAGAGTAATGACGATAAGCGTCAAAAGGATATGGGATACGACATTGGTGATACGGTTTTCGTGAAGATTTCACCGTTGAAGCATGGGATTTGATTCGAAAGTAAAGGAAATTTGGCTCCTAGGTTAGTTGGACCATTTCCGATAGTCGAGCGAATTAGAAAGCTCGCATATAGTTTGGAGTTACTTGAGCAGATGTCGAGTGTGCATAATGTGTTCCAAGTATCGTTTTTACGGAAATTCGTGCATGATTCAAATGTAGTGGTATCTCCGGAGCAGTATGAAGACTAGAAGTAGAGAACGTAGTCGAAGACCTCATAAGCTACTTCGTGTTGTGGAAAATGACACGAAACAGCTTAGGAGGAAGACGGTTAAGCTAGTCAAGGTACAATGAAGTGAAGAAGGCGACGATTGTACGTGGGAGACGGAAGAGATTATGAAGGCGACTCATCCAGAACTCTTCGTTGGTAGGACCTTTGAGATCTTGTCATCATTATATTGTTGTATCTTGTTGATTGTTTAATAGAATTCCGCGTGCTAGAATAAGGCTATGGATGCATGGCTTGATGGTTGCTAGTTTGGATGATAGAATTGGCTTCTCACGGATGATAGGCATACAAAATTATTGTGGTTGCTTGTGATTGCTTGGAATTTTGTGGGTGAAATTCTTAAGGGGGGAGAATGTAACAACCCGCATTTTACGTATCGGAAGATCGTAAAATATTTTTATTTTATTCCCTGAGGGTTGTATCATTCTCATCTTTTAATATGTTGTTTATGGAGATGTGAGACATGTCCATAATTTTTACTGATTTTGTTTGTGACCATTTTCCCCTTTCAATGTTGTATAGAGCATAACTTTTGACTCGGGTCGAATCAGAGGATGAGACCTGTGCCATCGGAAAGGAATTGATGATTGCCTTTTCATAGAGTGGTTACATTAAAGATTTGGCTCAGTGGTTTGGGAGAAATCATAGTTTTAAGGCATTTTTGTTTGCTGCTCAGGTTTGAAGAGCCACAATGGGCTGATTTGGGAAGGCTCGTTAGTGGGCTAGTGGAATGGTATAAATAGGAGGTGAGAGGTATGAGAAATGTTTTAGTTTCTCTATTCTCTCATTAGATGGCCTATGTTACTCCTTCCACTAACACCTTTCCCCCATTAAATTCAACCTCTAAAGGAAGTAAATTGAAAATCTACACCATTGGAGGCAAGATCTACATCAATTTAAGAAGGACTTCATCGTATCAAGGTGTTTGGTTCGAATTCCTTGCTATCCGTAATTTTATTGCATTGATTTTAGCTTGTTTGGGAGAATCGGTGAGTGATTTACATCTCTCACATTGATTTAATGAAGTATATTAGTGTTTATTCATGTTTTTCATCAAATTCAAGTGTTAAACCATAGATCTATACCATTGTAGGTTCATTTTCAAATGAATCACCCTATGACCCTATTTAGTAAGTTTAAATCCATGATTCTATGTTATTTCTACGTTATTTAATATGATTATGCAAGTTAGATAAATAGTTTTGTTCATATTTGCATTTGTGGTGATTTTGGTGAATTTCACTTAATTATTGATGAAATTGCAAAATTGGTGATGTTATTGTTTTCATAACATGCTTGGCGTGATATTTGATGAATCAGATGAGTTGGTTTCGTCGAATTGGTTGATTGGCGAAGTTTTGGTCGAAATTGGAGTTACATTGAAGTGGTGCAGGTTTTGGGTCGCATGTGGTGTGTAACACCCCTAAGTCCCACATAGTGGAAGCCTTTGTGAAGTGGGTACTACATAGTAGAGCCCATCTCTTACTAACGCCGAGGCCTTTTGGGGAACAAAACCCCACACCTATACGGTGGCTAAGTTGGGGACAGTATCTTGCGTACGGAGGTGTGGGTTGTTACAGTGGTATCAGAGCCAATACCCAGCCGGAATTGTGGCTCCCGTGTGGACCACAACGCCTGGGTGAGGTGTTTGTGGGCCAACGAGGATGTTGGGATCTGTAGGAGATGAGAATGTAACCCCCCTAAGTCTCACATCGTGGAAGCCTGTGTGAAGTGGGTACTTATATAGTATAGCCCATCTCTTACTAACGCCGAGGCCTTTTGAGGAACAAAACCCCACACCTATACGGTGGCTAAGTTGGGGACAATATCTTGTGTAAACAGAGGTGCGGGTTGTTACGTGGTAGGTCGATCGTGCACCAAGTGTGGTTTCTTGGGAAACAAGACAGGTGCAGGGATCGGTTGAGCGAGCCTGAAGTCAGTCTCGGTTCGGCCGGTCAGACTGGGTCGGTCGTAAGGTTGAAAGTGGAGGAAGGACCGGTTCAGTACTCATCTAGTCGGGTCGGTCGAGATGTGGAGCGACCAGGTTAGGATGAGGCTGGTCTGGTCGATCACTAGAATGGGCTATGTTGGAATTGGATCAGTCGATGGAAATGGTGATTGGGTCGGTCAGCCGTGTTCTGGAGAGCCAGGTCGGGCCCAAACTTAAGGGTCGAACATGCCAGGGACAAGTAGCAGGTCTGTACGACCATGGGGGTAGGTCACCTACAGGTCGTTCGAGTAGGCTGGGGAATCTGGTCTGTTGGGAAGAAGCCAGGTTATTCGAGCTGAATCGTAGGGGTCGGTCGTGCTCCCAGGGGTTGGTCAGTCAAGGAGAAATGATGAGTTTGGCAGCGCTTTTAAACGCTGTGAGGACTGGCATAAGTGATGTGGTTTGTTTGCTTAACAAATCAAATGTGATGTTGTGGATTGTGTCGGACCTCATGATTGATGTTTCTTTGGTTCGAGGCTGGTGATAACTTCGAAAAGGATTCAAGTGGGAATATTCGAGGTGCTGAATGTGTTCGTTGATCAGTGTAGAACAATGAGGAAAGTGGAAACTCAAAAGTCGTGAGCTAGTGGATAATGGTTGATTGGGAAGGTTTCTTGAGCCATGAAAAGTCATCAGGATTGATGACTAGAGATGAGGAGACCGAGAGATTATCGTTGTCATAGGTTTTAGCAGGCTCAAAGCAGGGGTACGATGGAGGCACCTAAAAGACCGAGTGTAGGTCGAGTACCTTGGGTATCGTTGAAAGGCCTAGTTGTCAAGGTTGGACATACATACATACTGTTGAAAGACGTATGGAGTTTATGCTAGAACTGGGGTTACCATTAGCCCTTGACGTATGGCAAGGTTGGCCATCATACGATTAACGATTGTTTCAAAGCAAGATTGGCGGTGATAGCCAGAGTTAGTCATGGATGATTGGTTGTTCTGTTTGTACCATCTCTTATAGGTTGTTCAACGTCGAAGGAGATGTTCCTTGAGTGCTTGTATGATATCGGCTTAGGTATCTAGGGCTTGTGCTTGAGGGATGTTGAATTCGATTAGGATGGTTTTCATGAGATATACATATATAATCTGGATGTTATGACTGCTTACCATGAATTAATGGATGTTCTGGTTTCCATGGATGAATGGTTGGATTGTTTATTATAAAGGCTATCAGTGTCCGATGTGGGGAAGATAGGGTTGAGTTCTTCTCTGGTGTTGTGGGTAGATTAGTATGTATATTTATCCAATCTCATATACTTTATTGTTGAAGTTTGTTAGCTATTTTATTGCTCACGAAGACTGTTGTCTGACTCAAGGTTTTATGTTTCCTCTTATTACCTTGGGTTGTTCATCCGTGAGACGACCCGAATTCCCGTTCACACGGAAACAAGGTTATCTTTGGAATATAACACAGAAACATATAATAGCAGAACAGAATTAAATAAATTCACCAGAATGAACAACAAAATATACTGGATAAAAGTAATCATCAGAGTTACACAGTATACAGGATCTTACTTAGTACAAATACAGTTCAGCTATACATAAATGTCTACAGCGGAAATAAACAAAGTATGTACAATAGGAGCTGAACAGCATAAAAAGAAATAAATGATAGAATCCATCTTCAGCTCCAGCTATCCAGAAAGAACCAGCTAAACCTGAAAACAAGGCTGCCCATGTGGAAAAAGGGGCACCCGAGTTTGAGAGTGAAACAAACTACGAGTCAGTCATGGGACTGGTATGAGAAATCTACTCAACACATATATTTTGGCTAATCACAGGACCACGCCACTTTCGTGGAATGGGTTTACTCCATTGGATTGCCAGTGCTTTTAAAACAAATCTTTCTTTTAAACATCGTTATGCTTTTTATAAAAATGAAGCCGTTATAAGACTCAGTTCCCATCACACAATGCAACGCAAACCGGAGGATAGAGTTTTTACCTTATAACGGCCAAATATGCTTGATACGAATAAAACAAAGGCATTTGATATTATTGCTAGTGTTTATATGTTTTGAAAACAATTTCAAATCATAACTATCAATCATAGACGGCATTAATGCCCCATACCACTATGTCGCCATATATAGGTATACAATCAAAACCGCACGATGTCGTATTTGGAAATTGGATTTCCGTCATGAACCAAGGCAAAAGATAGTCCTTACCGAATTCGAGACAATCTAGCCCATGTCTCAGGCAAGCGCGCAGGCAAGCCTTGGATCGTCAGGGCCGGTCCACCGATGTGGATTATTATGCCTGAACAATACGTCTCTCCGCCCTTTGGGGCGTAAGTGAGCCAACGAATGACTCCATCGGACCCGGATCGTCCGATCTAACCGAGGCGCCTCGCAACAGCAACAACCACATAGGTGAAAAGTATATAAATGTCAGGGCTGGTAGGTCACTGACACCACCCTAGCTAGAAAGAAACGCATGCCCTCCCTGAGGTCCTTCTCCCGTTTTAGGTTCATACCGGGGTGTGAGGCTCGCGAATTCACGTTATACACAAAGCTACGCCACACAGGCGGTGCTTTGATCATCACCACAAGACTCTGCTTTTCAACAAAAGCCCTGATCACTGCATCTTAGCATGCCACACAGGCAATTCACGCCATGCGATTGATGTCCATCGATATACAACCCCTGAGTTCGTATGTCTCAGAGAAGGGCGTTAAGCAAAAGAATAAATTCTCCGCCGCCAAACAGATGTATATTTAACAGAAATCAATCAACACAGAATAAACTCCAATGTCAGACACACAGTCCATTCACAAGTCCGTTCTGGGTCTGAACGAAACCGGAGGCACTAAATACCTCGCAAACCCATCGATCACCACGTACGTCTGGACGATCACCACTCATTATCCATATTTCGGGATGCCTCCCAATCAGGACCTCGGTTACCATCCAAACGAGGTGAAGATCTCCGGTCTTCGACCATCGTCTTCATCTTCGAATTTCAATCGTCGGTCGATTATTCGAAATGAGAATTAACTCGGCCTTTCCAAATAATTCACGTATATTTAGAATTTCAAATCGATTTATTTCAATGGTTAAATTATTCGACAACACCAATTGTGTTCTTTAATGTAATTTTCACACCAAACACATTCAACCATCAAAAGCCACACAAATCAAGCAAATTCAGTTTATTTCCATTCCATATCGCTTATGATATTTCATAACTAATTATCGCTATTTTTATTTATTTTAAAATAGCTAATTTATTCAAAACGACGCTTCGGGCCATAACGCGGCCATGGCGCTGTTTTTCTTCAGATTTGATTTACACATATCTGAAAATCTAACCGTTGGATCTTCACAAAATTTACATCATTAGAAAGGTCTTTTCAAAACGAACCCAACGGTTCCAGTTTCGGGAAAATCCGACGGTCGGGTCTCCCGGTACAATCGTTTGAAGTTTCGATTTCAAAATACGAACTGCAGCGTCGTTATTCGATTAAATATATAATTATATTTATATATATAAATAAATATAATCGTTTCTGGCGCTGTTTTTCTTCAGATTTGAATTAAACATTCCGGACAATCCAACCTTTGGATTTTTACAAGGTTGGTGCCGTTGGAAAGATTATTCCAAGGCGAACCCGACGGTTGAGATTTCGGGAAAATCCAATGGTCGGATTTCCCACACTAGTCGTTTGAAATCACGGTCTCAAAATACGAACTGCACGGCTTCGTTTCGTTTTAATTTTATTTATATTTATATATTTATATAAATATAGTTCATTCAATGATTTCAATATCGTTTTCACTTCAAAAAAATTTCTAACACCTTAAAATTTTGGAAAATTTTGCCATAACCTCTCCTGCACCGGGAGCATCGGTAAATTGCAAATAGCGTTCCCGGTCCTTCTAATCTCAAAAAGAAAAAGAAAAAGCCAAGCGGCTAGCCAACAGGCTCATAAAATCATCACCCAAACAAAGCGGTAAATGTGTACCTATTTGTCGGGCACAAAATTTTATTTCTCTTCTCTAGCCCCTTTGCTATAACCTGTTCAATGAATATGTATGTACACATATACACAGTTCATATCATTTATCATTTTCTATTCGACTTCATATTTGATTTCAACTTGGTTTAAAAACACCATTCATTCTAATGTTACATAAATAGGTGCAAATCATTTCATTAGCTAATTAATGAATATTTCAACTCATATATGTTTATTTTGAACAAGTGGCTATTTTTAACACTTCACACTTCCACGATTTATGCATACAATAAAAATGTGATTTTTATTGTAAAACGATTCATTTCAAAACACTATTTTTCTATATAGTTCATATAGTCGATAAAAGGTGATTTTTATTATCAAACAATTTATTTCAAAATATGAATACCATTCAACACATGAATTTCTAATCAACGAATGAATATCAATTCAACACATGAATGTTTTCTATAGTTTCTATATATAGATAAAAAATGTGATTTTTATTATCGAACAATTTATTTCAAAATATGAATACCATTCAACACATGAATTTCTAATCAACGAATGAATATCAATTCAACACATGAATGTTTTCTATAGTTTCTATATATAGATAAAAATGTGATTTTTATTATCGAACAATTTATTTCAAAATATGAATACCATTCAACACATGAATTTCTAATCAACGAATGAATATCAATTCAACACATGAATGTTTTCTATAGTTTCTATATATAGATAAAAATGTGATTTTTATTATCGAACAATTTATTTCAAAATATGAATACCATTCAACACATGAATTTCTAATCAACGAATGAATATCAATTCAACACATGAATGTTTTCTATAGTTTCTATATATAGATAAAAATGTGATTTTTATTATCGAACAATTTATTTCAAAATATGAATACCATTCAACACATGAATTTCTAATCAACGAATGAATATCAATTCAACACATGAATGTTTTCTATTCAATGAATAAATATAGTTTAAGCATATGAAAATAATTCAAACACACGAATATTATTCAAAATTTCGGCAGCATAACGGTAGGGTAGTTAAACCGGGACCGTCCCTAGTACGGCTCCTCGCTCTACCTTAAAACCTCGCGGTTTTTGACAATGGGGATCATGCATCTAGTTCGCACGCAGGCGGCATGTATATATTTATTTCATTTCCACAAACTAATCCTATGTGGTTTCAACCAAATATTTTTCAACCACAAACGGGTATTTTTCAACCGTAATCAACCAATATCAATCACAAACAATCCCAAACAATCATTCGCTATCAATCAATTTTCACATCAATTTCAACCAATAAATATCGTCCATGGTTTGTGGACGAGGGGCGTATATATATATATAGATATTTATATATAGCAATTCACTTTCATTTTCAACACATATATATAATTTTAAATCAGAAATCTCACCAATAGCTATCCAATACTACGACTCTTCACTTATAGAAATCTTCGCCTTTTGTCGCTTTCGCCCGTATCCTCTACATATGTAAAAATCGAATTTTTACGTTGTTATTCAATATATAAAAATCGAATTTTTACCACGCTATTCAATATATAAAAATATGATTTTTAATATTTCTATGATGTAAAAATTATATTTTTATTGCTTTTAAAAATATAAATTTTCATATATTACTTCTTTTACTTAATAAAAATTCCGTCTTTTCTATTTTAAAAATATGATCTTTTCCATTCTAAAAATCTGATCTTTTCTATTTAAAAAAAATATGATCTTTATTTTTTCTAAAGTTCTGATCTTTTTCTATTTAAAAAAAAAATTAAACCTTTTTCTATTTCAAAGTTTAAACCTTTTCCTTTTTAAGTTTAAACCTTTTAAAATTCAGTTTTAATCTTTTAAAATTCAGTTTTAATTTTTTTTAAAATCAGTTTAAAATTCTTTTTAAAAATCAGTTTTTATATGCCGAAAAAAAACAGTTTTTAAATCCCTAAAATCGAAATTAGTTTTAACGAATTAAAATAAAAATAAAATACAATAAAATACTTACAGTATTTTGAAGAAGGGGGGGGGGGGGTTTCGCCGATCGTCAGAGGCAGGTTGGTGGTGGTGCTCGGTGGTGTCGCGTCGAGGTAAGGGGGGCTGCTTCGATTTGATTCTACGGGGGGGCGTCGCGAGGGGTTCGAGGGGGCGCGGTTGCTCAGGGAGGTGCGGCAGCTTCGAGATGAGGGCGGCGGCTTCGGGGTCTTCGTCGGTGATGTCTCGAGGGGGGGCGGCGATAGGTTTTAGGTTTCTCTTTTTTTTTTTTTTTTTTGTTTCTGATTTATGAATCGGGGGGGGGGGGGGGAGGGGGGGCAATGAAGAAGAAAAAGGGGGGGGGGAGAAATTAAAATAATATATTTTTTTTCCTTTTTATTATTTAATTATTTAATTTTTTTAAAAAGGTTGACTTTTACATACGACCTCGAAACGAGGCCTACCGCCTGTCGCCCATAGCGTTTTACCCGCATTCCGAACACAATGGGATATATATCGCAAGCTGATTTGATCGTTACAATCAGTTTCCGTTGAATTTACATTTAAATAACTATATTGAATTTTAAACGTACATTTCAAATTACCGGGGTCACATACTAACTAGAAAAATTCTCGAAAAATATTTTCTAGCTTTGTATTGACGATACGGTCCTAACAAAACTAGTTTCGTCGAATTCTGAGACCGTTTGCAAAATGGCCAATTTTCAGTCGATTAAATTCAACAGAAACTGGTCAAACGCGTTTTCCTTTGCCACGCTCACATATTGATTCAAAAAATTATGAAATTTGAAACCTAGCAATAACTTGACACTGCGGATCTAACAAAAGTGGTTTCATCGAAATCCGAGGTCGTTTGCAAAATGTCCATTTTTAAGGGCCTGAATTCCATAGCGACTATTCAGAATTTTCAACTGGACATATCTTTTGATTCCCGCTATCAAATTTCGATTGGTCAGATTCATTGGAAAGATATCATCAATTAGATTCCATTATTTTTGGTTTCACTAAGATCCGGATTGTTTTGCACCCGGTATATTCAATTGAAGTTTGAAATCGAATTATCGAACTACCGCGCCATTTTCAATTCTATATATAATTATAATTAATTATATTCGTTTTCAAATGTCGATTCAAACTCAGTTTTCATCACCATTATTTAAAATATTTATTTTAAATATTTAAAATCCATTATTTTAGCCAATTTAAAATTTTTAAATTGGTTCAGATTTTCTGGGTCGTTACAATCCGGTTGTGGATGGGCAGACTAAGTAGTAGGTGACAGGTGATTAGTGAGGACGATGCTGCTATGCGAAGGCGAGCAGGAGAATGACGTATTACTTTTACGACAATCTAGTATTTCTGTACGTTTCCGCTGTTTGAGTTGCTCTATGAGTGTTGTAGTGAGGCCTTATGTACATACTTGATATTTCCTATGTTATGGGGATAATCTTTCAGGATGTTGTGAAAGTTTGAAAAGTTTGCTATATGATGCTTCACTACCATTACCTGTTGTATATGTTTTATTATATTTTATCCTTACGCAGTGAGTTTTACGATAGGTTCCGCTTGAGTTTACCTACTCTGATGATCGTCCATAGCCGCCTGACAAACCTTTCGGCGCATTATTCCTCTAGATTAGTGCAGGGGCTGTGGGCGATCGTTACATTTGGTATCAAAGCTCCGGTTAACGATTTTAGCCAAAGTTCGAAGACCTAATTACGTATGAGAGATGTACTTGTAGATTTCAGTTGGATGCTTAATATATATATATGTGTATATATTAGTATATATAGTAGTAGCGGTTGTGTTCCTTTAGCAAATTTTCTTGGAAGTGGCTAATTATTCTAAATTGCAGATTTAGAATGAGTAGAGGACCATCAAGACACTCTGCTAGGGGAGCTAATATTGGAGGGGGAAATGGCGGTAAACCAGACTACTCTACCATGTTTGAAGCCATGATGGAGGCATTCATTGGAAGGGTTCCCGCTCTAGTGGCAGCCACGGTAGACATAGGAGTTCAGTTGCCTAGAGTTGTGGATTTTGCGAAGCTATGCAAAGATTATACATCTTTAGGACGAATACCATTGAAAGGATCTGAGCCAGCTGAAGAGGTTAAGAGGTGGATGGATTCTTGTGTTCGTATCTTTTGAGACTTGAGTTTGAATGGTGCAACCAAGAGAAAGCTTGCATCAAGACACTTGCAAGGCAATGCCATGGAATAGTGGATTTCGGTTACACTTGAGACTTCAGAAGAGGGAATTTCATGGGAGAAATTCCAGGCGAAGTTTGAAGCAAAGTTTATCTCAATTGCTCAGAAGTCAACTTTATTCAAGAAGTTTGTGGAGCTGAAACAACAAGGTCCTTCTGTGCTTAATTATGTTTCTGATTTCAAGGCCTTGTACGAATATGCTCGTTCATACACTCCCTACCAGAAGAACGAGAAGTTCGCCATGGGTCTGGATACTTATATTGGAAGGCCACTGGTGGATTATCTTGACCATCCATTTGAGAAGCTTGTGGAAAAGGCTGTTTGTCATGAGAGTTTGTTCCCTAGAGAGGCAAATGTTGCCGCTACAACCAAGGAAGTTCAGAAACCACAGCAAGGTGGTAACAATAAGAAGAGGAAACAGAAACAGTTGAAAGGGAAGGATGGCCAGAAGAAGCCTAAGAGTGAGGTGGTTTGCTTTAACTGCTAACAGAAGGGACATTACTCGAATGAGTGCAAGAATCCCAAAGCTCAGAAGAAGTGCTTCAAGTGTGGATAGCGTGGGCATGAGAAGAAAGACTATCCAAAATCAGCTAAGGGCAAGCAGGTTGTGAAGGCACATGTTTTGGAATCCATGCCATCTTCTTCGAGAGCTCCTACTGCAGAGGAAATGGGAAAGGGTGTCGTCGTACAAGGTACTCTTTCTGTTCGAGTTGTTTTAGTTCGAGTTTTGTTCGATACTAAAGCATCACATTCTTTTATTTGCAATGAGCTTGTGTGCCGCTTGGGTTTGAAACCCGAAATTTGTGATAGACCATTGATCGTGACCAATCTAGTTGGGGGTTCATCAAATATTTGCATGATTTGTCGTGGTCTAATCTTATCGAGTCATGGTTGCTCTTTTGTGTATGATTGCTTTGTTCTTAACTTCAGTGGGTTTGGGACCATCTTGGGCATGGATTGGCTCAAGAGGTATGCGGCAAGGGTGAATTGCGAGAAGCTAGAGGTGAGAGTCGGGGATGTGGAAGGGCGAAAGGTGTTGATTAGATGTAAGCGCGAAGAGGGTGTCTTCGTGAGCTATCTATATTCGCTTGGGATACCATAGGAAGACTTGTCATCTGTGCTAATCGCTAATGAGTATGAGGATGTCTTTGACGAGGTCAAAGGGTTGCCACCGCATCGTGAGATCGGGTTTAGGATCGATTTGGTCGAGGTTGCTAGACCAATCGTTATACCTCTTAAGCGGATGACGCCTAAGGAACAATGAGAGTTGGTTCGTGACCTTCTGGGGAAGGGATTTACTCGGAGAAGTGTATCCAAATGGGGTGCACCGGTCGTGTTTGCAACCAAGGAAGATGGCTCGTTAAGATTGTGTGAGTACTATCGTGAGCTGAATAAGGTGATTAAAAAGAACAAGTATCTGTTGCCAAGGATTGATGACTTGTTCGATCAGCTTCATGAAGCCAAAGTGTTTACTCATATAGATTTTGCAACGGGATTTCACCAGTTGAAGGTAGCTAAGTATAGTGTGCCAAAGATTGCTTTTAGGACACCATTCGGTTTCTTTGAATAGTTGGTAATGCCATTTGGGGTGATCAACGCGCAAGCGTATTTTATGGATCTTATGAATAGAGTTTTTAGAGATTAGTTAAACAAGTTCGTGCTAGTGTTCGTGGATGATATTTTGGTTTATTCGTGGAATGAGGAAGAGCACAAGACAAACTTGAGATTTGTGTTGGAAATATTGCGAAAGCATCAGTTGAGAGCTAAGTTTTCGAAATGTCTGTTCTGGAAGAGTGAAGTGAGGTTCTTAGGCCTTGTAGTTTCTGGAAATGGGTTGGCAGTTGACCCCTCTAAACTAGAAGCAATCCAGGACTGCGATAGACCTAAGAATATGATGGATGTGAGAAGTTTCCTTGGATTGGCTGGTTATTACCGACGGTTTATCAAGGATTTCTCAAAGATAGCTGCACCTTCGACAAGATTGACAAAGAAGAACCAAGTGTTCACATAGGATGCAAAGTGTGAGCATTAGAATCCTGAAAGAGAGATTAACGAGTGCTTCTGTGTTGACCATTCCAAGTGGAAATGAAGAGATGGTGTTATATATCGATGCATGTGGTACTGGACTTGGAGCGGTACTGATGCAAAAGGATAAGGTTGTGGCCTACGTAAGTCGACAGCTAAAGTTGCATGGGAATAATTACCCAACTCATGATTTGGAGTTGGCGGTGATTGTATTTGCTCGGAAGATGTGGATACATTACCTATTGGGAGTTCGATTCGAGTTATTTACGGATCACAACTCGTTGAAGTATCTTTTCTCCCAAACGGATTTGAATCTTCGGCAACAACGATGGTTCGAGTTTCTGGCTTCATATGATTTTGGTATATCCTATACTCCTGGCAAAGGTAACACAGTTGTAGATGCATTGAGTTGAAGACACACAAATTTGGAGCAATGTTTTCAGAATGGAAGAGCCTCGAGTACTTGGCGGGGTTCAATTTCAGGCCAAGATGTGAATTGTAACCTGAAATGTTGGCAAGCTTATCGATAAGACCTACTTTTATCGAAAGGATTGGCGAGATCGAAAAGAAAGATGCAGAGATTGTTGTGTTTATCCAGAAACTGGAACTGGAAGATAAAGAGTTCGAGGTAGATCAAGAAGGTTGGCTTCGAAAGCAAGGGCAGTTAGTTGTTCCTGATATCGACGGATTGAGAGATGATGTTCTGATAGAATGTCATCACTCGAAGTTGGCGATTCATCCCGGTGGCAATAAGATGTATCAGAACATGAAGCGAGTCAACTACTGGGAGGGGATGAAGCGAGATATTGGAAAGTTCATTTCCAAGTGTCTGAACTGTTAGTTGGTGAAAGCTGAACAGAAGAAGCCGAGTGGTTTGCTTCAGCCATTGGAAGTTCCTACATGGAAGTAGGAGCAAGTATCGATGGATTTTATCGATGGACCACCTAGAACCAGGGCAGGAAACGAAGAAATTTGGGTCATTATGGATCGCTTGACCAAAAGTGCAAGTTTCATTCCTGTCAAGTTGACTAGGACGACATCGAAATTGGCTGAACTTTGTGTGAAATGGATAGTTAGATTCTATGGTATCCCACAGAGCATAGTGAGTGACAGAGATCCATTATTTACGAGTGGATTTTGGAAGAGTTTTCAAGAAGCCTTGGGAACCGAGTTGTGTTTAAGTACAGCTTACCATCCCCAAACTGGTGGTCAAACCGAAAGGGTCAACCGAGTTTTGGAAGATCTCATAAGAGCTTGTGTGTTGGATTTTGAAGGATCATGGGAAAACCATCTGCATCTAATTGAGTTTGCATATAATAATAGCTACCAGTCTAGCAACGGGATGACACCATACGAGGCGTTGTATGGGAGACCATATAATTCTCTAGTTTCTTAGTTAGAATTTGGAGATAAGTTGGTACTTGGGCTTGAGATGATTAGAGAGACCTCAGATTGTATCGAGATCGTTTGGCAACAAATGAAAGCGGCCCAAGATCGTCAGAAGAGTTATGTCGATAAGCGTCAAAAGTATATGGAATTCGACATTGGTGATACAGTTTTCGTGAAGATTTCACCGTTGAAGCATGGGGTTTGATTCAGAAGTAAAGGAAATTTAGCTCCTAGGTTAGTTGGACCATTTCTGATAGTCGAGCGAATTGGAAAGCTCGCATATAGTTTGGAGTTACCTGAGATGATGTTGAGTGTGCATAATGTGTTCCATGTGTCGTGTAACAACCCGTATTTTTTAATGATTTAATAATTAATTTTATTTAATTATTTAAATAATGGTTTGGTAATTTAATGGTTTAAATTAAATAACTTTGAATATTTAATTAATATAATAATTAAGTGATATATTTGAATTCCAGAATAGTCGGAGAATTGTAGAATTAACAATATTGTGTGAATTGGATTATTTTGAATATATAATAAAGTTTAGAATTGAATTATATTAACGAATTTATTTATAAATGTCAGTTGACGTATAATTTATATTATAATTATAATCGAGCTCGAAATGGCGTGGTAGTTCGTAATTTGGCGATTCAAACTTTAAATGAATATACATAATCTGTTTTAAGTCGGATTTCTGTGAAACAAGAAAAGTTCGGAGCTGGTGATGTATATTTTTCCAATGGAAGAGAAAAATCGAGATTTCTTTGTGTAGATTTTGAGTTATGTCCAAATCAAATTTTCGAAAAGTCGCTATGGAATTCCTTTATAATTTATAACGATTTATTTATATTATAAATGGATTTTAATATAAATTGAATATCGATTTAATCTGGGATATTTAAATGTCGAGTTATAAATCCAGATATGTATATTTTGAAGCCAGATAATATTCTGTTGTGAATATATACGATAATATTAAATTATTAATATTTAATTTAATTATTTTAAATATATTTATATTTAAATTGGTTTATTTAGAGCTTTAAAAATTGCCAGTTTTGCAAATGAATTCCATTTTCGACAAAACTAATTTTATTGGATATGGAATATTAAATTATTGTTAGATTTCAATTTTCATAATTTTTGGAGTCAATATGTGGCCGTACGGAATTTTAATGTGAAAAACAGTCAATATTTTGACTTTAAAAATACGTTGGGTGAGCAAACGAAGTCGGAATTCAACGAAACAAGTATCGTTGGGTCCATAATGTTGAACTAAAGGTGTATGTCCCTTTTCATGATTTTTGGATATTGTGTGCGATCATATGAATTTTAATCGACAAATGCAAGTAGCGATATCATTAATATTAATATAAAATCGAATATAAAAAATATATTAAATATCCTATAAATACACTCCATCCTTGTCAAATCCTAAACACTTATATCATGATCAAAAATTAATAGCTGCCACCAGTTTGCAAATCATGAGGAAAATCCTGCTTTCAAAAATCAAATAAAAATTGAAAATCTCTGAAACCATTTCTATGGATTCGTACTGATGCGAAGTACCCATGTATGGGCGTTTCATTAGGTTCATGCAGTATTTCTTCACTGTGGATTTTTACAGTGAGTTTAGGGTTGAAAATCGCATAATGTAGGAGCTTCGATTCAGGTTGTTAATGTTGTTTTCGGGTTCGTGGTTTCGATTAGCAACTGTAGGCAGAAATTGAGGGAGTTTGGTATGAATTAATGTCGATCGATATTCACCGTGCATGTACAAGCTACTGTCAACGCGAGTTGAAAATGAGAGGCGAGCATTTTCTTGAGGCTATAGGGAGAAGGAGGGCGCGAAGGAGAATATAATGGTGGTAGTTTCATGAATGATCGTGGTGTATTTGGGTAGGTAGGTGAATTTGGATGATTCCGTTAAACAAAGTGTCGATGTCTTCCTGTTACGGTGCGCAAGGTACTTGGAGTCACGATACAGAGGTTGTGCGCGAGTTTGCAATGTTGATGTCGGGGAAGATGAGGTTTGAATGAGGAGTTGTATGGATTTTATTTGAAGTCGAATGGAAGAGAGATGAAGTAGAAATCAGAGGTTGTAAATATCGTCCATGGCAAAGATGAAGAGCGAAATCCTATCGGGGAATAAAGGAGGATTAGCAGGCGGTTAAAATAGGGTTAAGTATAAACGTAATTAGGATAACTAATGAGATAATTAATTATTATAGACTATTTAATTTAAATATAACTTGTAAAATACATATCTTCTTCATACATGATCAGAATCTGATGAAACAAGATCCGTTAGGATCATATGGATGAAGGCTACACCATGGAGCTGACTGGGAGTGAATTGGAGCTCGATACAATTTATAGCAAAATAAATTGTCTGTCTGAATCAACCGATAATTATCGTTATTTAACGATGACCATCCAATGTGAGTAAATCTCACTAACTTTGTACAGTTTATATTTTTACAAATATAATCTAGTACTGATAAATGATGATTGATTGTTGTGTGTTGATTGTTCAGTTGAATTGCTGATGTATTGTTTGAAATTATAATAACAATAGATATAAATCGTTAATCCAATATTGATTCTGTTTATTAGAATATTTCGTATAGAAATGAAATTGATGTTAATTATATTGTTTAACATCTGTGAATGCAGGGAGACAGGTTAGAGGGATCCAATTGGATTCCTCAATATTATAATACTGTTGTTTTCATATATTGTGATATATGATGTGATATAAAATCCGTGATTGATTATGATGACACTAGTCATGTTATTTGGTATTTTATATACCATATGAAATACTGGAATGTAAAAAGGAATTTTTCAAAGTGAATATTGAAAATGAAGAATTTATATAAAATAAATAGGATTATATAAAAGGATTTATATAAAATAAACAAACTTATAAAAGGAATCTTTATTTAGAAAATAAATAGATTTATAAAAGGAATATTTATTTAGAAAATAAATAGAGTTATAAAAGGAATATTTATTTAGAAAATAAATAGAATTATAAAATAAATATTTATTTGGGAAATAAATAGAATTATAAAAAAAGGGGATTTCGAGTTATAAAAGAAATATGAGTTGATTTATTTAAAATAGATACTAAATAAAATATGTTTTTAACAGATGAATTGAGAGGATTAATTTATAAATAATATTTTATAAATTAAGTAAAATATTTATCAATGGATAAATGGAATATATAAGTCAGAACTTATATAGAGAAGAAGGAATCGATTTTAACAACGATATTTGAAACTGAATATGAATGTAGAGTTAACGAGACTTATTAATGGAATTATTAAGTGTTAGAAGAATAAAATGAGATTTTATATGAATAATTCTATAATTAGAAGTATAAATAGAAATTGGATTTGGGATATTGTTTTTAAATACGAAATCAAACTGTTTTGATTGCAAAGAAGAAATATTATTCACATTTAATGTGAATAAAGAATTTAAGTAAATATTTTGCAAATAAAATATTATAAAGGAATTTGGGGTTTGAATTAGGAATTTAAATGGAATTACTGAGATTAGAAACTGATTGGAAAGAAGTTGAGTTGAATGGATTTCTGGGCATCGATCTGATGTTGGTTTCGGCCTTCAAGGTTTATACTTGGGAAGTTGTTCTCTTACTAGTTTACAGTTAGAGACTAATAGAGGTGGGAAGATATTGATGCGTGAATCAGAAATTGGAACGTTTTCCAAAGCTAATAACGTATATTTTCTAATTTTAGAAAATAAGGAATTTTGGAGTATAGGGAAACGATAAATGGGAAATTGGGAAATGAAATGATGATTGACCGGTAAGATTTCCATTTGGGAATACGACCGTTGTTTGTACATATGTTTTCCTTTGATAGTTAAATCACCGATTATAAAAGATTTTGATCATTTCCGTTGTCAATGCGGAGATACCGGGATCAGATATATTATCTGAAAACCACTGCGTATGGCATTAGCGTTGCGAATCAAATATGATGAAGATAATTGAAGACGGAGTTATGCAAGGGTTGTTCTGGCGATCCTAGATAGAAATTGCCTAAGATGGATTTACAGAATAGTGTCTTCGGTTTGTCCAGTCTCAGGACAACCTGTATGGAAGAATATCTGATAGAGTATATCTAATAGATCGCATAAGTTGAACTCTTCAAACGTATTTACGTTTGGTAGTGGAGGAATTCGTTTCTCTTAGCTGTTTACCCATGGTATGTTTGGAGAAATCAATTTGTGATTTGGCGGGTATGACGATGTGACATTCAAAGTGAAGAAAGGCTTGGATTGTAAAAGGATATGTTATGGCCTCTAGCCTCACAACCAGGAAATGGTATAAAATCGGGTAGGTCGCATGGCTAAGTGGTTAGCTGCCAATTAGGGTGTATTGTCACCTAATCTAGAGAAATTCCATTTACTTCTATAATATATTTCGAGAATGTCCATTTTGGGAAACGGTTACTGATCCCAACCGTTGGTGATAATACATTCGGTACACTCAAGTGAAATGAGTGACCGGTCATGTTTAGCCTGGGTTGCAAGATGTTCTTGTTGAACCCGGTGTATTCCTCTCTATTGATACACTGTCGGAAGGTGGTCCCATACCTTGCCAGTTGGAATTCATTACCCAATAAGCGCTCATGATTTTTGATTTTATGTATGAGGAACGTGAGATGAAAGCGTTCTGCTAGATGATTATTATATTGTGGTTGATAAACACTATTATAATATCCAAATTATATTTTGACATAAAGATTACCGTTTCTTTCAAAAGGATTTTGAATGATAAATCAAGTGTTTTGGATTCTCATAAGGAAAAAACCCGTTTCGTGTTATGCGGCGTGGTCTTATGAGATATCGTTTATTTTCTCGAACTGTTTTAAATTGTTTACTCATACCAGTCCCATGACTGACCCAGAGTTTATTTTGTTTTGTTTTTCCTAAACTCTTGGGTGCCCAATTTTGTACAGGCAGTCAAGTAGTCGGGATTTTACAGATATATTGAGAGCTTGGAACAGGAGGCTTCAGGATTTTATAGCAATTGTTTATTTCCGCTGTGTTGTAAGTGTTGTACTCTGATAAATGTTATTGTATACATATACTGGTTTTATTTTAAAGTTATGTTATATTTTATTCGTTCCGCTATGAGATTCTTATTACTCTGATTCTGTTGTTGTGATCTTCGTCTTCTATTCTAATTTTTTATCTTATCTACTCTCACCTTCAAACATCTTTCTATTAACTATCCGGTATTTCCGATGCTTGGATAATCGACATTGAGTTTATATCGATAACCAAGGTCGCGAATACCCCGGGTCGTTACAGTGGTATCAGAGCTAAAGGTTAAGTAATTACCTTGGCTCTGTGGCGTGACTCAGTAGAGATGGGGTTAGCAATAACCTAGATTGAGTTGACTGTATATATATGAGCGCGTATTTGTTATTCAGTATAAAATCGTTTTATATTGTGGAGATTTGTTGGTTGAGTTGTTTATGAGTTCTGGTCGATCAGTTTGATCCACTGTATCGGTAGGAGTTTCTTAATGCTCGAATACAATGAACCGACACTGTATGTTTTGAAAAGTGGGTAAAAGAAATAATTTTACCCAAATTATATTTTGGTATAAAGAATTATTGATATTAGAAATATTATAATATATTGGACGTATTGGTTGTTGTTATAATCGAATAAGATTATAGTTGAGATGGCTATATATATATAACAAAATAAAATTCGTTTAAGTGTTATGAAATGAATTAGATCTGAAATTTAAATCAGAATTGAAATTAAAACTTTGGAAATGTGAAAAAGTGTTTGTAAATGAATCTGGATTAAATATATGAGAATTTTAAGATCCTAGGAGATTTCAAATTGTTTTACAAGCATTATGGATGGATATTTTGAAATAATTTCAAGATGGAAATGTTTAAATATGAGTTTTGAAAGTGATATAGTATTGAACTCACTTCGGTTGCTGGGAATAATTCCGATAATGATCAGGATATCATCGTATTCATTTTCGAGTTTCTAAGTGATCGATTGCTACATAGTTATTCAATTTGAATTGTTTTGAGAAAAGCAAGTTGTTTTAAATCCTGAAAGGGGAAATTGATTTTTGATAAAAGTAAAGCTATTTAAAACATCCAGGAAGAGATGATTAAAATCAAAAACAAATTGAATAGAAATTTGTGGAGACAAACTGGAATTAAAACCAGTTAAGTGGAAATTGAATTGTAATAGAAAATATCGAATTAAATTGGATTGGGTGATATCCGGACTTATGTTGAATTGATAAGTTAAGTGTTGGATTTGAGAATGGAATTTCGCTTGGTTATAAGCGAGTGATTTGGTTTTAAGAATAAATTGATCGAAGTTTGATAGGAATGATATTGGTATATGCTGAATTGGTAGCAGATGGAAATGATATAAATGATATGCCCGACAAAAAGGTACAAGTTTATTTTTATATGGATTTGGTGATTTATGAGCCTGTTTGGCAAGCTGCTTGGCTATTTGATTTTCTTTTGGGTTGGAGAAGGCCTAGAAAGGCGAGTTGTAGTTATACCAATTGAGTTGTACAAAGGAGGTGCTGGTGAAATTTTCGGAAGATTTAAGGTATAAGAAAATTTTCAGTATTTTTGAATTTTTTTATTAATAGGAATAAATTAGTAATTTAATTGAAATCAATTAATTCAGTCGAAACTGAAGTTAAAAGTAAACGAATAATTTTTAACCCAGTTAATAGAGTTTGTTTTCTACCTTAGCAATTTCGAGGACGAAATTATTTTAAGGAGGAATAATGTAACGACCCGTATTTTTTTAATGATTTAATAATTAATTTTATTTAATTATTTAAATAATGGTTTGGTAATTTAAGAGTTTAAATTAAATAACTTTGAATATTTAATTAATATAATAATTAAATAATATATTTGAATTCCAGAATAGTTGGAGAATAGTAGAATTCACAATATTATGTGAATTGGATTATTTAGAATATATAATTTAGTTTAGAATTGAATTATATTAATGAATTTATTTATAAATGTCAGTTGAACGTATAATTTATATTATAATTATAATCGAGCTAGAAATGGCGCGGCAGTTCGTAATTTGGCGATTCGAACTTTAAATGAATATACAAAATCCGTTTTAAGTTAGATTTATGTGAAACAAGAAATGTTCGGAGCTGGTGATGTATATTTTTCTAATAGAAGAGAAAAATCAAGATTTCATTGTGTAGATTTTGAGTTATGTCCAAATCAAATTTTCGAAAAGTCGCTATGGAATTCCTTTATAATTTATAACGATTTATTTATATTATAAATGGATTTTTAATATAAATTGAATATCGATTTAATCTGGGATTTTTAAATGTCCAGTTATAAATCCAGATATATATATATATATATATATATATATTGAAGCCAGATAATATTCTGTTGTAAATATATACGATAATATTAATTTATTAATATTTAATTTTATTATTTTTAAATATATTTATATTTAAATTGGTTTATTTAGAGCTTTAAAAATTGCCAGTTTTGCAAACGAACTCCGTTTTTGACGAAACTAATTTTGTTGAATTCGGAATATTAAATTATTGTTAGGTTTCAATTTTCGTAATTTTTGGAGTCAGTATGTAGCCGTACGGAATTTTAATGTAAAAAATAGTCGATATTTTGACTTTAAAAATACACTGGGTGAGCAAACGAAGTTGGAATTCGACAAAACAAGTTTCGTTGGGTCCGTAATACCGAACTAAAGGTGTATATCCATTTTCATGATTTTTGGATATTGTGTGTGATCATATGAATTTTAATCGATAAATGCAAGTAGCGATATCATTAATATTAATATAAAAATCAAATATAAAAAATATATTAAACATCCTATAAATACACTCCATCCTTGTCAAACCCTAAACACTTTTCTTCACGGTCAAAAATTAAGAGCCGCCACCAGTTTGCAAATCGTGAGGAAAATCCTACTTTCGAAAATTAAAAAAATATGAAAATCTCTGAAACCATTTCTATGGATTCGTACTGATGTAAAGTACCCATGTATGGGCGTTTCATTGGGCTCGATGCAGTATTGCTTCGTTGTGGATTTTTACAGCTAGTTTAGGGTTGAAAATCGCATAGCGTAGGAGCTTCGATTAAGGTTGCTAATGTTGTTTTCGGGTTCGAGGTTTCGATTAGCAGCCGTTGGCAAAAATTGAGGGAGTTTGGTATGAATTAATGTCGATCGACATTCGCTGTGCGTGTAGAAGCTGTTGTCAATGTGAGTTGAAAATGAGAGGCAATCATTTTCTTGAGAGTATAGGAAGAAGGAGGGCGTGAAGGAGAATAGAACGGTGGTAGTAACATGAATGGTCATGGTGTATTTGCGTAGGTAGGTGAATTTGGATGATTTCGTTAAACAAAATGTTGATGTCTTCCTATTACGGTGCGCGAGATACTTGGAGTCGCGATACAGAGGATGCGTGCGAGTTTTTAATGGTGAGGTCGGGGAAGATGAGGTTTGAATGAGGAGTTGTATGGATTTTGTTTGAAGTCGAACGACGGAGAGATGAAGTAGAAATCGGAGGTTGTAAATATCGTCCATGGCAAAGATGAAGAGCGAAATCCTATCGGGGAAGAAAGGGGGATTAGCAGGCGGTTAAAACAGGGTTAAGGTATAAACGTAATTAGGATAGTTAATGAGATAATTAATTATTATTGACTATTTAATTTAAATATAACTTGTAAAAAACATATCTTCTTCATAGATGATTAGAATCTGATGAAACAAGATCCGTTAGGATCGTATGGACGGAGGCTACACCATGGAACTGAATGGGAGTGAATTAGAGCTCATTACAATATATAGTGAAATAAATTGTCTGTCTGAATCAACCGACAATTATCGTTATTTAACGATGACCGTCCAATGTGAGTAAATCTCACTAACTCTGTACAGTTTATATTTTTACAAATATAATCTAGTACTGATAAATGATCATTGATTGTTCTGTTGAATTGCTGATGTATTGTTTGAAATTATAATAACAATATATATAAATCGTTAATCCAATATTGATTCTATTTATTAGAATATTTCATATAGAAATGAAATTGATGTTAATTATATTGTTTAACATCTGTGAATGCAGGGAGACAGGTTAGAGGGATCCAATTGGATTCCTCAATATTATAATACTGTTGTTTTCATATATTGTGATATATAATGTGATATAAAATCCGTGAATGATTATGATGACACTGGTCATGTTATTCGGTATTTTAAATACCATATGAAATACTGGAATGTAAAAAGGAATTTTTCAAAGTGAATATTGAAAATGAAGAATTTATATAAAATAAATAGGATTATATAAAATAAACAAACTTATAAAAGGAATCTTTATTTAGAAAATAAATAGATTTATAAAAGGAATATTTATTTAGAAAATAAATAGAGTTATAAACGGAATATTTATTTAGAAAATAAATAGAATTATAAAAGAAATATTTATTTGGGAAATAAATAGAATTATAAAAAAAGGGGATTTCGAGTTACAAAAGAAATATGAGTTGATTTATTTAAAATAGATATTAAATAAAATATGTTTTTAACAGATGAATTGAGAGGATTAATTTATAAATAATATTTTATAAATTAAATAAAATATTTATCAATGGATAAATGGAATATATAAGTCAAAACTTATATAGAGAAGAAGGAATCGATTTTAACATCGATATTTGAAACTGAATATGAATGTAGAGTTAACGAGACTTATTAATGGAATTATAAAGTGTTAGAAGAATAAAATGAGATTTTATATGAATAATTCTATAATTAGAAGTATAAATAGAAATTGGATTTGGGATATTGTTTTTAAATACGAAATCAAACTGTTTTGATTGCAAAGAAGAAATATTATTCACATTTAATGTGAATAAAGGATTTAAGTAAATATTTTGCAAATAAAATATTATAAAGGAATTTGGGGTTTGAATTAGGAATTTAAATGGAATTACTGAGATTAGAAACTGATTGGAAAGAATTTGAGTTGAATGGATTTCTGGGCATCGATCTGATGTTGGTTTCGGCCTTCAAGGTTTATACTTGGGAAGTTGTTCTCTTACTAGTTTACAGTTAGAGACTGATAGAGGTGGGAAGATATTGATGCGTGAATCAGAAATGGAAACGTTTTCCAAAGCTAATAACGTATATTTTCTAATCTTAGAAAATAAGGAATTTTGGAGTATAGGGAAACGATAAATGGGAAATTGGGAAATGAAATGATGATTGACCGGTAAGATTTCCATTTGGGAATACGACTGTTGTTTGTACATATGTTTTCCTTTGATATTTAAATCACCGATTATAAAAGATTTTGACCATTTCCGTTGTCAATGCGGAGAGACCGGGATCAGATATATTATCTGAAAACCACTCCGTATGGCATTAGCGTTGCGAATCAAATATGATGAAGATAATTGAAGACGGAGTTATGCAAGAGCTGTTCTGGCGATCCTAGATAGAAATTGCCTAAGATGGATTTACAAAATAGTGTCTTCGGTTTGTCCTGTCCTAGGACAACCTGTATGGAATAATGTATGACAGAGTATATTTAATAGATCGCGTAAGTTGATCTCTTCAAACGTATTTACGTTTGGTGGCGGATTAATTCGTTTCTCTTAGCTGTTTACCCATGGTATGTTTGGAGAAATCAATTTGTGATTTGGCGGGTATGACGATGTGACATTCAAAGTGAGGAAAGACATGGATTGTAAAAGGATACGTTATGGCCTCTAGCCTCACAACCAGGACATGGTATAAAATCGGGTAGGTCACATGGCTAAGTGGTTAGCTGCCAATTAGGGTGTATTGTCACCTGATCTAGAGGAATTCCATTTACTTCTGTAACCTATTTTGATGTTGTCCCTTTCGGGAAACGGTGGCTGATTCCAACCGTTGGTGATAATACATTCGGTACACTTAAGCGAAATGAGTGACCGGTCATGTTTAGCCTGGGTTGTAAGATGTTCTTGTTGAACCCGGTGTATTCCTCTCTAGAGATACATTGTAGGAAGGTGGTCCCATACCTTGCCAGTTGGAATTCATTGCCCAATAAGCGCTCACGGTTTTCGATTATATATTATGTATGTGGAACGTGAGATGAAAGCGTTCTGCTAGATGATTATTATATTGTGGTTGATAGACACTATTATAATATCCAAATTATATTTTGTTATAAAGATTATCGTTTCTTTCAAAAGGATTTTGAATGATAAATCAAGTGTTTTGGATTCTCATAAGGGAAAAACCCATTCCGTGTTATGCAGCGTGGTCTTATGAGATATCGTTTATTTTTTCAAATTGTTTTAAATTGTATACTCATACCAGTCCCATGACTGACCCAGAGTTTATTTTGTTTTGTTTTCCCTAAACTCTTGGGTGCCAATTTTGTACGAGCAGTCAAGTAGTCGGGATTTTACAGATATATTGAGAGCTTGGAGCCGGAGGCTTCAGGATTTTGTAGCAATTGTTTATTTCCGGTGTGTTCTAAGGGTTGTACTCTGATAAATGTTATTGTATACATATACTGATTTTATTTCGAAGTTATTTTATATTTTACTCGTTCCGCTGTGAGATTCGTGTTACTTTGATTCTGTTGTTGTGATCTTCTTCTTCTTCGATTCTAATTTTCTATCTTATCTATTCTCACCCTCTAACTTCTTTCTATTAACTATCTGGTATTTCCGATGCTTGGATAATCGACATTGAGTTTATGTCGATAACCAAGGGCGCGAATCCCTCTAGTCGTTACATATCGTTTCTATGAAAATTCATGCATGATTCAAATGTGGTGTTATCTCCGGAGTAGTACGAAGACCTAGAAGTGGAGAACGTAGATGAGAGACCTCATAAGCCACTTCGTGTTGTGGAAAATGACACGAAATTGCTTAGGAGGAATACAGTTAAGCTAGTCAAGGTACAATGGAGTGAAGATGGCGACGATTGTATGTGGGAGATGGAAGAGAGTATGAAGGTGACTCATCCAGAACTCTTCGTCGGTAAGACCATTTGAGATCGTATCATCGTTATATTATTGTATCTTGGTGATTGTTTGATAGAATTTCGTGTGCCAGAATAAGGCTATGGATGCATGGCTTGATGATTGCTGGTTTGGATGATAGAATTGGCTTCTCATGGATGATAGGCACATGGAATTATTGTGGTTGCTCGTGATTGCTTGGAATTTCGAAGGCGAAATTCTTAAGGAGGGGAGAATGTAACCACCCGCATTTTTCATATCAGAAGATCGTAAAATATTTTTATTTTATTCCTTGAGGTTTGGCTCATTCTCATCTTTTAATATGTTGTTTATGGAGTTGTGAGACATGTCCATAATTTTTACCGATTTTTTTTATGACCATTCCCCCCCTTTCAGTCTTGTACAGGGCATAAATTTTGACTCAAGTCGAATCAGAGGGCGAGACCTGTGCCATCGGAAAGGAATTGATGATCGCCTTTTCATAGAGTGGTTACATTAAAGATTAGGCTCAGCAGTTTGGGAGAAATCGTTGTTTTAAGGTTTTTCAGTGGGCTGTTTAGGTTTGAAGAGCCACAATGTGTGATGGCCCGCCCCGCACCAGCCGATATTTACTCCAAAAGTGCGCTGTACGCATGTCCAGTTAGCACGGGACGGTCGACAAAGAAAGGAAAGAAGACGAAGAATCAACAAAGAACCTGTAGAATGTCTCACAGCGCATAGAACAAAATATAATAACAACATACTTGACATAAAACAGGTGAGATAGTGCATAGGCTGAAAAACAGAACTAAGCATCATAGCAGCGGAAATCCAAAATACAGCTTATTACAACTTTTAAAATACTGTCTCTAAAGCAAAAGCAAGATGAAGAAGGTACACTACTAATGCCCAAGTAGTGACCACCAACGACACAGGGAGAATATATGTAGATATCATATGTAGTAGCTTCCTGCTCACCTCCGAATCAGCTACTCGTGCATCACCAGCTAACCTGTCTCTAGTCTGCTCGTGTGAGCACCCAGAGTAATCAGAAGAGACATAAAACTCTGGGTCAGACATAAAGCCTGGTATGAGCGATAAGCATCTAAACAGAACAATAACAGGTAGGCTAAACCATACCTGAACCTGGACCTACAACCAAAGAGTTAGCACTACATACTGTACAACACTCTAAGGTGCCATTTCAAATGGTGTAAAGATAACGGGGGTGGGGTTGTGCATGTCATAGTGATGGCAAACAATCAAGCATAGCAACCATCCTCACATCTCTCGCTTAGTGCATAAAGCATACGATATCCACCACATCGATCACCCAACATACCTTGCTATGATCACTTTGCCCCATGAAGTCATAAATGGCTTCACTGCATTGATACATAGCCACTAATCCTTTGCTATGTCCCCTTTGCCCCATGGAGTCGCAATGACCCCACTGCACTGGCTCATAGCCTCACTAATCCTTTACTATGTCCACTCTGCCCCATGGAGTCACAATGACCCCATTGCACTGGCTCATAGTCTTACTACGCATCACTTTGCCCCTCAAGTCATAATGACTCTACTGCACTGATAACGTAGTCTTGCTACCATCACCTTGCCCCTCGAGTCATAGTGACTCTACTGCACTGATAAGTAGCCCATCATCCATTTTCAGTGGTGAATCGAAGTTATGAACGTCGACAACTCCTTAGCACACGTCCCGCTGCAAAGCCCAACCATGAAGTGAACTCATTGATCCCCAACTGGATCCTGAGCTCTAACTTCCATTTGGACTACCTTTGCATCTCGGGTTTTTGGTCTTCACCGGATCGGTTCAGATTGGAGTGCTCCTTCCATGGATTGGATCGAGTTTTCCAACATGCCACGGTTCGGATCGTCAACACCCCCAGCGGGTCGTGTCGTGCTTCTCCAACTCGTGGCTCCTCCTCCTGGTTCGGATCAGCGTCATCACATCGGATCAGCTCGTGGTGCTTCCCTTCGGTCGTGATACTCCTCCCCCTTCAGTTCGTGGATGCACATCGGTTCGGATCGTGAGCTTCTGAAGTGGATCGGGTCGGATCGGAGATGGCATGCGATCGGGTGCTCCAGCGCGTGTCGCGGTTCGAGTTCGAGCTCCTCCCACCATCGGATCGTGGTCTCCGGTCCGGGTTGTGGCACATAGGGGCGATCCGCGATCCGGTCCCTGCACAACTTCCCTACGACTTGTTTTACACCATTCGACGGCGTTTTCGACCAATCTAACACTTCTAAACAATCACCAAGCATACCATACAGTCATAGCAACATGTAGTATCGACCCCAAACATCAAAACATAAATCATAGCATATAAAATGGATCAAACATACCCAAAACCCCTTATTTTCCTTAAGCATGTTTAGGTGAAACTTATGATATGATTAGCAAAGATTAACCAAATTAACCCAAATTCATATCAGAGGTCTAAAACATCATTTCGAATTTTATAAATATTTTTCCAGAATTTTATCATGTTTAAATTCGCCAATTAACACTAATTACCCTTAATTAGCCATAATTAGTGAGGAACTATGCAAATCACTCACCTTAGCCACAAATAAGACCTCAAACTGAAATGATTCTCTGATTTGGTACGAAACTCGATGTTAAACAACAGCTCTAACATTGATTTGGTGTAGATCTCCCTTGATTTGATGTTGCTAAGCTTAATCCTTGATTAGAAGATGATTTAGAGGTGATTTAGAGGTTGGAGGCCATTTTTAGGGTTTCTTAGAGGAAAATGGAGGCTAGAAAACTGAAATGAAATGAAACCCTAACTCATTTCAGCCTCCCCATAACCCTAATCCCGAAATGGGTTATGGGCCTATTCACTAATCACCCTTTTTGGCCCGGTTAAGCAGTTTTTCACCTTCCAAACCTTATTTCGGCCATATCTCCCAAACGGTAAGTCCGTTTCTCACATGTGACCACTCTACAGAAAGGTAAACCATCAAACGAATCAAATGGAAGTGGTTTCAGGTCAAAATTCCTTACCAATCAAAACTTATTGCCGAAACAAGATCAACTAGGGGAAAAACGGTCATTTAAAAATCGACAAAAATCATGAACATGGGAAATGACTCTATTGGTTGTTTCCCAAAGTTACATGACCATACGACTTCTTATGGGAAAGAAATAAATATTCTACTATCCTCCGATGCGTAGAATGCGGGTTGTTACATTCTCCCCCCCTTAAGAAATTTCGCCCCCGAAATTCCCTAAACAAAACACACATAAAGGTCCTGCATGCCTTTCAACCATAAAACAACAATCAAACATGCAAAACAAGTCTATCCTAGCATGCGGAATAACTAAATCGTGAAGTAAATCTTACCAGGCAAAGAGTTCTGGATACGTCTTTCTAATGCTCTCCTCTGTCTCCCAAGTAATGTCAATCTCGTTCTCGCCCCACTGAACCTTGACTAGCTTCACCGCCTTCCTTCGAAGTTGCTTCGTATCGTGCTCGACAATACGAATCGGCTTGCGGTTCCTAACCGCCTCGGGTTCTACTTCGAAGTCCTCTAACAGATCAGGTGAAATAGTCATATCTGGGTCGTGCACGAAATTCCTTAGCTGGGAAACATGAAATACGTTGTGAATTCCCGCCATCTTCTCTGGTAAGTCAACTCTATACGCTAAATTCCAGACTAGTTCAAGAACTGGGAATGGGCCAACAAATCTTGGTGCCAACTTGCCTCTCTTGCCAAATCGTATCACGCTCTTCAACAGAGAAATTTTGACAAACACCAAGTCACCGACGGAGAATTTTACGTCTCTTCTCCTTTTATCAGCATAACTCTTTTGCCTATCTTGGGAAGCTTTCATTCGTTGTTGAATGATCTTAATCTTATCTGAAGTTTCCCTCACCACATCTGGTCCAAGCATAAACTTCTCGCCATTCTCTATCCAACATGATGGTGAGTTACACGGTCTTCCGTACAAAGGTTCATATGGAGCCATACCGATACTCGATTGGTAGCTATTATTATATGCAAACTCTACTAGATGCAAATGGTCATCCCATGATCCACCAAAATCCAATATACAAGCTCTCAAGAGATCTTCCAATATGCGATTCACCCTCTCCGTCTGACCGTCGGTCTGAGGATGATATGCGGTACTGAGATGTAATTTTGACCCTAGAGCCTCTTGTAAGCTCTTCCAAAACCCACTAGTGAACAACGGGTCTCGGTCACTCACAATGCTTTTAGGTACTCCACGAAATCTCATTACCCACTTCATATACAATTCTGCTAACTTAGCTGCTGTTCTGGTCGATTTAACTGGTATAAATCTTGCACTCTTAGTCAATCGATCCACAATTACCCAAATGCTATCATATCCCGATCTAGTCCTTGGTAAACCATCGATGAAATCCATCGAGACTTGCTCCCATTTCAATTTGGGAATTTCTAATGGTTGCAACAAACCACTAGGCTTCTTTTGCTCGGCTTTAACTAGCTGGCAATTCATGCACTTGGATATAAACTTCCCAACGTCTCTTTTCATCCCTTCCCAGTAGTAAGTCTGTCTCATGTCTCGATACATCTTATCACCACCGGGGTGTATAGTCAGTTTTGAGTGATGACAATCTCTAAGCACTTCATCTCTCAAACCATTCACGTTGGGTACAACTAGTCTTCCATTCTTTCGAAGCCATCCTTCTCGATCAAGCCCATACAAATTCATCTCCTCCCCATCGATATTCATCTCCAACTTGGAGATGATTTCCGATAGATTAGGATCGTCCCTCTGACTGGAACCAATCTGCTTAATCAAAGTGGGTCTGATCGTCAAACTAGCTAGCATTTCTGGATCCAATTCACACTTTGGTCTGAAATCAAACCCTGCGATATACTCCAGTTGCTTCCATTCAAGAAACATAGCCCCTAAACTGGCATGTCTCCTACTCAAGGCATCGGCTACCGCATTACCTTTCCCAGGTGTGTATGCGATATCAAAATCATACGAAGCCAAGAACTCTAACCATCTCTGCTGACGGAGATTCAGATCTTTCAGATAGAAGAGATACTTTAACGATTTATGATCAGTAAACAACTCGAATCTCTCTCCCAAAAGATAATGTCTCCACATCTTCAGCGCAAACACGATCGCTGCTAATTCCAAATCATGGGTAGGGTACCTTTTCTCATGCGGCTTTAGTTGCCGACTAGCATAAGCTACAACCCTACCACCTTGCATCAATACAGCACCTAGTCTGGTACCACAAGCATCCGTGTATACCGTCATCTCTTCATTCCCTTTAAGAATGACTAACACTGCGCACGCGTCAATTTTTCCTTTAGACTCTTGAATGCATTTTCACACACTCCGTCCTAGACGAAGGCCTGATTCTTCTTAGTCAACTGAGTCAACGGTGCTGCTATCTTGGAGAAGTCCTGGATAAACTTACGATAATATCCAGCTAACCCCAAGAAACTTCTTACATCTGTTGCATTCTTGGGCGTAAACCAATCCTGTACCGTAGCCACCTTCGCAGGGTCCACGGCAATACCATTCTCTGAAACAACATGGCCCAAGAATCTCACTTCCCTCCTCCAGAAATGACACTTAGAGAACTTCGCTTTCAATTTGTGTTTCCTCAACACCTCCATCACTATCCTCAAATGTCCCTTGTGTTCCTCCTCTGTCCTTGAGTAAACAAGGATATCGTCTACAAACACAAGAACAAACTTATTCAACTGATCTCTGAATACTCGATTCATAAGATCCACAAAGTAGGCTGGTGCATTGGTCAACCCAAATGGCATAACCAACCACTCATAAAATCCAGACGGCGTCCTAAATGCTGTTTTCGGAACACTCTCATCCGCTACTCGGAGCTGATGAAATCCTGTCGCGAGGTCCAATTGGGAGAACATTCTTGCTCCTTCCAGTTGATCAAAAAAATCATCTATCCGCAGTAGAGGATACTTATTCTTCCTCGTCACCTTATTCAACTCGCGATAATCCACACACAAACGAAGGGAACCATCTGCCTTAGTGGCAAACACAATCGGTGCTCCCCACTCGGAGACACTTCTTCTAATAAACCCCTTCTTCAAAAGATTGCTGACTTGCACCCCGAGCTCTCGCTGCTCCCTTCGTGCCATAGGACGAAGTGGCATCACTATATGTCTGGAATCTTTCACTAAATCAATACGGAACTCAATCTCTCGGTGTGGTGGAAGCCCAGTCACCTCCTCGAAGACGTCCGGATACTGGCCAACCACGGGCACATCTGACAACTCATCCTGCGGGATGTCGAGGGAATTTATAAAACTAGACATTACCCCATCACTAGGTAGACTACCAAACACTACCCTCCGCCCATCATCCGCCCTAATTGTCACCAAAAAGCCCTCACAGTCTACCTCCACCCCGTATCTTTGGAGCCAATCGACTCCCAATATAATGCCATACCCAGTAAAGCCCAAAACAAAGCAATCACAAACAAACATACATCCATGACTCGATAATACCAAATTTCGGCAAAACATACTAAGGTTAGTCGAACCACCAATCGGGTTCGTCACCACCAACGGTCTATCGACTATCTCGGGTTCCAGTCCCAACCTATCCACCAGGTCACTAGATATGAAGGAATGGGAAGCCCCAGTATCAAACAAAACTCGAACTGGTACATCATAAATAGAAAGCATACCTTGAATGACGACATTCTTTCCTTTCTCCGCCGCAGTTGGGGCATTCGACGAAGAAGGAACAACATCAATAGCATATGCTTTCACAATCTGCTTCTCCTTAAGAGGTTGCGGACACTTATCCTTATGATGTCCAACTTGGCCACAGTTGTAGCACTTCCTTTCCGCTGGCTTGGCCCGACATTCTTTAGCATAATGGCCCTTCTTACCACAACTGAAGCACTCAACATCTTTCTTACTCTTTTTCTAGCCCTCCTTAGATTGGTTCTGTTTCCTCTTATTCTGAGAGTTATTCTTTCCTCCACCGCCTGCTTGCGGCTTCGGCCCTTCTGCAGATGCAGCCTCAGTCTTTGGCTTAGGGTAAATACTCTCTAATCTCAAAGCTTTCCCCACAATCGATTCAAAAATCTCATCGATGTGGTTGATAAGCCTTTCCCCCAAGTATCCATCCAATCCAGTAATGAACTTCTCATTCTTCTTTTCAGGAGTATCGATAAGAGATAGTCCATACTTCGACAAGGTGTCGAACTCGGCAATATAGTCAGAAACTGCCCTACCATTCTGTTTGAGTTCCAAGAATCTCTTAAACAACACTGACTTCTGGGCAGCTGGAATGAACTTCTCGCTAAAGCGAGCCTTGAACTGATCCCAAGTAACTTGATCTTCCGGAGTAGCTGTTCTAATGGCATTCCACCAGTTCATCGTTCGCCCTTACAGCTGACGAGACGCTAGCCTTCTCTTCATCGCATCCTCGATACCCAAGTCATCGAAGATATGATCACAGCTATCCAACCAATCCTGAACATCTGTGGCCGACTCCGTTCCGTGGAACGGCTTCCCACCAAGATTAGTGTAATCCTTGCACAACTTGGCGAAATCGACCCTAGGCGCCTGCACTACTGGACCACCACCATTTCCGGGATTGGGAACTGCCCCTTGAACATCCCTAAGCATCTCCCTCATGAAGTTAGTGAACATTTCCCTCATGTCAGGAGCATTCCCATGGTTGGTCCCTCTACCAGCACCCCTGGTGTCTCTACTCATCGTCCAATCTGTAAAGAGAAAACGATTAACGACCCCATAGTGGTGCTAGTGCATTATGACTTCATTCTTATACTACTAATAGTATATATATACATAGCTTTTGAATACCAAAGTAATCACAAATACGCGCTCTCATATACGTACTATCTCTCCCTAGTGTCTTTCCCTAGGTTAACTACGCAACCTAGAGCTCTGATACCAAATGTGACGGCCCGCCCCGCAGCAACCGACATTTACTCCAAAAGTGTGATGTACACATGTCCAGTTAGCACGGGACGGTCGCCAAAGAAAGGAATCAACAAAGAACCTGTAGAATGTCTCACAGCACATAGAACAAAATATAATAACAACATACTTGACATAAAACAGGTGAGACAGTGCATAAGCTAAAAAACAGAACTAAGCATCATAGTAGCGGAAATCCAAAATACAGCTTATTACAACTTTTAAAATACTGTCTCTAAAGCATAAGCAAGATGAAGAAGGTACACTACTAATGCCCAAGTAGTGACCACCAACGACACAGGCAGAATATATGTAGATATCATACGTAGGAGCCTCATGCTCGCCTCCGTATCAGCTACTCGTGCATCACCAGCTAACCTGTCTCTAGTCTGCTCGTGCGAGCACCCAGAGTAATAAGAAGAGACATAAAACTCTGGGTCAGATATAAAGCCTGGTATGAGCGATAAGCATCTAAACAGAACAATAACAGGTAGACTAAACCATACCTGAACCTGGACCTACAACCAAAGAGTTAGCACTACATACTGTACAACACTCTAAGGTGCCATTTCAAATGGTGTAAAGATAACGAGGGTGGGTGTGTGCATGTCATAGTGATGGCAAACAATCAAGCATAGCAACCATCCTCACATCTCTCACTCAGTGCATAAAGCATACGATATTCACCACTTCGATCACCCAACATACCTTGCTATGATCACTTTGCCCCATGAAGTCATAAATGGCTTCACTGCACTGATACATAGCCACTAATCCTTTGCTATGTCCACTTTGCCCTATGGAGTCGCAATGACCCCACTGCACTAGCTCATAGCCTCACTAATCATTTACTATGTCCACTCTGCCCCATGGAGTCACAATGACCCCACTGCACTGGTTCATAGTCTTACTACGCATCACTTTGCCCCTCAAGTCATAATGACTCTACTGCACTGATAAAGTAGTCTTGCTACCATCACCTTGCCCCTCGAGTCATAGTGACTCTACTGCACTAATAAGTAGCCCATCATCCATTTTCAGTGGTGAATCGAAGTTATGAACGTCGACAACTCCTTAGCACACGTCCCGCAGCAAAGTCCAACCATGAAGTGAACTCATTGATCCCCAATTGGATCCTGAGCTCTAACTTCCATTTGGACTACCTTTGCATCTCGGGTTTTTGGTCTTCACCGGATCGGTTCGGATCGGAATGCTCCTTCTTCCCTGGATCGGATCGAGTTTTCCAACATGCCACGGTTCGGATCGTCAACACCCCCAGCGGGTCGTGTCGTGCTCCTCCAGCTCGTGGCTCCTCCTCCTGGTTCGGATCGGCGTCATCACATCGGATCAGTTCGTGGTTCTTCCCTTCGGTCGTGATACTCCTCCCCCTTCAGTTCGTGGATGCACATCGGTTCGGATCGTGAGCTTCTGAAGTGGATTGGATCGGATCGGAGATGGCATGCGATTGGGTGCTCCAGCGCGTGACGCGGTTCGAGTTCGAGCTCCTCCCACCATCGGATCATGGTCTCCGGTCCGGGTCGTGGCACATAGGGGCGATCCACGATCCGGTCCCTGCATAACTTCCCTCCGACTTGTTTTACGCCATTCGACGGCATTTTCTACCAATCTAACACTTCTAAGCAATCACCAAGCATACCATACAGTCATAGCAACATGTAGTATCGACCCCAAACATCAAAACATAAATCATAGCATATAAAATGGATCAAACATACCCAAAACCCCTTATTTCCCTTAAGCATGTTTAGGTGAAACTTATGATATGATTAGCAAAACTTAACCAAATTAACCCAAATTCATATCAGAGGTCTAAAACATCATTTCGAATTTTATAAATATTTTTCCAGAATTTTATCATGTTTAAATTCGCCAATTAACACTAATTACCCTTAATTAGCCATAATTAGTGAGGAGCTATGCAAATCACTCACCTTAGCCACAAATAAAACCTCAAACTGAAATGATTCTCTGATTTGGTATGAATCTCGATGTTAAACAACAGCTGTAACGTTGATTTGGTGTAGATCTCCCTTGATTTGATGTTGCTAAGCTTAATCCTTGATTAGAAGATGATTTGGAGGTGATTTAGAGGTTGGAGGCCATTTTTAGGGTTTCTTAGAGGTAAATGGAGGCTAGAAAACTGAAATAAAATGAAACCCTGACTCATTTCAGCCTCCCCATAACCCTAATCCCGAAATGGGTTATGGGCCTATTCACTAATCACCCTATTTGGCCCAGTTAAGCAGTTTTTCACCTTCCAAACCTTATTTCGGCCATATCTCCCAAACGATAAGTCCGTTTCTCACATGTGACCACTCTACGGAAAGGTAAACCATCAAACGAATCAAATGGAAGTGGTTTCAGGTCAAAATTCCTTCCCAATCAAAAGTTATGGCCGAAACAAGATCAACTAGGGGCAAAACGGTCATTTAAAAATCGACAAAAATCATGAACATGGGAAATGACTCTAATGGTTGTTTCCCAAAGTTACATGACCATACGACTTCATATGGGAAAGAAATAAATATTCTACGATCCTTTGATGCGTAGAATGCGGGTTGTTACATTCTCCCCCCCCTTAAGAAATTTCGCCCCCGAAATTCCTTAAACAAAACACACATAAAGGTCCCGCATGCCTATCAACCATAAAATAACAATCAAACATGCAAAAAAAGTCTATCCTAGCATGCATAATAACTAAATCGCAAAGTAAATCTTACCAGGCAAAGAGTTCTGGATACGTCTTTCTAATGATCTCCTCTGTCTCCCAAGTACAGTCATTCTCGTTCTCGCCCCACTGAACCTTGACTAGCTTCACCGCCTTCCTTCGAAGTTGCTTCGTATCGTGCTCGACAATACGAATCGGCTTGTGGTTCCCAACCGCCTCGGGTTCTACTTCGAAGTCCTCTAACTGATCAGGTGAAATAGTCATATCTGGGTCGTGCACGAACTTCCTTAGCTGGGAAACATGAAATACGTTGTGAACTCCCGCCATCTTCTCTGGTAAGTCAACTCTATACGCCAAATTCCCAACTAGTTCAAGAACTGGGAATGGGCCAACAAATCTTGGTGCCAACTTGCCTCTCCTGCCAAATCGTATCACGCTCTTCGACGGAGAAATTTTGACAAACACCAAGTCACCGATGGAGAATTTTACGTCTCTTCTCCTCTTATCAGCATAACTCTTTTGCCTATCTTGGGCAGCTTTCATTCGTTGTTGAATGATCTTAATCTTATCTGAAGTTTCCCTCACCACATCTGGTCCAAGCATAAACTTCTCGCCAGTTTCTATCCAACATGATGGTGAGTTGCACGGTCTTCCGTACAAAGCTTCATATGGAGCCATACCGATACTGGATTGATAGCTATTATTATATGCAAATTCTACTAGATGCAAATGGTCATCCCATGATCCACCAAAATCCAATATACAAGCTCTCAAGAGATCTTCCAATATGCGATTCACCCTCTCCGTCTGACCATCGGTCTGAGGATGATATGCGGTACTGAGATGTAATTCTGACCCTAGAGCCTCTTGTAAGCCCTTCCAAAACCCACTAGTGAATAACGGGTCTCGGTCACTCACAATGCTTTTAGGTACTCCATGAAATCTCACTACCCACTTCATATACAATTCTGCTAACTAAGTTGTTGTTTTGGTCGATTTAACTGGTATACATCTTGCACTCTTAGTCAATCGATCCACAATTACCCAAATGCTATCATATCCCGATCTAGTCCTTGGTAAACCATCGATGAAATCCATCGAGACTTGCTCCCATTTCCATTCGGGAATTTCTAATGGTTGCAACAAACCACTAGGCTTCTTTTGCTCGGCTTTAACTAGCTGGCAATTCATGCACTTGGATATAAACTTCCCAACGTCTCTTTTCATCCCTTCCCGGTAGTAAGTCTGTCTCATGTCTTGATACATCTTATCACCACTGGGGTGTATAGTCAGTTTTGAGTGATGACATTCTCTAAGCACTTCATCTCTCAAACCATTCACGTTGGGTACAACTAGTCTTCCATTCTTCCGAAGCCATCCTTCTCGATCAAGCCCATACAAATTCATCTCCTCACCGTCGATATTCATCTCCAACTTGGAGATGATTTCCGATAGATTAGGATCGTCCCTCTGACTGGAACCAATCCGCTTAATCAAAGTGGGTCTGATCGTCAAACTAGCTAGCATTTCTGGATCCAATTCGCACTTTGGTCTGAAATCAAACCCTGCGATATACTCCAGTTGCTTCCATTCAAGAAACATAGCCCCTAAACTGGCATGTCTCCTACTCAAGGCTTCGGCTACCGCATTACCTTTCCCAGGTGTGCCTGCGATATCAAAATCATACGAAGCCAAGAACTCTAACCATCTCTGCTGACGGAGATTCAGATCTTTCAGAGAGAAGAGATACTTTAACGATTTATGATCAGTAAACAACTCGAATCTCTCTCCCAAAAGATAATGTCTCCACATCTTCAGCGCAAACACGATCGCTGCTAATTCCAAATCATGGGTAGGGTACCTTTTCTCATGCGGCTTTAGTAGCCGACTAGCATAAGCTACAACCCTACCACCTTGCATCAATACAGCACCTAGTCTGGTACCACAAGCATCCATGTATACCGTCATCTCTTCATTCCCTTTAGGAATGACTAACACTGGCGCACGCGTCAATTTTTCCTTTAGACTCTTGAATGCATTCTCACACACTCCGTCCCAGACGAAGGCCTGATTCTTCTTAGTCAACTGAGTTAACGGTGCTGCTATCTTGGAGAAGTCCTGGATAAACTTACGATAATATCCAGCTAACCCCAAGAAACTTCTTACATTTGTTGCATTCTTGGGCGTAGACCAATCCTGTACCGTAGCCACCTTCGCAGGGTCCACGGCAATACCATTCTCTGAAACAACATGGCCCAAGAATCTCACTTCCCTCCTCCAGAAGTGACACTTAGAGAACTTCGCTTTCAATTGGTGTTTCCTCAACACCTCCATCACTATCCTCAAATGTCCCTTGTGTTCCTCCTCTGTCCTTGAGTAAACAAGGATATCGTCTACGAACACAAGAACAAACTTATTCAACTGATCTCTGAATACTCGATTCATAAGATCCACAAAGTAGGCTGGTGCATTGGTCAACCCAAATGGCATAACCAACCACTCATAAAATCCAGACGGCGTCCTAAATGCTGTTTTCGGAACACTCTCATCCGCTACTCGGAGCTGATGAAATCCAGTCGCAAGGTCCAACTGGGAGAACACTCTTGCTCCTTCCAGTTGATCAAACAAATCATCTATCCGCAGTAGAGGATACATATTCTTCCTCGTTACCGTATTCAACTCGCGATAATCCACACACAAACGAAGGGAACCATCTGCCTTAGTGGCAAACACAACCGGTGCTCCGCACTCGGAGACACTTCTTCTAATAATCCCCTTCTTCAAAAGATTGCTGACTTGCACCCCGAGCTCTCGCTGCTCCCTTGGTCCCATACGACGAAGTGGCATCACTATAGGTCTGGCGTCTTTCACTAAATCAATACGGAACATAATCTCTCGGTGTGGTGGAAGCCCGGTCACCTCCTCGAAGACGTCCAATTACTGGCCAACCACGGGCACATCTGACAACTCATCCTGTGGGATGTCGAGGGAATTTATAAAACTAGACATTACCCCATCACTAGGTAGACTACCAAACACTACCCTCCGCCCATCATCCGCCCTAATTGTCACCAAAAAGCCCTCACAGTCTACCTCCACCCCGTATCTTTGGAGCCAATCGACTCCCAATATAATGCCATACCCAGTAAAGCCCAAAACAAAGCAATCACAAACAAACATACATCCATGACTCGATAAGACCAAATTTCGGCAAATCATACTAAGGTTAGTTGAACCACCAATCGGGTTCGTCACAACCAACGGTCTATCGACTATCTCGGGTTCCAGTCCCAACCTATCCACCAGGTCACTAGATATGAAGGAACGGGAAGCCCCAGTATCAAACAAAACTCGAACTGGTACATCATAAATAGAAAGCATACCTTGAATAACGACATTCTTTCCTTTCTCCGCCGCAGTTGGGGCATTCGACGAAGAAGGAACAACATCAATAGCATATTCTTTCACAATCTGCTTCTCCTTAAGAGGTTGCGGACACTTATCCATATGATGTCCAACTTGGCCACAGTTGTAGCACTTCCTTTCCGCTGGCTTGGCCCGGCATTCTTTAGCATAATGGCCCTTCTTACCACAGCTGAAGCACTCAACATCTTTCTTACTCTTTTTCTAGCCCTCCTTAGATTGGTTCTGTTTCCTATTACTCTGAGAGTTATTCTTGCCTCCACCGCCTGCTTGCGACTTCGACCCTTCTGCAGATGCAGCCTCAGTCTTTGGCTTAGAGTAAAGACTCTCTGATCTCAAAGCTTTCCCCACAATCGATTCAAAAGTCTCATCGATGTGGTTGATAAGCCTTTCCCCCAAGTACCCATCCAATCCAGTAATGAACTTCTCATTCTTCTTTTTAGGAGTATCGATAAGAGATAGTCCATACTTCGACAAGGTGTCGAACTCTGCAATATAGTCAGAAACTGCCCTACCATTCTGTTTGAGTTCCAAGAATCTCTTAAACAACACTGACTTCTGGGCAGCTGGAATGAACTTCTCGATAAAGCGAGCCTTGAACTGATCCCAAGTAACTTGATCTTCTGGAGTAGCTGTTCTAATGGCATTCCACCAATTCATCGCTCGCCCTTGCAGCTGATGAGACGCTAGCCTTCTCTTCATCGCATCCTCGATACCCAAGTCATCGAAGATACGATCATAGCTATCCAACCAATCCTGAACATCTGTGGCCGACTCCGTTCCGTGGAATGGCTTCCCACCAAGATTAGTGTAATCCTTGCACAACTTGGCGAAATCGACCCTAGGCGCCTGCACTACTGGACCACCACCATTTCCGGGATTGGGAACTACCCCTTGAACATCCCTAAGCATCTCCCTCATGAAGTTAGTGAACATTTCCCTCATGTCAGGAGCATTCCCATGGTTGGTCCCTCTACCAACACCCCTGGTGTCTCTACTCATCGTTCAATCTGTAAAGAGAAAACGATTAACGACCCCATAGTGGTGCTAGTGCAGTATGACTTCATTCTTATACTACTAATAGTATATATATATATATATACATAGCTTTTGAAAACCAAAGTAATCACAAATACACGCTCTCATATACGTACTATCTCTCCCTAGTGTCTTTCCCTAGGTTAACTACGCAACCTAGAGCTCTGATACAAAATGTGACGGCCCGCCCCGCACCAACCGACATTTACTCCAAAAGTGCGCTGTACACATGTCCAGTTAGCACGAGACGGTCGCCAATGAAGGGAATCAACAAAGAACCTATAGAATGTCTCACAGCGCATAGAACAAAATATAATAATAACATACTTGACATAAAACAGGTGAGACAGTGCATAAGCTGAAAAACAGAACTAAGCATCATAGTAGCGGAAATCCAAAATACAGCTTATTACAACTTTTAAAATACTGTCTCTAAAGCATAAGCAAGATGAAGAAGGTACACTACTAATGCCCAAGTAGTGACCACCAACGACCCAGGAAGAATATATGTAGATATCATACGTAGGAGCCTCCTGCTCGCCTCCGAATCAGCTACTCGTGCATCACCAGCTAACCTGTCTCTAGTCTGCTCGTGTGAGCACCCAGAGTAATAAGAAGAGACATAAAACTCTGGGTCAGACATAAAGCCTGGTATGAGCGATAAGCATCTAAACAGAACAATAACAGGTAGACTAAACCATACCTGAACCTGGACCTGCAACCAAAGAGTTAGCACTACATACTGTACAACACTCTAAGGTGCCATTTTAAATGGTGTAAAGATAACGGGGGTGGGGGTGTGCATGTCATAGTGATGGCAAACAATCAAGCATAACAACCATCCTCACATCTCTCACTCAATGCATAAAGCATACGATATTCACCACTTTGATCACCCAACATACCTTGCTATGATCACTTTGCCCCATGAAGTCATAAATGGCTTCACTGCATTGATACATAGCCACTAATCCTTTGCTATGTCCACTTTGACCCATGGAGTCGCAATGACCCCACTGCACTGGCTCATAGCCTCACTAATCCTTTACTATGTCCACTCTGCCCCATGGAGTCACAATGACCCCACTACACTGGCTCATAGTCTTACTACGCATCACTTTGCCCCTCAAGTCCTAATGACTCTACTGCACTGATAACGTAGTCTTGCTACCATCACCTTGCCCCTCGAGTCATAGTGACTCTACTACACTGATAAGTAGCCCATCATCCATTTTCAGTGGTGAATCGAAGTTATGAACGTCGACAACTCCTTATCACACGTCCCGCAGCAAAGCCCAACCATGAAGTGAACTCATTGATCCCCAACTGGATCCTGAGCTCTAAATTCCATTTGGACTACCTTTGCATCTCGGGTTTTTGGTCTTTACCGGATCGGTTCGGATCGGAATGCTCCTTCTTCCCTGGATCGGATCGAGTTTTCCAACATGCCATGGTTCGGATCGTCAACACCCCCAGCGGGTCGTGTCGTGCTCTTCCAGCTCATGGCTCCTCCTCCTAGTTCGGATCGGCGTCATCACATCGGATCAGCTCGTGGTGCTTTCCTTAGGTCGTGATACTCCTCCCCCTTCAGTTCGTGGATGCACATCGGTTCGGATCGTGAGCTTCTGAAGTGGATCGGGTCGGATCGAAGATGGCATGCGATCGGGTGCTCCAGCGCGTGACGCGGTTCGAGTTCGAGCTCCTCCCACCATTGGATCGTGGTCTCCGGTTCGGGTCGTGGCACATAAGGGCGATCCGCGATCCGGTCCCTGCACAACTTCCCTGCGACTTGTTTTACGCCATTCGACGGCGTTTTCGACCAATCTAACACTTCTAAACAATCACCAAGCATACCATACAGTCATAGCAACATGTAGTATCGACCCCAAACATCAAAACATAAATCATAGCATATAAAATGGATCAAACATACCCAAAACCCCTTATTTCCCTTAAGCATGTTTAGGTAAACTTATGATATGATTAGCAAAACTTAACCAAATTAACCCAAATTCATATCAGAGGTCTAAAACATCATTTTGAATTTTATAAATATTTTTCCAGAATTTTATCATGTTTAAATTCGCCAATTAACACTAATTACCCTTAATTAGCCATAATTAGTGAGGAACTATGCAAATCACTCACCTTAGCCACAAATAAAACCTCAAACTGAAATGATTCTCTGATTTGGTACAAATCTCGATGTTAAACAACAGCTCTAACGTTGATTTGGTGTAGATCTCCCTTGATTTGATGTTGCTAAGCTTAATCCTTGATTAGAAGATGATTTGGAGGTTGGAGCCATTTTTAGGGTTTCTTATAGGTAAATGGAGGCTAGAAAACTGAAATGAAATGAAATCCTAACTCATTTCAGCCTCCCCATAACCCTAATCCCGAAATGGGTTATCGGCCTTTTCACTAATCACCCTATTTGGCCCGGTTAAGCAGTTTTTCACCTTCCAAACCTTATTTTGGCCATATCTCCCAAACGGTAAGTCCGTTTCTCACAAGTGACCACTCTACGGAAAGGTAAACCATCAAACGAATCAAATGGAAGTGGTTTCAGGTCAAAATTCCTTTCCAATCAAAAGTTATGGCCAAAACAAGATCAACTAGGGGCAAAACGGTCATTTAATAATTGGCAAAAATCACGAACATGGGAAATGACTCTAATGGTTGTTTCCCAAAGTTACATGACCGTACGACTTCATATGGGAAAGAAATAATTATTCTACGATCCTCCGATGCGTAGAATGTAGGTTGTTACACAATGGGCTGATTTGGGAAGGCCAATTAATGGGCTAATGGAATGGTATAAATGGGGGGTGGCAAGTTTGAGAAATGTTTTAGTTTCTCTATTCTCTCATTAGGTAGTCTATGTTCCTCCTTCCTCTAACACCTTTCCACCATTAAAAACAACCTCTAAAGGAAGTAAATTGAAGATCTACATCAATTTAAGGAGTTCATCGGATCAAGGTGTTTGGTTCGAATTGCTTGCTGTTCGGAATCTTATTGCATTGATTTTAGCTTGTTTGGGGGAATTGGTGAGTGATTTACATCTCTCACGTGGATTCAATGAAGTATATGAGTGTTTGTTCATGTTTTTCATCAAAGTCAAGTGTTAAACCATACGTCTATACCGTTGTAAGTTCATTTTCAAATGAATCACCCTATGACCGCATTTAGCAAGTTTAATTATTTCTATGTTATTTAATATGATTATGCAAGTTAGATCTATAGTTTTGTTCATATTTGCATTTATTGTGATTTTGGTGAATTTCACATAAATATTGATGAAATTGCTGAATTGGTGATGTTGTTGGTTTCATAACATGCTTTGGGTTATATTTGATGAATCAAATGAGTTGGTTTCATCGAATTGGTCGACTGGCGAAGTTTTGGTCGAAATTGGAGTTACATTGAACTAGTGCAGGTTTTCGATCGTACGTGGTGGGTCGGTCTTGTACCAAGTGTGGTTTCTTGTGAAACAAGACAGGTGCAGGATAAGTCAAGCGAGCCTGAAGTCGATCTCGGTTCGCCCGGTCAAACTGGGTCGGTCGTGAGGTTGAAAGTGGAGGAATGACCGGGTCAGTACTCATCTGGTCGGGTCGATCGAGATGTTGAGCGACCGAATCAGGATGAGGCTGGTTGGGTCGATCACTAGAATGGGCTATGTTGGAATTGGATCGGTCGATGGAAATGGTGATTGGGTCGGTCAGCCGTGTTTTGGAGGGTCGGGCCGGGCCCAAACTTAAGGGCCGAACATGTTAGGGACAGTTAGCAGATATGTTCAAGTATGGGGATCGGTCACCTCCGGGTCGTTCGAGCAGGCTAGGGAATCTAGTTTGTTGGGAAGAAGCTGTGTCAGTCGAGCTAAATCATATGGGTTGGTCGTGCTCCCAAGGGTCGGTCGATCAAGGAGAAATGATGAGTTTGGCAGCGCTTTTAAACGCTGTGAGGACTGGCATAAGTGATGTGGTTTGTTTCCTAAACAAATCAAATGTGATGCTGTGGATTGCGTCGGACCTCATGATTGATGTTTCTTTAGTTCGAGGTTGGTGATAACTTCAAGGAGAATTCAAGTGGGAATATTCGAAGTGTTGAATTTATTCTTTGATCGGTGTAGAACAACGAGGAAAGTTGCAGCTCAAAGGTCGTGAGTTGGTCGATAATGGTTGCTTGAGAAGGTTGCTTGAGCTATGAAAAGTCGTCAGGATTGATGACTAGAGATGAGGAGGCCCAGAGATTGTCGTAAGTTCTAGCAGGCTCAAATCAGGGGTATAATGGGGGCACCCAAAAGACCGGTTGTAGGTCGAGTACCCTGGGTATCGTTGAAAGGCCTAATTGTCAAGGTTGGACACACATACGTATCGTTGAAAGGCTATGGAGTTTATGCTAGAACCGAGGTAACCATTAGCCCTTGGCGTATGGAAAGATTGGTCGTCATATGATTAACGATGGTTTCAAAGCAAGATTGGCGGTGATAGCTAGAGTCAGTCATGGATGATTGGTTGTTCTATTTGTACCATCTCATGTAGGTCATCTAACATCGAAGGAGATGTTCCTTGAGTGCTTGTCTGATATTGGCTTAGGCCTCTGGGGCTTGTGCGAGGGATGTTGAATTCGATTAGGATGGTTTACATGAGATATATATAATCTGGATGTTACGAATTCTTACCATGATTAAATGGATGTTCTGGTTTCCATGGATGAATGGTTAGATTGTTTGTTGTAAAGGCTATCAGTGTCCGATGTGGGGAAGATTGGGTTGAGTTCTTCTACGGTGTTGTGGGTAGATTAGTATGTATATCTATCCATTCTCATATACTTTATTGTTGAAGTTTGTTAGCTATTTTATCGCTCATAAAGACTGTTGTCTGACTCAAGGTTTTATGTTTCCTCTTATTACCTTGGGTTGTTCATCCGGTTGTGGATGGGCAGACTAAGTAGCATGTGACAGGTGATTAGTGAGTACAATACTGCTATGCGAAAGCGAGCAGGAGAATGGTGTATTACTTCTACTACTATCTAGTATTTCTATTTCCGTTGTTTGAGTTTCTTTATGAGTGTTGTAGTGAGGCCTTTTGTACATACTTGATATTTTCTATGATGTTGGGATAATCTTTCAGGATGTTGTGAAAGTTTGAAAAGTTTGCTATATGATGCTTCACTACCATTACCTATTGTATAGGTTCTATTTTATTTTATCCTTGTGTTGTGAGTTTTCCGATAGGTTCCACTTAAGTTTACCTACTCTGATGATCGTCCATAGCCGCCTAGCACACCTTTCAGCGCATTATTCCCTTTTATTTAGTGCAGGGGTTGTGGGCGGTCTTCATAAAGATAGTGAAAAAATTCATTTCCAGGAGCCTTTAAATAGTGGTTGAAGGGTTTTGTCTTTTGGTGAAAGAATGGAGGGAAATAACTTCTCATTTTAAATTTGAAAATCCGGAAATTCATTATATGTCGACATACCAATACTCATATGTCGACGTATATGTGTTTTGCAACACTTATACGTGTTTCAAACTTTCTACACTTCAAATTACCTTGTATTTGTGGATTTTGGTGATTCGGTTGAGGTCAAAGGTTGATTATCTTCAAGTATAATTGCCATGGGATCTTTAATAATATATTCTTAGGTTCAACCAACTCCTCATCACTTCAAACACCATTTCCCTTTACCATTCTTCTCTAATAAAGTTCGGTCTTCAATTGTTCTGATTATCCTTCCTCTGTTATTGTTCCATTGCTTTGATTAACCTTCTTTTGTAATTCTTCTTTTGTACCCTATACATGACTTCATAATATATCTTATGTAACTGCACAACTTGAAAGATATGTTAGTAATAATGTTTATATGGTTGTTGTCATCAAAATCAATATCTAGGGTATTAACAGCAAGATATGATGAGGACTCTAATTTCTCTTCGGTTTGGATTTCTTGACCTTGTTGATGAGCATATTAATGTTCTTGGCTTTAGACGCGACCTCACCCATATCCTAACAGGATCCTTGAGCCTCCTGAAGAGCAGTGTTTTTTCCGTTCTTCTACTCAATACCTTTTTCCTATAGTTTCAGCATTTACTCTGTCAAAGTGCCTTTTTTCCAATTACTAGGGCAATTTTCTTTTGAATTAAGTTGCGGATCTTATGCTATGCAAATCCAATTTGGGTAAGTGCTATTTCTTTTCATGCTCGAGTGCTTTGGTGGCATTGTTGGCTTTCATTTTTAAATTGGCTCATGATTTAATTAATTTAACAACTTTGGCGTCACGGAAAGTGATGGATTCTTTTTCTTCAATTCCACGAGATTTAAACCTTTTACTCCAACCTTCTTTTTCCATTGGAACTTCGGAAACCCACCACATCAATTGCCTCCAAATATGATATAGTTTATAGGCATCTGCAACATAGATCATCATGTTCCCTTTGATGCGCTCAGATTTCCTTTATGTTTGGAATGAAGGTAAACCCATCAAAGCAAGCATTATAAAATTGGGTTATAAGCTCGTTCATATGGAGTTGTGTAATGACCCGATTTTTCCGTACCATTTAAATTGACATTTAACTAATCATGTCCAACTCAAAAGGCATAAAAAAGCGGATTGTTGATAGAAAGAAGTTAGTGGGTGAGAGAAGAAAGAAATATTAGAATAGAAGAATAAGAAGATTAGAGTTTCACAGTGGAATGGACAAAATATAATATATATAAACTCTTTATACAAAATGAACTGTATGTGTGTCTATATATATATATATATATATATATATATATATAATTACAACACCAGAGTATGCATACATTTAAATACAACACACAGCAGAATAAAATAAGTACCAATAAATACGGGTATATGTCTCGACTATAGCTTCTCCTTTAATGCTCCAAGTCAAACCTAACCCGATAAAATACTCGGTCTGAACCGAGAACATTAGAAGCAAAGCAAAATTCACCGGATCAGTCTGGAATACTTTCAGTGATAAATTCATATTGCAAACAACTTGTTTAACTTTAGAAAATCCTTTGAAAGAAAAAGATAATCATAAGATCAGTCCACACATAAACACAAACAGTTTTTACCTTACGATAAACCCAAAATATTTTTGATATATCAAATCTGGTGATATTATAATAATGTTTATCAACCCATAAATAAATAACCGTTTAGCAAAACGCATGCATCTCACGCTCCACATACTTAGTATATAATCAAAAACCGCATGGCTCATATTGGAGTTAGAATTTCCAGCATGACAAGGCCAATTAGTGAACTCTAGAGGGGATACATTGAGGTTCAACAAGAACATCTTGCAACCCAGCCACATATAATCGACCACTCATTCAACTTCAGTGTATCGAATATATTGTTACCCTACGGCTGCAGCCACCACATTTCCTAGGAGATGGGGAAAAGAAAGAAGAACAAATAAATTTTCTCTAGATCATGACAATACACCCTAATAGGAATGACCCACATAGCCATGTTGCAAGCTCGTCAAAGGTCTAAAACAATATTCACTGATAGTCGGGGTTTTAACTATCAATTCACAACAGTATAATCAAGTATATCAGCAGATTAGGCCCCTTTTTATTTAAATCGTTTTATTGATTTTAAAATGATTTCATAACTTATCTCCACAAAACCTTCTTTCATTTCTAACATTTTTTTCCTTTAAAGTAAACAGCTTCCAAATCATGTCTCTTTATTTCATTTTATCTCAAAAATATCATTACAATTTCCCATGGTCCCTTTTTATCGAATCACTCATTAAAACAATTTATCGATTCTTAAAACCGATTACATATATTTATCTAAACACATCTTTCATGTTTTCATTGCTTTGAAAACAATAATCAATACTCATATTTAAAAATAAACATATTTACCAAACTTCTTCCACTATCTCGAAATATCACTATATTTCGCGAAAGAACACTTTTAATTCATTTATTTTGGAAATATTGTTATATATACTTTCAATAGATTTTATTTGAGCCAAAATAACGTCAGGCGACGTATTCTTATCATTCAACCTTAATGGTTTTATTAACTTTAGAACTTAGCAATTACAGTTTACCACCTTGCTTATGGAAATTATAATTACATTTCCAATATTAATTCTATTACAAAATCCATTGTAACTTCTTATTATCATTTCTCGAAAACCAAACCATTGAATCAAACTATATTTTCTCTTAATAGGCGTATTCCAAAATGCCTTTTCTAATATTTCTTTACTACGAAAATATTACTATACTTCACAAATACATTTATATTTCCTTACTTTAGAAATATCGATTTAGATTCTCAAACCCTTTTGTATTTCCTTTACTTTGGAAATATTTTCTTTTTTCTTAACCAAATGGTATGCGTTCAATCTATATGGATTTAAAAATGTCCTGCGTCACAACGTACGTAATATAAACCTTGAAAACTATGACGGCCTGTCCCGCACCAGTCGACATTTCCCTTTAAGTGCGTTGTGCCAATGTCCAACCCGCACGGGATGGTCGTCAGAAGAAAAGAAAGAAGACGATGAATCAACAAAGAACCTGTAGTATATCTCACAACGCATGGAACAAAATATAATAATAACATAACTTGATATAAAACATGTGAGACAGTGTATAAGTTGAAAACTAAACCACCATAGCAGCGGAAAATTTAAAATAGAGCTTATGATCCAAACCATCTTTATTACAATTTTAAAAACTGTCTCTAAAGCAAAATAGGAAGGTACACTACTAATGCCCAAAGTAGTGACCATTAACAACACAGGGAGAATATATGTAGATAATACGTGGAAGCCTCCTGCTCATCTCCGGACAGCTACTCGTGCATAACCAACTAACCTGTCTCTATTCTGCTCGTTAAGGAGCACCTAGACTAATAAGAAGAGATATAAAACTCTGGGTCAGACAAAAAGTCAGGTATGAGCGATAAGCATCAAAAACAGAACAATAACAGGTATGCATAACCATACCTGAACCTGGACCTGCAACCAAAGAGTTAGAACAACAGGATGTACAATACTCTAAGGTGACATGAAAATAAAGGGGAGGGGGTGTGCATGTCATGGTGATAGCAAACATCAAACATAGCAATCTTCCTCACATCGCTCATTCAGTGCGTAAAGTGTACGATATCTACCACTTTGATCACCCAATTCTTTGCTATTGTCACTCTGCCCCATGGAGTCGTAACGGCTCCACAGCACTAATCCATAGCCACTAATCCTTTGCTATGTCCACTCTGCCTCATGGAGTCATGAAAACTCCACTGCACTGGCTCATAACCCTACTACAATATCTCTGCCCCATGAGTCATGACAGCTCCACTGCACTGATCCATAGCCGCTAATCCATCCCTCAGTGGTGAGTCAAAGCTATACGCATCGATAACCCCTTTGCACACATCCCGCAGCAAAGTCCAATCATGAAGTCAACTCGTTAGTTCCCGTCTGGATCTTGAGTCACCACTTCTCATTTGGACTACCTTTGCATCTCGGGCCTTTGGTCATCATTCTCATTCGTTTCGTAGCTCCAAGCTTCCATACATGTTCACCTTTAGTTCAGATATGTGCGGTTCGTGGTTTCCCAGCCCGGGTCGTGATCTGCTCGTGGGCATCTTCTTCTGGGTCGGTTCGTGACGTTTCATATCCTCCAGCTCGCGGTCAGCTTCCTCGACTCGCTCTGGCATCAGCTCGTGGTCCACCTTGGATATTCCTCACGGTTGCCCTCCTAGGGTTCACCCTCTTCCACACGCTCGCCCTCCTAGGGTTCGCGCTCTTCCTCATGGTCGCCCTCCTAGGGTTCGCCCTATTCCTCACGCTCGACCTCCTAGGGTTCGCCCTCTTCCTCACGCTCAGGGTGTGAGGGTGCTTCACGATCCTAGGGGTCAGGTCGTGAGGGTGCTTCACGAACGGGATACTGTACTATTTTCTACAACTTTTACTATGGGCTATTTACGCCATACGATGGCGTTTTTGACCATTTCAACTTTGTTAAACAACCATGAAGCATTCCAAACAGTAATAGCAACATACATAATCAACTATAAACACCAAAACAACAATCTAACATGTTAATATGGATCAAACATACCCAAAACCCATATTTTCCCTTTAATCATGATTTAACCATATATTAGCAAAACATGTCCAAATTAATACAAATTTCTAACTGAGGCATAAATTAATATTAAGAATTTCTAAACAATTTTCCAAATTTTTCTGAGTTATAATTTAGCTAATTAACACTAATCACCCCTAATTAGCCGTAATTAGTGATAAACAATGCAAATCACTCACCTTAGCCACAAATAAACAATAGATCTGAACTATTCTACTGTTATGGTACTATTTCCAATGCAACACAGTAGCTCCAACTCTAATTGGATGCTAATCTTCCTTGATTTGATGTAGATAAAGCTAGTGCGCGATTATGAAGCGATTTGGGATGAATTTAAAAGGTGGAGGCCATTGCTAGGGTTGAAGTGTAACACCCTGTAATTCTGCAACACCAGGATTCACAAATCAAGGCAGAATTAAAAGTTAAAGTCAAATTCAAGGGAAACGGGCTGCGTCTTTGCGTTCGTCTCGGAATTCTACATGAAAAAGAGTCCGAGTTTGCGTAAATCGGAGTCCGTATGAGGAAGATATGGCCTCCGGAAGATTCAGCGAAGTTCAAATTTCAAAACAGTTCAGAAAAGCGAATTCAAATTCAAAATCGGACCCAGATTGGGCTGGGTGCGAATTTTCCCGCCCAAGGCACCCAGGTCGACTGGGTAGTCGACCTGGGAGTCGACCCCCACCTACCCAGGTCGACTGGGTAGTCGACCTGGGTCCCGAAATCCAGTTTTCTGCACCTAGTTCGTTCTTCTGCATCTAGACGCCATTCTGACCAGATTCGTCCGCTTAACACTATATAAACAGCCCTAGACTCCTTCTCTATTCACAATTCTTCTCTACCCTTATGCTGCAAAGATTCTTGTTAGACATGGCTTCTTCTCCTCCTCTAAATTAAATAAAATAATATATAAAATAAATCAACACGAGGAAATGCTGCTCAAGACTTTCAAGGGGAGATTCAAGTCAAGCTAGAATTCAAGTGAAGATTCAAACGGCTTCAACGACTGTTTTTCTATGTATCGTAGCAACGCCATCTTTCTATTCTAATATAATTTCTGTAAGTCAGTTACTTTTTAGATTTGAACGTTTCTCTCTGTTCGTGACACGAATTAAAGGAATAGCCAAATCTTTCTATTCGAATATGTGCCTACATCTTTGGACCTAATTAAGAACTGTTATGATTCGATGACCAATTGGACATTGCCTATGACTATGATCATTGCCTATGACTATGGACATTGCCTATGACTATGGACATTGCCTATGACTATGAACATTGTTTATGACTGTGATTGTGACTAAAAGAATTATTTCCTTGACTATGAACACAAGCCTGTGCCTTTGACTAGGAAGCATAAACTATTGCCTATGACATAACAAGGACTACTGTGATTAAACACCTATGATTCATGACTAGGAAAGTGTTGCTTAAGTTTTGTGACTATGAAATTGGGTCTAAACCCAATTATCTATTCTATCTGTTCTTGGTTTTCTTTGGTTTTAGACCTTGGGAATTTACCTATTAAGTTAGGTTTACCCATGTTCTTGAACCTACTCTGTCTATTCTTGGTTTTAGACCTTGGAAATTTACCTATTAAGTTAGGTCTACCCATGTTCTTGAACGGATACTATTCAACCCTTTTCATGTCGTAATACTACCATATCTATATGCCTGTGAATTGTCATCTTATGCCAATTGTTATGTCCGTTCTTTGATGGCATTTTGGCTCATTCCCTTCTATCCACGAATCCAGCTTTATTTACAATCTAGATTGAACCACGATTATGCGAACAATGGGAATACGTTTTGGGGAAAAACATGAAATTGACTAAACTTGGAAATTGGCATAATTTGATGAAAATTAGAACAACAAGTCTAGTTTTGGCAATGAACTGAAATTAGAATATTAAATCAGAATTGGTGGCTAAATTAAGCATGATAAGTATGTTAGCATAATTTACATACGTCGGGCATAAATGGAAAAGGGTTTAGTGGGCCACAAAATAGGTAGTTGGCATGCAAATTAAGTTTTGGCATAAACGGGGAACTAGAATATGAAATCTAGTTTGGCATAAACTGTAAACTAGAATATAAAATCTAGTTTTGGCATAAACTTGTAAATGGGGGTGTTGGATCTAAATTGCTATAAACTGTAAGATAGGAAAATCAAGATTTGGGCCTAGAATACAAGTCCATTGTAGGCATAGCAAATGTATAGGGTATAAGCCAAATTTATTTTAAAAAGGGAAATGGACTTTGAGGATAAATTGTTAACAATTTATTTATATACAAAAGAAAGTTTTATTAATGACACATCTTTTAATAATACATACACCAGAAAGTTCTAGCGTGACAGAGTGGATAGTGTCTAGGCTTGGGTTTGGAAAATACAAGTTTCTTGCTCTCCCTGGCTATCCCTAACTGATCCGACGGACAGGATGGTTGCTTTCAAAACCTGATTTGAAAATTAATCAAACCCTTTGAACTTAGAAAACACGAATTTGCCTAACCCGAGGTTAGACTGAGTTACGATGTAAACCTGCCCGGAACCAACCGGCACATCCAGTATTCGCAACAATATCTGTCTCATGTGAGTGGTCGTGGCTTTAATCTATTTAATTAAAGCTAGAACAAGAATGGTAGGGTTAAGTTAACTAAGACACCTAACCAATTCAACAAGATAACCAAGCCGATGGGTGGGGTTAGGTTCATACAGACACTTAACACAGTTAAGCTAGAATGGGAGGGTTAAGTCCATAGGAACACTTAACCAACTTAACACAGTCAAGCTAGAATGGGAGGGCTAAGTCCATAGGGACACTTAACCAAACTTATGGTAACAAGACCAGATTTGTAGGGGTTAAGTAACTAAGAAAACACTTAGCCAAATTAACATGTTAACTAGACTAGAAGGTGGGGTTAAGTAAAGTTAATACACTTAGCCAAATTAACATGTTAACTAGACTAGAGGTTGGGGTTAAGTAAATACACTTAGCCAATTTGATATGTTAGCCGGGCAAAACTGTAGGGTTAAGTAAGCTTGAACAGTTAACTATCGGATTGTGATAAAGGAATAGGGTTAAGTCTAAGACATGAAGGGATAATACTTAACCATTAATAATAACATGTCAGTTAAAACAGACGGGCAAGGAACACTTAACCAATACAGGATGAATGGGTAGGGTTAAGTAATAAGAAATACTTAACCAATATAACTTGGTTTGTGGTAGGGTTAAGTCATCATGAATTACTGATAACACTTAACCAGTTTAACAGGATGAATGAAGAGGGTTAAGTTGGCTTGAATTGACTAATTACACTTAACCAATCCAAATTGACAGGAAAGGGAACTAAGTAGTAAACCTTAGTTAAGAAAACAACGATTCTGGAAACTAAGTGGTAAATCTTAGTTAGTATAACTAAGTAGTAATTCTTAGTATAACACGGGAAGGAGCGAATGTCCGTCTGAGTAAAAAGGAGGCTCCAACGAATTGGGTTACAAAGCCCGAGGCTTCAAGGGGACGTGAGGGTACTCTTGGTATCCCTATGTGAGGCTGCAGATGATCCTCCTGGGCTCACAGAGGTTAAGGTCTGCGTAGAAGAACCGAGGGTATGCCTTGGTTGCAAAATATGGCAACCTAAAGACTAGGATGGACAAGTGTGATTCCGCGAGAAAACGATAGCCCTGTGATAGCAACTCATCGTCTACCATCCATCTTCAGTCAATCGAGATACGTGAAGCGGAAAGGCGGAGAACTCCAAAAGACCATATACTTGCTATCTAGTTATGGGTGAGGATGACCATAGGATAGTGGGGCACCGGGGGCCGGTGTATAGTTCTCATTTTTCCAGGTGTGCCTTTCATTAGTTGAGGAAGGGGTCAAGTGGGACCATAGCCACTGGAACAAAAACAGACCTTAGCATCTGCATCGGCAGATATTTGAAAGCTCCCGACCGAGTTCTGTGTTTCTTGATTTGCCCTGTAACAGGACTCGGGCCGCACATTACAGGACATGTGCATCTAGACAAGCGATAACGATTTGCGATACATGCGTGGGGAAGTATAGGAACATATACCATTCTAGGTAGTGTGTCCTAGACTTGGGGGCATCGTTCGTCAGGTAGCATAACCCCTAGTTGGACTAGGTGGCATAAACCCTGAATCCGAGAAGCGTTCAGCAGATAACGTAAAATCTAGTTGAATCTAGAAAACACTTGATAGAAAACCCTAGATTAGATCTAGGTAACAAAAAATAAATGTATGCCTAAAGGCAATGGAAACTACAGGGATTGGGATCACGTTATCGTTACAAGTTCGGACACTAGTTAGTTGGTGCAGAGATATAGAAACCAGTATAACAAGGAAATAGCGAAGCGGCGAAAGTATTAGAGTATATCCAGTTTATCTTATCTTAGCATATCTCGTGATTATCTTGTCTAATCTTGCCAACCCTATCAACATGGAGTTATCTTGTATTCTGTTAATTCATGTCATTTTGTTTTTCCATGTTCATATGCTAGAAGTTACTAAATTACTCAGGCTTTATGTTTGACTCTGTTTTTCTTTCGTCTTCTTTTATTCCGTTCCCCCCAGGTAGTAAAGGAGGGAATAGTATAGCTAAGGTTAAGTTGGACTGTCATTCTTTCCCCAGCTTGAAGATTTGCCGAAGTTTTGCTTGGATTCTCTTTTCAGATGCTGTGGCTGGCTCTTGCTAAAATTGGGGAATATAAATGTTGTTTATGCTTCTTTATTTTGTAAGACAGATGATACTTTGATATTGTAAAGAAATCATTGTATAAACTATTTTATCAATAAAGCAAAGTTTTATTTTCTGCTGTTTAATTTCTGTCTATCTTGTAATTTATCTGCATCTTTTACCCAAAATGCTCCACAGAACTTAGTGCATTCCCTTTATGAGTGACACTAACGGACGTGAGGTGTTACACGTGGTATCAAAGCTAAAGGTTACCGGATCAGATAAAGGATTTGGAAAATTATTTTCAAAACGGTTTTAAAAGAAGCATTTTTCAAAAAGAAAAGATTTGTTTTAAAGGCATATTCCCCAAAGCCATACGCACTTCTTCTGTTTGAATTCTTATCTCCTTCTTTCTTGAGTCTCTTGGGCTCCTGGCTTTCTGGGAGGTAACCTCATCGAAGGGCGAAGTAGTGCCCGACTTCCATCCATAGCCGTAGTTGTTTCACCTACGGTCAGTTTTCTTTCAAGCTTTGTAGGGTTTTCTGTACGATGGAAGCAGCTTTCGAGAGATTTGTCAACATGACTACACACGGAAGAGGATGAGGAATTCGTGGATGTAGATTTAGCTCACGAAGGAGGAAGGAATTATAAAACCTAAGACAAGAGGGAAGTATCCTTACTAGGGTATGATAGGGCATATAATTAAGGACAAGGGCGAGGAACAAGATTTTCAGAAGGGCAAGTACATACTTTCACCACCAAGCGAACCTAGGATAAGGGTAGTAAAGTTCTGTTGGAAGAGTCTAGTTTTGCTGTTCGTACTCTTCCCTTTGGTTTTAGCGCTCCGCATTTGTTCATATCCACTTCCATAGTTGAGTCTCTACATCATAGTACTTGTATAATAGAAAGATCCCACTAGAGTCTCAAATCCAATTGGTGGTCCGACCAGTTTATTTTTGGGTTAGAAGGGATTTGAGAATAACTATCGAGTTTGCTTATATCATCTCACGTAGATCGTCTGAATTCGGAGGAGATATTCCTTGGGTGCTTGTCTGATATTGGTTTAGGCCTTTGGGGCTTGTACTTGAGGAATGTTGAGTTCAACTAGGATGGTTTGCGTGAGAGATGAATAGTTGTGGCAGGCACTCTAAAAAGTACGGAGTGATCTTTTGACTCTCATAGTTATGGCGTGATGGATATGCTAAGAGGAGAGACCTCAAGCCATCTTGGTATGTACACTTGCTACCGTGATTAACATCTGTTTATTTTGGAAATGGAGATCGGAAACTTCACAATCGTGAAGTAAAATTTAGCTAAGATACAGTGGAGTAAAGCTCAAGAAGGCTAGATAGTAGCATCGTACCCTTTTCCTTAAGGGTCCATCCTTGATTTCTTTTATTTGTAGGAGCTTTACGCATAGTTGTTTCTCTCTTTCCAACGTATATCCTCTAGGTCGTATCTTCGATCCTTAGGTAGAAGCCAATGGATGTAAACATGTATTTGAAACATGTTATGGTTGATGGTTGCAAGTGGTTGCTAATGGTTGCCTGTGAATGCATATGCATACGTATTAGGCACTAAATCAGTTCGGACGCTTTCATATTGCATTTACAGATATGTGTTTGTTTGTAAGTTGAACTTGATATGTTATCATATGGACGTTGCATATGGATGAATGGCTATGCACGCATGTAGTGTTTACATAACTAGGGATACTTGCATACATGATTGGACGCATGGCACTGACATGATTCACATTAAGGAGGTCGACTGAATCAGTAGACCGCCTGATTTTGCATTAGATAAAGACATACACACACACACACACTATGCATATGAACATGAAAGCATTAGAAATCTTTAAAGGACAATGAATGCCTGTGATTGAATGGTTGAGTAGATGGGTGATTGGAAGGTAGGACACATTCTTCCTAACTTGAAGATTTCGGGGATGAAATCCTTTTAAGTGGGGGAGAATGTAACACCCCATAATTCTGCAACACTAGGATTCACAAATCAAGGCAGAATTAAATTTTAAAATCAAAATCAAGGGAAACGGTATGTGCCATTGCGTTCATCTCGGAATTCTGCATGAAAACGAGTCCGAGTTTGCGTAAATCGGAGTCCGTATGAGGAAGATATGGCCTCCGGAAGATTCAGCGAAGTTCAAATTTCAAAACAGTTCAGAAAAGCAAATTCAAAATCGGACTCAGATTGGGCTGGGCGGGATTTTTCCCGCCCAAGGCACCCAGGTCAACTGGGTAGTCGACCTGGGGCACCCAGGTCGACTGGGTAGTCGACCGTGGGGTCGACTCCCACCTGACCAGGTCGACTGGGTAGTCGACCTGGGTCCCGAAATCTAGTTTTCTGCACCTAGTTCGTTCTTCTGTATCTAGATGCCATTCTGACCAGATTCGTCCGCCTAACACTATATAAACAGCCCTAGACTCCTTCTCTATTCACAATTCTTCTCTACCCTTATGATGCAAAGATTCTTGTTAGACATGGCTTCTTCTCCTCATATAAATTAAATAAAATAATATGTAAAATAAATCAAGACAAGGAAATGCTGCTCAAGACTTTCAAGAGGAGATTCAAGTCAAGCTAGAATTCAAGTGAAGATTCAAACGGCTTCAACGACTGTTTTTCTATGAATCGTAGCAATGCCATCTTTCTATTCTAATATAATTTCTGTAAGTCAGTTACTTTTTAGATTTGAACGTTTCTCTCTGTTCGTGACACGAATTAAAGGAATAAAAGAATATGCCAAATCTTTCTATTTGAATTTGTGCCTACATCTTTGGACCTAATTAAGAACTGTTATGATTTGATGACCAATTGGACATTGCCTATGACTATGGACATTGCCTATGACTATGGACATTGCCTATGACTGTGATTGTGACTATAAGAATTATATGACTATGGACATTGCCTATGACTGTGATTGTGACTATAAGAATTATTTCCTTGACTATGAACACAAGCCTGTGCCTTTGAATAGGAAGCATAAATTATTGCCTATGACATAACAAGGACTACTGTGATTAAACACCTATGATTCATGACTAGGAAAGTGTTGCTTAAGTTTTGTGACTACGAAATTGGGTCTAAACCCGATTATCTATTCTGTCTGTTCTTGGTTTTCTTTGGTTTTAGACCTTGGGAATTTACCTATTAAGTTAGGTCTACCCATGTTCTTGAACCTACTCTATCTATTCTTGGTTTTAGACCTTGGGAATTTACCTATTAAGTTAGGTCTACCCATGTTCTTGAACCGATACTATTCAACCCTTTTCATGTCGTAATACTACCATATCTATATGCCTGTGAATTGTCATCTTATGCCAATTGTTATGTCCGTTCTTTGATAACATTTTGGCTCATTCCCTTCTATCCACGAATCCAGCTTTATTTATAATCTAGATTGAACCACGATTATGCGAACGATGGGAATACGTTTTGGGGAAAAACATGAAATTGACTAAACTTGGAAATTGGCATAATTTGATGAAAATTAGAACAACAAGTCTAGTTTTGGTAGTGAACTGAAATTAGAACATTAAATCAGAAATAGTGGCTAAATTAAGCATGATAAGTATGTTAGCATAATTTACATACGTCGGGCATAAATGGAAAAGGGTTTAGTGGGCCACAAAATAGGTAGTTGGTATGCAAATTAAGTTTTGGCATAAACGGGGAACTGGAATATGAAATCTAGTTTGGAATAAACTGTAAACTAGAATATAAAATCTAGTTTTGGCATAAACTTGTAAAAGGGGGTGTTGGATCTAAATTGCTATAAACTGTAAGATAGGCAAATCAAGATTTGGGCCTAGCATACAAGTCCATTGTAGGCATGGCAAATGTATAGGGTATAAGCCAAATTTATTCTAAAAAGGGAAATGGACTTTGAGGATAAATTGTTAACAATTTATTTATATACAAAAGAAAGGTTTATTAATGACACCTCTTTTAATAATACATACACCAGAAAGTTCTAGGGTGACAGAGTGGATAGTGTCTAGGCTTGGGTTTGGAAAATACAAGTTTCCTGCTCTCCCTGGCTATCCCTAACTGATCCGACGGATAGGATGGTTGCTTTCAAAACCTGATTTGAAAATTAATCAAACCCTTTGAACTTAGAAAACACGAATTTGCCTAACCCGAGGTTAGACTGAGTTGCGATGTAAACCTGCCCGGAACCAACCGGCACATCCAGTATTCGCAACATTATCTGTCTAATGTGAGTGGTCGCGGCTTTAATCTATTTAATTAAAGCTAGAACAAGAATGGTAGGGTTAAGTTAACTAAGACACCTAACCAATTCAACAAGATAACCAAACCGATGGGTGGGGTTAGGTTCATACAGACACTTAACACGGTTAAGCTAGAATGGGAGGGTTAAGTCCATAGGAACACTTAACCAACTTAACACAGTCAAGCTAGAATGGGAGGGCTAAGTCCATAGGGACACTTAACCAAACTTATGGTAACAAGACCAGATTTGTAGGGGTTAAGTAACTAAGAAAACACTTAGCCAAATTAACATGTTAACTAGACTAGAAGGTGGGGTTAAGTAAAGTTAATACACTTAGCCAAATTAACATGTTAACTAGGCTAGAGGTTGGGGTTAAGTAAATACACTTAGCCAATTTGATATGTTAGCCGGGCAAAACTGTAGGGTTAAGTAAGCTTGAACACTTAACTATTGGATTGTGATAAAGGAATAGGGTTAAGTATAAGACATGAAGGGATAATAGTTAACCATTAATAATAACATGTTAGTTAAAACAGACGGGCAAGGAACACTTAACCAATACAGGATGAATGGGTAGGGTTAAGTAATAAGAAATACTTAACCAATATAACTTGGTTTGTGGTAGGGTTAAGTCATCATGAATTACTGATAACACTTAACCAGTTTAACATGATGAATGAAGAGGGTTAAGTTGGCTTGAATTGACTAATTACACTTAACCAATCCAAATTGACAGGAAATGGAACTAAGTAGTAAACCTTAGTTAAGAAAACAACGATTCTGGAAACTAAGTGGTAAATCTTAGTTAGTAAAACTAAGTAGTAATTCTTAGTATAACATGGGAAGGAGCGAATGTCCGTCTGAGTAAAAAGGAGGCTCCAACGAATTGGGTTACGAAGCCCGAGGCTTCGAGGGGACGTGAGGGTACTCTTGGTATCCCTCTGTGAGGCTGCAGATGATCCTGGTGGGCTCACATAGGTTAAGGTCTGCGTAGAAGAACCAAGGGTTTGCCTTGGTTACAAAATATGGCAACCTAAAGACTAGGATGGACCAGCGTGATTCGGCGAGAAAACGGTAGCCCTGTGATAGCAACTCGTCGTCTACCATCCATCTTCAGTCAATCGAGATACGTGAAGCGGAAAGGCGGAGAACTCCAAAAGACCATATACTTGCTATCTAGTTATGGGCGAGGATGGCCATAGGATAGTGGGGCACCGGGGGCCGGCGTATAGTTCTCATTTTTCAAGGTGTGCCTTTCATTAGTTGAGGGAGGGGTCAAGTGGGACCATAGCCACTGGAACAAAAACAGACCTTAGCATCTGCATCGGCAGATATTTGAAAGCTCCCGACCGAGTTCTATGTTTCTTGATTTGCCCTGTAACAGGACTCGGGCCGCACATTACAAGACATGTGCATCTAGACAAGCGATAACGATTCGCGATACATGCGTGGGGAAGTATAGGAACATATACCACTCTAGGTAGTGTGTCCTAGACTTGGGGGCATCGTTCGTCAGGTAGCATAACCCCTAGTTGGACTAGGTGGCATTAACCCTGAATCCGAGAAGCGTTCATCAGATAACGTAAAATCTAGTTGAATCTAGAAAACACTTGATAGAAAACCCTAGATTAGATCTTGGTAACAAATAATAAATGTATGCCTGAAGGCAATGGAAACTACAGGGATTGGGATCACGTTATCGTTACTAGTTGGGACACTAGTTAGGTGGTGCAGAGATATAGAAACCAGTATAATAAGGAAATAGCGAAGCGGCGAAAGTATTAGAGTATATCCAGTTTATCTTATCTTAGCATATCTCGTGATTATCTTGTCTAATCTTGCCAACCCTATCATCATGGTGTTATCTTGTATTCAGTTAATTCATGTCGTTTTGTTTTTCCATGTTCATATGCTAGAAGTTACTAAACTTACTCTGGCTTTATGTCTGACTCTGTTTTTCTTTCGTCTTCTTTTCTTCCGTTTTCCCACCCTCAGGTAGTAAAGTAGGGAATAGTATAGCTCAGGTTAAGTTGGACTGTCATTCTTTCCCCTGCTTGAAGATTTGCCGAAGTTTTGCTTGGATTCTCTTTTCAGATGCTATGGCTGTTTCTTGCTAAAATTGGGGATTATAAATGTTGTTTTATGCTTCTTTATTTTGTAAGACAGATGTTACTCTGATATTGTAAAGAAATCATTGTACAAACTATTTTATCAACAAAGAAAAGTTTTATTTTCCGCTGTATAATTTCTGTCTATCTTGTAATTTATTTGCATCTTTTACCTAAAATGCTCCACAGAACTTAGTGCATTCCCTTTGTGAGTGACACTAACGGACGTGGTGTGTTACATGAAGGTTGTAAATGGCGGCTGAAAAATGACAAAAGAAGGGTTTCTCTAACCCCTTTCTGCCTTTAAATTCCCCTAATACCGAAATCCTTAATGGATCTAGCTGCTAATTACCCAATTAAGCCCAATTAAACTATTTTTCACCTTCCAAACCTTGTTTCAGCCATATCTCCCAAACGGTAAGTCTGTTTGGCTAATGTGACCACTCTACAGAAAGGTAAACCATCATCCGGATCTAATGGAAGTGGTTTCAGGTCAAAACTCCTTTCCAATTAAAAGTTATGGGCAAAACAAGATTCTCCAGGGGCAAACAGTCATTTAAAAATCGACAAAAATCGTGAACATGGGAAATGACTCCAATAGTCGTTCCCCAAAGTTACATGACCATACGACCTAATATGAAAATAAAATGAGTATTCTACGATCCTCCAATGCGTAGAATGCGGGTCATTACATTCTCCCGCCCTTAAGAAATTTCGCCCCCGAAATTCTTAAATCAAAACGTATAAGGGTCTCGCATGCCTAACAGTCATTTACAAACAATCAAACACACATAATAACACAACAAGTCTATCCTAGCATGCAGTTTACTAACAAGGGAATAACTATCGCTATTAAAATCTTACCAGGCAAAGAGTTCTGGATGCGACTTCCTTATGCTCTCCTCTGTTTCCCACGTACAGTCATTTTCATTCTCGCCCCACTGAACCTTGACCAATTTCACCGTCTTCCTTCAAAGTTGCTTTGTATCGTGCTCGACAATACGGATCGGTTTGCGGTCCGCAACCGCCTCGGGTTCTACTTCAATGTCATCCAACTGATCCGGTGAAATAGTCATATCAGAATCGTGTACGAACTTCCTTAACTGGGAAACATGAAATACGTTGTGAACTCCTGCCATCTTGTCTGGTAACTCAACATTATATTACAAATTCCCAACTTGTTTGAGAACTGGGAATGGACCAACAAATCTTGGTGCTAAGTTGCCTCTAATACCAAATCGAATCATGCTTTTTAACGGAGAAATCTTGACAAACACCAAGTCGCCAATGGAGAATTTTAAATCTCTTCGTCTCTTATCAGCATAACTCTTCAACCTATCTTGGGAAGTCTTCGTTCGTTGTTGGATAACCTTGATCTTGTCTGAAGTTTCTCTTGTCACATCTGGCCCAAGTACAAACTTCTCACCGGTTTCCAGCCAACATGATGGTGAGTTGCACGACCTTCCATACAAAACTTCAAATGGAGCCATACCAATACTGGACTGATAGCTATTGTTATATGCAAACTCAACCAGATGCAAATGGTCATCCCATGATCCACCAAAATCCAACATACAAGCTCTCAAGAGATCCTCCAATATACGATTCACCCTCTTGGTCTGACCGTCGGTTTGAGGATGGTATGCTGTACTAAGATGTAATTTTGATCCTAAAGCCTCTTGTAAGCTCTTCCAAAATCCACTAGTAAATAATGGATCTCTGTCACTCACAATGCCTTTGGGTACTCCATGAATCTCACTACCCATTTGATATATGGTTCTGCCGACTTAGCTTCTGTTCTGTTCAACTTGACCAGTATGAAACTTGCACTCTTGGTCAATCGATCTACAATCACCCAAATACTATCATGACCCGATCTCGGCCCTGGCAACCCACTAATGAAATCCATTGAGACTTGTTCCCATTTCCATTCCGGAATCTCCAATGGTTGTAACAAACCACTAGGTTTCTTTTGCTCAGCTTTAACTAGCTGGCAATTCGTGCATTTGGATATAAACTTCCCAACATCTCTTTTCATCCCTTCCCAGTAGTAGGTCTGCTTCATATCTCGATACATTTTGTTACCATCGGGATGTATAGTCAGTTTTGAGTGATGACATTCTCTATTCACTTAGTCTCTCACCATTGACATTGGGCACAACTAGTCTCCCATTCTTTCTTAGCCATCCATCTCGATCAAGACCATACTTGTTCATCTCCTCGTCGATTCCCATTTCCAACTTAGAGATGGTTTCTAATAGATTAGGATGGTCCCTCTGACTGGAACAAATCCGCTCAATCAAGTGGATCTGATCGTCAAACTTGCCAACATTACTGGATCCAATTCGCACTTTGGTCTAAAATCATACCCTGCGATATACACCAGTTGCTTCCATTCAACAAACATAGCCCCTAAACTGGCATTTCTTCTACTCAATGCATCATCTACCTCATTGCCCTTTCCTGCTGTATATGGAATATCGAAATCATAAAGAGCGAAGAATTCTAACCATCTTTGCTGACATAGATTTAGATCCTTCTGAGAGAAAAGATACTTTAACGATTTATGATCGGTAAACAACTCGAATCTTTCTCCCAAGAGATAATGTCTCCACATCTTCAACGCGAACACAATCGCTGCCAATCCAAAATCATGGGTAGGATATCTTTTCTGATGCGGTTTCAGTTGCTGACTAGCGTAAGCTACTACCCTACCACCTTGCATTAATACAACACCTAGTTCGGTACCACATGAATCTGTGTATACCGTCATCTCTTCATTCCCATTAGGAATAACTAACACTGGCGCACACGTCAACTTTTCCTTTAGACTCTTGAATGCATTTTCACACCTTCCGTCCCAGATGAAAGCTTGATTCTTCTAGGTCAACTGAGTTAACGGTGCCGCTATCTTGGAGAAGTCCTGGATAAACTTACGATAATATCCAGCCAATCCCAAGAAACTTCTTATGTCTGTTGCATTCTTGGGCATAGATCAATCTTGTACCGTAGCCACCTTTGCAGGGTCCACGGCAATCCCATTCTCTGAAACAACATGGCCCAAGAATCTCACTTCTCTCCTCCAGAAGTGACACTTAGAAAATTTCACTTTCAATTGATGTTTTCTCTATACCTCCATCACTCTCCTTAAATGTTCCTTGTGTTCTTCCTTTGTCCTCGAGTAAACAAGGATATCATCCACGAACACAAGAACAAACTTATTCAATTGATCCCTGAACACCCAATTCATAAGGTCCACAAAATATGCTGGTGCATTGGTTAACCCGAATGGCATGGCCAGCCACTCATAGAATCCAGACAGCGTCCGAAAGGCCGTTTTAGGAATACTTTCAGCTGCTACTCGGAGCTGATGAAATCCTGTCGCGAGGTCCAACTGGGAGAACACTCTTGCTCCTTCCAGTTGATCAAACAAATCATCTATCCGTGGGAGAGGATAATTATTCTTCCTAGTCACTTTATTCAACTCGCGATAGTCTACACACAAACGAAGGGAACCATCTGCCTTGGTGGAAAATACAAATGGCGCTCCCTACTCTGAGACACTTCTTCTGATGAATCCCTTCTTCAAAAGATCGCTTACCTACACCCCGAGCTCTCGCTGCACCCTTGGTGCCATACGACGAAGTGGCATCACTATAGGTCTGGCATCTTTCACTAAATCAATATGGAACTCAATCTCTCGGTGTGGTGGAAGTTCGGTCACTTCCTCGAAGATTTCCAGATACTGGCCAGCAATGGGCACATCTGACAACTCATCATGCGGGATGTCGAGGGAATTTAGAAAACTAGCCATCACCCCATCATTAGGTAGACCACCAAACATGACCCTCCGCCCATCATCCGCTCTAACTGTCACCAGAAAGCCCTCACAGTCTACCACTACCCCAAATCTTTGGAACCAATCGACTCCCAATATAATGCCAAACCCAGTAAAGCCCAAAACAAAGCAATCACAAACAAACATGCATCCATGACTTGATAACACCACATTACGACAAATCATGCTAAGGCTAGTCGAACCACCTATTGGGTTCGTTACGACTAAAGGTCTGTCGACAAGCTCGGGTTCCAATTCCAACCTACCTACCAGGTCACTATGAAGGAATGAGAAGCCCCGGTATCAAAAAAAACTTGAACAGGAACATCATAAACAGAAAGCATACCTTGAATAATGACGCCCTTTCCTTTCTGCGCCGCGGTTGGGGCATTCGACGAAGAAGGAACATCATTAATAGCATATGCTTTCACAATCTGCTTCTCTTTAGGAGGTTGTGGACATCTATCCTTGTGATCTCCCACTTGGCCGCTATTGAAGCACTTCTTGTCCGCTGGATTGGCCCGACATTCTTTGGCATAATGGCCCTTCTTGCCACAACTAAAGCACTCAACATCTTTCTTATCCCTCTTTTTCTGACCATCCTTGGTCTGATTATGCTTCCTTTTGTTCTGAGAATTGTTCTTGCCTCCACCGCTTACCTGCGGCTTTGGCCCCTCTGTAGATGCAACGACTTCAGTCTTGGGCTTAGGATAAAGGCTCTATGATCTCAATGCTTTCTTGACAATAGATTCAAAAGTCTCATCAATATGGTTTATAAGCCTTTCCCCTAAGTACCCATCAAGCCAGTTATGAACTTCTCGTTCTTCTTTTCGGCAGTGTCGATAAGAGATAATCCATACTTCGATAAAGTATCGAACTGAGCAATATATTCCGAGACCGCCCTACCATTCTGCTTAAGCTCCAAGAACTTCCTAAACAACTCTGACTTTTGGGAAACTAGGATGAACTTATCACTGAATCAGGCCTTAAATTGATCCCAAGTAACTTGATCCCTAATAACATTCAACCAATTCATTGCCCGTCCTTGCAGCTGACAGGATGCTAGCCTTCACTTCACTGCATCCTCGATGCCCAAATCTTCGAATATGCACTCACAGCTATCAAGCCAATCCTGAACTTCTTTGGCCACTTCCGTTCCGTGGAACGGCTTCCCACCAAGACTAGAGTAATCCTTGCAAATCTTGGTGAAATCAGCTCTAGGCGTCTGCACGGCTGCACCACCACCATTGGCAGCATTAGGAACAGCCCTCTGAGCATCCCTAAGCATCTCTCTCATGAAGTCAGTGAACATCGTTCTCATATCAAGAGCATTCTTATTATTGTCTCCTCTACCAGTACCCCTCATATTTCGGCTCATCGTCAAATCTGTAAAGAGAAAACGATTAACCATCTTCATAGTGGTGCCAGTGCAGTGCGACTTCATCCTTATATATATACTAATAGTACGTATATATGACTTTTGAAAACCAAAATATCACAAACACGCACTCTCATATACGTGTACTATCTCACTCCGATGTCTTCCCCTAGGTTAACTACGCAACTAAGCTCTGATACCAAGCGTGACGGCCCGCCCCGCACCAGTCGACATTTCCCTTGAAGTGTGTTGTGTCGATGTCCAACCATCATGGGACGGTCGTCAGAAGAAAAGAAAGAAGACAATGAATCAACAAAGAACCTATAGTACATCTCACAATGCACGGAACAAAATATGATAATAACATAACTTGATATAAAATAGGCGAGACAGTGTATAAGCTGAAAATTAAACCATCATAGCAGCGGAAATTTTAAACTACAGCTTATGATCCAAACCATCTTTATTACAATTTTAAAAATTGTCTCTAAAGAAAAATAGGAAGGTACACTACTAATGCCCAAAGTAGTGACCAGTAACAACATAGGGAGAATATATGTAGATTATACGTGGAAGCCTCCTGCTTGTCTCCGGACAGCTACTCGTGCATAACCAGCTAATCTGTCTCTAGTCTGCTCGTTTAGGAGCACCTAGAGTAATAAAAAGAGACATAAAACTCTGGGTCAGACAAAAAGTCTGGTATGAGCGATAAACATCAAAAACAGAACAATAATAGGTATACACGACAATACCTGAACCTGGACCTGCAACCAAAGAGTTATCACAACAGGATGTACAATACTCTAAGGTGACACTAACACATGGTATGAAAATAAAGGGGAGGGGGTGTGCATGTCATGGTGATAGCAAACATCAAACATAACAATCATCCTCACATTGCTTACTCCATGCGTAAAGTGTATGATATCTACCACTTTTATCACCCAATTCTTTGCTATGATCACTCTGCCCCATGGAGTCGTAACGGCTCCACTGCACTGATCCATAGCCACTAATCCTTTGCTATGTCCACTCTGCCTCATGGAGTCATGACAACTCCACTGCACTGGCTCATAACCCTACTACGATATCTCTGCCCCATGAGTCCTGACAGCTCCACTGCACTGATCCATAGCCGCTAATCCATCCCTCAGTGGTGAGTCAAAGCTATAGGCATCGATAACCCCTTTGCACACATCCCGCAGCAAAGTCCAATCATGAAGTCAACTCGTTAGTTCCCATCTGGATCCTGAGTCACCACTTCTCATTTGGACTACCTTTGCATCTCGGGCCTTTGGTCATCATTCTCGTTCGTTTCGTAGCTCCAAGCTTCCAAACATGTTCACCTTTAGTTCAGATATGTGCGGTTCATGGTTTCCCAGTCCGGGCCGTGATCTGCTCGTGGACATCTTCTTTTCGGTCGGTTCGTGACGTTTCATAACCTCCGGCTCATGGTCAGCTTCCTCGGCTCGCTTTAGCATCGGCTGGTGGTCCACCTTGCATATTCCTCATGGTTGCCCTCCTAGGGTTCGCCCTCTTCCTCACGCTCGCCCTCCTAGGGTTCGCCCTATTCCTCACGGTCGCCCTCCTAAGGTTCGCCCTATTCCTCACGCTCGTCCTCCTAGGTTTCGCCCTCTTCCTCACGGTCGGAGTGTGAGGGTGCTTCACGATCCTAGGGGTCGGGTCGTGAGGGTGCTTCACGAACTGTTGTACTATTTTCTTCAACTTTTCCTGCGAGCTATTTACCCCATACGACGACGTTTTTGACCATTCCAACTTTGCTAAACAATCATGAAGCATTCCAAACAGTAATAGCAACATACATAATCAATCATAAACACCAAAACGACAATCTAACATGTTAGTATGGATTAAACATACCCAAAGCTCATGTTTTCCCCTTAATCCCCTTAATCATGATTTAACCATACGATTAGCAAAACATGCCCAAATTAACCCAAATTTCTAATAGAGGCATAAAATAATATTTAAGAATTTCTAAACATTTTTCCAAATTTTTCTGAGTTACCCCTAATTAGCCGTAATTAGTGAAAAACAATGCAAATCACTCACTTTAGCCACAAATAAACAATAGATCAGAACTATTCTACTGGTATGGCACTATTTCCAATGCAACACGGTAGCTCCAACTCTGATTTGATGCTAATCTTCCTTGATTTGGTGTAGATAAGCTAATGCGCGATTAGGAAGCAATTTGGGATGAATTTAGAAGGTGGAGGCCATTGCTAGGGTTGAAGGTTTTAAGTGGCGGTTGAAAAATGACAAAAGAAGGGTTTCTCTAACCCCTTTCAGCCTTTAAATACCCCTAATCCCGAAATCCTTAATGGACCTAGTTGCTAATTACCCAGTTAAGCCCGATTAAGCTGTTTTTCACCTTCCAAACATTGTTTCAGCCATATCTCCCAAACGGTAAGTTCGTTTGGCTAATGTGACAACTCTACGAAAAGGGAAACCATCATTCAGATCTACTGGAAGTAGTTTTAGGTCAAAACTCTTTTCAATCAAAAGTTATGAGCAAAACAAAATTCGCCAGGGGCAAAACAGTCATCTAAAAATCGACAAAAATCGTGAACATGGGAAATGACTCCAATAGTCGTTCCCCAAAGTTACACGACCATACGACCTCATATGAAAATAAAATAAATATTCTATGATCCTCCGATGTGTAGAATGCGGGTCGTTACAAAAACCTTTTAGTTTCAAACTTTAGTTTGATAATACTATTTAAGGAAATATTAATTTCCAACATTCATTTCCATTTAAACCAATACTTCTTATTTCATCTTCTCAAAGATTTCAAATACTTTGCTTACTTTTTATAATAAGTTCATTTCCAAAACCATTCCTTACCATTACAAACTAATATCATCCCTCGATAATAGTGAATTTTATTTACCTCTCAGACCTTGATTGACAACGTTCTTATCTTAAGATAGACACGCGTTCGTTACTCAAAATCGATATTACTTGTAATATCAACCAAATCTTATTATTAGCAATATGGTTTTATAAACCATATCCTTACCTTTGAATTTTTTTGTCAATATAATCAATTCTTGATTTGTTTATTAAATACCAAATGTTTCCTTAAAACCTTTCATACAACTTCATTCATAACTTGAATCATAATACTAAATCATTCACCAAATCCTTTGCCAAAACGAATTGATACTTTATTATAAAACTCAATTTGGATTCTTTTGTTAGAAATACAATTTCATCCTTTCTTTTAATCACAACTTTTGCTTAATTCAATTCTTAAGCAACATCGAATTAAAATCCTCGCATTAACTTTAAATCTTATTTATAAACTTGGTTTATAAACTTGGATTCAATATAATATCCCATTTTAAACATATTCCTTGCATTCTCGCCCATCCCCTTTTAATCTCAATTCTCTGCTCAATAAGAAAAACATTTATCTTAAGACTATCACATTTGGCTTAAAATTTCTTTATGTAACTTCATTTAACAAACTCAAATTTTAATTTAAAAATCTGTTCATTAACTCCTTTCAGAATTCAACTAGATTTTATTACAAGCCCTATTACTTTAAAAAAGTAATCACTTTAATTATTATTAATTAATATAATAATTAACTTCATTACTTACTGAAGTAAAAGTAGTATACTTCATATTTAACTAAACATAGGTTAGTTAATGACTTAATGAAACTACTTAATAAAAACCATTTAATCAATTGATAATCATTTTAAAACAATATTAAATAAAATTGAATTATATTTTAATAAAACTTATTAAATTAAAACAATTATTTTCTAAATTATTTTCATTAGATTAATTGAATGCCAATTATTCTAATGACAAATTCCAGTTAAACTAGTTGACCTAATCAACTTGAAATCATCAGTTAACTTGCAAACCAATTCTAATTAATCCTTTCTCTTAGTTTAAAGTAACCTAAGAATATCGCTTAACTGTTTTCTTAAAAATAATTATTTTAGAACATCAACCCGTAGGTTAAATTCTAACTTCCACGTTTATAAACTTATTAAACCGTCAAAACAAATCACTTAAAATAAAATATTATTTTATTAATAAAACTTCTGTTTTTATATAAAATATAATTTAAAACTTCGCTTCAGTTATAAAAATAAATTTTTATAGCTATACATACGTCGATTCACCAAACAGCGAATAAACATCTTAAAAACCTAGGTTTTAGGCCATTTGCTGTCAACTACTTAATCAATATTGTCCCATTGACTAAAAATACAACGATCGTTGAATTTCAATTCAACGATCAACATTCAACCAAAAATCAACATCCAATCAGTATATAATGCTATTTGGGATGGACAATTCATATATAAATAATATGAAGGATAAACAACACATAAATTATTTGAGGAATTCAGTTGGATCCCTCCAACCTGTTTTTCCCTGCATCATAGTTCATGATATCATATTATAATAGCATATAAAATATTTTTAAACAAAATCATCCAATATGACATAAATATAATGTCAACAATCACAAACAATCAGTAAGCATCTAAGGCACCCAGTCATCCAATTTATACTATCAAATTTAAATTTTAGTTATATGAATTACACCACATCATAGAATTCCAAAAAGCATGAGAGTTAAATCACTACTTCGATTTGATGATGCTGGGTTATTTCGTATAACTTTAAACCATCGTTTAAAATTACACGAAATCAGATCCGCTTCCAATTCCAACCCAACCAGCTCGGCTGCGTAGTGTTCGTCTCCACTATTCCAAGATCCGGTTTCGCGCAATTCTGTGCTTGTACGTACAAGTTATACCAATTTAAAGTTTACATACATTATATATATAATTAAAAGTCATCTGTTTAAATAATACGTTAATTAATTTTAGTACCTGTTTAACGCTAACAAATCCTTACTTAATCACGCGTTTTCTCGTGACCATTGGTTTCATGCCCGACTCCTTCGTTCCCACTCGATTTGTCCATCGCCGCCTAACTAGACAGCCGGGCCACCTAACCATGCCAGCGCCGGCATCCCCTCTCTGAGGCGCCTCGACGTTGATTGCCTAGTTCCTTATCTATGCCTCCTCAAGCCGTAATTTGATACCAATCGGAAACAGTTCACTAGCCTCTTGCGCCACCAACAAGTCACCACGACCGACCGGACCTCCGCCCCTGTGATTGTCGCCTTCTCCTCTCCGACTTTGCTTCACGTCACAACTCCCTTCGATCAACATCGAAGCCGAAATCCCTAAATTTCCGATTGAAATGTCCAAAATCGCCCGTTCTGATCAACAAAACCCCACGACCGCCACAAACCAAATTAGGCGATTGATCCAACACGAAATTTGTAGACCTAGCTCTCTTCTACAACTTCCTTTTAGACCCCCTTACCCAAAACCAACTCCAGTGCACACAAAATGAGATAATACAAAATAGTATTATTTCGGATTTCGCCTCATTCTGGCCACCACGGACACCCATTTCCCCACAAAATTTTGTTATAGGTAGCTCTCATCATACACTCCAAATTTGTAGTTGAAACTTCCCTCAAATTCTTAACCAAATTGAAGATATAAATTAAAATGTGAATTGTACTTATTTGCAAAATAGTTTGCTGGTGAATTGGGGATTTTGGGGTTTAGGTGGGATTAGGGGTTATTTATAGTTAAAATATTTAGTTTTTAACAATATTTTATTCGATTATTTTATTACTTCGAAGCCTATCGCTATTTCAGCTCGACGTTTATTCATTCGTACGATCACATACGAACTCCGTTCATGTTGAAAATGGACCTCATGGTACAGTTTGACATTTCAGACCCAATGAAACTTGTTTCGTCGAAATTCGAGTCCGTTTGCTAAAATAGTGCTAGATTAAGTCCAAGTTATTTATTTTTTAAATTTTAATTTGCGTACTCACAAAATAACTCCGATTGGCGCGAAACTTGAAATCTAATAATAGTTAGCCATTACGGATTTAATAAAATTTGTTTCTTTGAAATCCGAGGTCGTTTGAATAATTGTCCTTTTAAGGGTCTAAATTAAATAAAAATAAATCAATTTTAAAATACTTCAATATAATAATAAATTATTATTATCGGACATATTCGAGCAGAATTTCGTATAGTTTCAAAATAAATTACTTCAGGTTGAATTTCAAATCAAATCGATATTCAATATATTAGAAACCCTTTTATTTCTTAAGTAAATTGTTATGTTTATAAATGATTCTATAGCAACCTTTTGAAAATTTGATTTGGACACAAATAGAAATCTACGAGATGAAATCTTGATTTTTCTCTTTCATTAGAAAATTATTATCTAATAGACTCAGACGATTCTTGCTTCACTCCGACTTATATTGGATGCTGCATATTCATTTAAAGTTAAAAATGTAAAACTATGTGCTATCTCGACACTTCGGGTTCATTTTATAATTAAATTATAAAATATATGTTCAAACATCGTTTAGTAGACAAATTCGTTTGTAACGACCTAGATTTTTAACCGTTAAGTTGAATATTTAAAATCTTTTTAAATGTTGGTTTGGAATTATGATAAGATTTTTATTAATTAAAACGATGTTTAAATGTATAGTTTGTAATTAAATATAAAATGAGCTTGTAACGTCACAGTAGTTCGTAATTTAACGTTTTGAACTTTAATTGAATATACAGAATCCAATATAAGTCAGATTTCTTTGAAACAAGAAATGTTGGGATCTATTTGATTATATTTTTCTAATGAATGTGAAAATTTGAGATTTTATCTTATAGATTGTGAGTTATGTCCAAATCAAAATTTAAGTTAGTCATTATGGAATTGTTCATAAATTATAACGATTTATATTACGTAAATAAATCGATTTTGAATAATCCGAACGTCGGTATTATTTGGAATATCGAGTTCAAAATCCAAATATATTTATTTTGGAGCTATATGATATTCTATTTGTATATATACGATAATAATTTATTATTATTAAATTTAATTGTTATTGAATTTATTTATATATTTTTATTGATTTATTTAAGCCTTAAAAATAGTCTTTTTGCAAACAACCTCCGTTTTCAAAGAAATCAGTTCCATTGGAATAATGTACCATTGTTGGATTTCAAATTTTGTAATGTTTGGAGTTATCGTTTGGATACACGGGTTAAAAATGCTTAGAACTAAATTAATTTCAATCATTTTAAATTGTTGACTATAAATTTATATATTTTCCATACATTCAAATTAAATCTTGAAAATTGTTCCAGCATGTTTAAAATAACGATCAAAGTTAGAAGTGATAGTCGTGGTGTTTTTATTGAAGTCGGAAACTGTAGGGTATTTTATAAAATATTGTTGCTTCTTGAATGTCACGATATACAGGCTAAAGCCGGTACCAAGTCCTTAGCATATCCCAAAACAAAATCTTGGTCAAGAAGGAATAAACGTGTTAAATCCTTATCTAGGATACACTACTTCTTTTATGTCAAAAAAATGCAGCTACTGTACACACACACACACACACACACACACACACACACACATATATATATATATATATAAAAGGAAAATATGTATTTAATAAACCATATCTGCACATATCTTTTTCCCATCCAAACAAAATACAAGCCGTACCCTATACTGTCAAAATAAATATCGACCTGCTTTTTCTTTAAAATCCTGCATATGCTCTATAGGACATGTTATTTTCTTCAAACAATGCGGCTTGACTCTTCGACCCTCTGTTCACATTAGAACCCCATTTCTTCGTTCGTTATAAAGCCCCAATTCTCTCTTCCCACTCTTACTTCAAGCCGAGAGCTTTCTCCAGTAAAAAATAGTTAAAAATCGATTAAAAATCAATCACGTAATAAAAAAATTCTGATAATCGATTCATTAAAGCACCGGAATAACAAGCTTCACTTCATCTATTTTCACAAGGAGCGATCGATTTACTGAAAAACCCAGTTTCGTGGCAGTGCCTGCTACGGCTCATCGTTGACGGCGATACATGGGATGTCGGGCTATCTTGTTTGAAGGGGAATGGAAGAGAAGAAGGGGGCACTGGGGATGGAGGCGGTCTTGTCGTCACCGACGAGGTGGAGCAATCAAAGTTTGAAGAGATTTCGGGTTTAATCTGGTTCTGGAGAGATGGCAGCGAGCTAGAGGTTCAGGGTTGGGACGGTGGAGCGTCTTGGTGAGGTGGAGGAACTGGCGAGGTTACGGTGGGTCCAGTGGCCACTAGTGAGCGGCTGAGGAGGGGGTTAAAATGGGTCGAGGTTTCTTCGTTGAAAGTGAAAGATGAGTCGCGACTTTGATTTTATTGTGGCCAGGTTAAAACGAGTGTTAATAAACTTAAGATGTTGATTAAGAAATAATTTTAAGCTAATTATGGAACTAATGGAAACCAAATTGTTGGTGCTAGGAATTTCGTGGAACAGTGGATGTGGGTAGAATGATTGGGTAGTGGCGTTTGAAGCTTCAGGTTGAGGAGATAATGAAAATTTATATAATTGGGAATTGGTTTGTACCGTGAGATGTGGTTTAAGATAGGATAAGAGTGATCAACGCAAGTAGAGGTGTAAGGGAAGTTTTTAAAACATGGGTTTGGTAATTTTAAAACCGTTAGTATCACTGAGCAATAGGGTTTCTCAGAAGAAACGAAAATGGCTTGAATTGGCACAGATGTACAAGGTTTCAAATGAAAAATCAGGGTGCACAAATGTACAAGGAGACGTGAAAGTGGCATTCGATTTGGAAGACATTGGAGTGATGAGAGAGTGTAAGGGCACGGCAGGGTGAAACTGGATAATGGAGACAGTTTTCTGAAGTTAAGTCATGGGAAAGGATGGGTAACCGTGGATTTACGGAATAAATCGGTAATTAGTTATAATGGTGATTAATAAATTAAATAAATATTTAATGACCGTAATCTTGTAATAATAATAACTAATTTGTTCATGAACAGAATTTAACAAAACAAATCACGTTGGAATCGTGATGGCAAGATCTTCATTGTGGAACTATCTCCATTGAGAATAGAGCTACTGAAATTTCATGGTAAAATCAAACGTTTTTTCATTTTAAAATGAAACAAAAGCAGAACCCTCAACTGCAAAACTAGGTGAGTAAACTCATTAACTCTAGCTCGTTATATTTGTATATAAACGAGTTTTAAATTTATATATATAGTAATTTTCTACTTTGTGATGGTTGTTTGGATGAATAGCTGATAAAATTGGCTGACATAGTTATATCGTTGATCGATTAATAATTTTGTTCACTATGATATTTCATATTGACATGAAAATAATATTATTAATGTTAATTATGTCGGTTAACATCTGTTGATGCAGGGAGACAGGTTAAGGGATCCAGCTGGATTCCACAACAATTTTATTACTGTTTTTCATTTGTTGTGATATATGAGGTGATACATAATCTATTATTAGTTGTGTTTTATTTGAATTACACTGGCCTTGGAATTTTGGTATTTAGACACGTAAAATATTTTCGAATGCAGAAAAAGAATTTGAGATTTAAAAGGGAAATTTATTTTCAAAATAGAAATTAAATTTCGATTAGACTTGAAAATAGAGATTTGTTTTAAATGGATAAGACAAAAAGTTTATTATAAATGACGTTTTAAATTCAGCGAAATATTTACTTAGGATAAATTGAATTTATATAGAAAAGCGAAAAACAGTTTTGAAACCGTTATTTGTAATTGGATTTAAACTTCGTAATTATAAAAGAAATCGTGAACGAGATTATAAATGTTTGGAATAAAAATGAGATTTTCTATGGTCAAATTTTAAATAGAAGTTATAAATGAAATTTGGATTTGAAATGATAAAATCAAATGGATTTGATTATATAAAAAGAAATATTATTCACGATTGAAAGTGAATAAAGATTTGAAAGAAAATATTTTGCAAATGAAATATCTATAAAGGAAATTTAGATTTGAAATATGAATGCAAATTGGAATTTGAATGAGAAAGGGAAATGGTTAATCGTTCCAAAAGTAAACAATGAGTTTTATTCCAAATTTGGAATATAAAATAAATTGTGATAACGTTTTGTAGACTAGAATGGTTATAAAGAAATTTTATAAGGATTTGGGAACGATAAATTCAAAAGTGAATTTAGAATTTGAATTAATCTAGAATTGTAGATTAATTTCGAAGTTTGGAATATTAGTTGAATATAGATTATTCGAAAGAGAGTTATTTGTTTAAATTCGATTTTATCGAATTCACGGAAGTACTTTTTTACTTTCCATTTTATTAAAATTAATTTTTAATTATTATTTATTTACATATTAATTTGTTTAAATTAATGAATACAAGTTATATTTTACAATTAAACATTCCAGAAGAATGGATTATAATGCTATCGTTAAAATCAATGTTTTCTGTAAAGTAAATGGATTCTTAAATTGAATCCCAGAGTTGCGTAAGCCAATGTTTTGATGGAATTTAAAGTTGTGAGCCTTGATTATTTCAATGTTAAGAATGTGGTTCAGTTAAGGTTTGAGAGGTAATTATACCCTAACTTGATTGACTTTATGATTGACTGAGAAATGGTTAAGGTTCGGTAGTGAGGATTGGTTAGTGGTTCGGTTAGTTAAAGAATGATAAATGAGTCGAGTTATAATAACGATGTTTTATATAACATCAGTTTAATTTAAAAGGGTTTTGAAAATTTTTTCCGAATATAATTAGAAATATTTTCTAGAATAGTAAATGAAATGAATTGGTTAATAAGAAATTATGAAGTGGAATATGGAAATGTTTTCCCAATGCTTATAACATATATTTTCTGAATATAGAAAATAAGAATCTGTGAATGTGTGGAAATGTTTTCCAACCGTAATAAGAGATATTTTCTGGGAAATGGATAGTTTAAGATATGGAAATGTTTTCCAAGGATTGTAGAGATAAACAAGTTTCCGAAAATATCTGGGAAGATATGGGGAAATTGGAAATGATAATTTAATAAGAAATTGATTTAAAAGGGGCCAATGTTAATTGATGGTTGATCGGTCGGATTTCCAATTGGAAATAGGATCGTTGGTCATATGGATGTTCCCTTTGATAGTTAAATCACCGACTATCAAAGTTTTGGTTTATTTTGTACCTCCATTGTTAATACGGAGAGGCCGGGATCATGTTTAATATCTGAAAACCACTCTGTATTGGCATAAGCATTACAAATCAACTTATGTTGAAGATAATTGAAGACGGAGTAAAGTACAAGGGCTTTTCTGTTATTTCTAGGTAAAAATTGCCCAAGATGGATTGATGGAATAGTGTCTTTGGTTTTTCTAGTCCCAGGACAATGTATATGGACAAATGTCTGACAGAATATGTCTTGAATGTCGCGTACATTGATTTCTTCAAATATACCATGTTTGGTGGCAGAGAAGGTGACTTCTCTAGCTTAACACTGTGACGATCTCAAAATCCAAGGGGCGGTATTAAGGATAATCATTGGAATATAACACATTAATCATCATAGCAGAGTACAGATAATAGCAAAACAATAAATAGAATAATTTTACATGGATATGACAGCGGAATCACAACATGTAATAACATCAGAATAACATAGCGTGGGATATAACTTAGTAAATAAAAAGGAAAGTGATCAGTCATCATCGCCAGAGGCGGAGTACATACATGCAGTGAGACATAATAAGGGTATCAGTCTACATCGCCGAAGGCGGAATACATATACATATAATGAGAAATACGGAAAGTAAATCAGTCTGCATCGCCCGTGGCGGAATCATAATATAAGAACAATAATGGCGGAAAAAGTCAAAGTTGTCTCTGTGAAGTCAGCCTCGCCATGAGCCAAAAATGCACTCTATGCAGCAGTGCAGAGCCAAAAACAACCTGTCACCTGTGTACTAGGCTGCCCGTGTGAAAATAAGGGCACCCGCGTTTGCAAAGTGAAACAAACAACGAGTCCGTCATGGGGACTGGTATGAGGAATCTATTTAACAGTTAAACAACAGTAATAGCAAATCATAGGACCACGACACTTTCGCGGAACGGGTTTACTCCAGTGATTGCTAGTGCATTTAAAACAAAGTAAATTCTTTTAAAACAACGCAATGCTTTTTGAAAGAATGAAGCCATTATAAGACTCAGGTCTCATCACACAATGCAACGCAAGCCGGAGGATAGAGTTTTACCTTATAATAGCCAAATATGCTTGATACGTATAAAGCAAAATCAATTGATATTATTACTAGTGCATATATGTTTCAAAAATGAATAGCATCATAAATATCAATCATAGGCGGCATAGCTACCATCTACTATGTCGCCATACTAGTTCTACAATCAAGTCCGTTATTTCGTATTGGAAATTGGATTTCCGTCATGAGTCGAGGCAAGGGGCAAGCTCCTCTCCGCTTCGAGACATTCTAGCAAATGCCTCAGGACTACGCACTCTGGGTAACCCCTGGATGCTTCAGGGCCGGTCCTCTCTTACGTTTGAGGATTATTTATTCCTGAACACACGTTTCCCGGTCCTTACAGACCTATAATCGAGGCGCCTCGCATTCCAACAACCACAAAGGTGAAAAATAGATATAAATGTCAGGGCTGGTAAGTCACTGACACCACCATAGCTAGAAAGAAACGTCGTGCTCTCCCTGCAATCCATATCCCGTTTTTAACTCATACCGAGGTGTGAGGCTCGCGAATCTACGAAATACACAAAGCCAGGCCACAAAGACCTTGCTTTGATCATCTTCCATAAGACTTGGCTTTGCAACAGAAGCCTTGATCACAGCATCTTGGCATGCCACATAGGCAGTCCACTCCATACGATTGATTTCCATCGATATATAACCCCTGAGCTCGTACGTCTCAGAGAAGGGCGTTAAGCAAAAGAATAAATTCTCCGCCGCCAAACAGATATTTATTTAACAGAGATCAGTCAGTATAGAACAAAATCCAATGTCAGACACACCGTCCATTTACAAGTCCGTTCTGGGTCTGAACGAAACCGGAGGCGTCAATTCCTCGCAAATCCGTACAATCAACACATACGTTCAGACGGCTACTACTTCCGTCCCCTTCCAGAGGCGTCAATTCTGGCGCTGTTTTTCTTCAGATTTAAATTAAACATTCCGGACAATCCAACCGTTGGATTTTTACAAAGGTTGGTGCCGTTGGGAAGATATTTCCAAGGCGAACCCAGCGGTTGCGGTTTCGGGAAAATCCGATGGTCGGATTTCTCGCACTAATCGTTTCAAATTACGATTCCGAAACACGAACTGCACGGCCTCTATTCCTTTTAATTATATTTATATTTATATATATAAATATAGTTCATTCTATTATTTCAACTATAGTTTATTCTATATTTTCAACTTCGTTTTCACTTCAAATATTTCACTAACGCCTTAATATTTCGAAAAATTTCGCCATAACCTCCTTTGTACAGGGAGGGGTTTGGAAATTTATTGGGCCGTAGTAGGTACCCAATAAATCCTAAAAAGCATTCACATATTTATAGTGATATATTTTGGTGTTTACGGGGGAGCATGTACTGATAATCACTCCGGAGAATAAATTCTCGTCACCCCATTTCCATGTGGAAATAAATAGTCCATGTGCCGTATCTAATAACTAGAGCGACGTGATTATTGTCAACTCCAGACCCGTGTGGGGTTTTTATTAATCTGGTAATTTATCGTTATAATTTATATAGTCCATATCAGTCATCAGTTCAACCTGTAGTACATAGTCATCGCCATACAAGCCTCTTGCTTCTATGGTAAATCTTCCACCTCGTCACACAAGCTCCATTTGCTTATGTGGAATATGATGAAGTATGCCTATCATCAAGAAGTATGCCATGTAGTGTAGTTCAAAATTAATTGTTACTATCCTATGGCGTTATTTATTATTTCACACAGAATAACCAGCACTCCGCATCCAATGGCATTCACAGGAGTTGATATATAAATAAAATTGCGCAGCCAACTCATCAAGGTTTACCTATTTGTCGGGCACGCAAATAATTTCTTTACTCTATAGCTAATCCATTTTTCCTGTTCAACACATGTATATATATGCAGAACAAAGCTAATAATAGTATTTCTAGCAAACTATTATTTATTTCAACACGTGTGTATTTTTATCTATGCGTATACATGAAAAAAGAAATATTTTTATCATCAAAAATATTTATTCGACACGTGTGTATTTTTAACTAAGCGTATACATGATAAAAGAAATATTTTTATCATCAAAAATATTTATTCGACACGTGTGTATTTTTAACACTTCATGTTCACAATAAAGGTGTAGTTTTTATTGTCGATTCATTTTATTTTTAAAAGATGATAACATTCAACACATGAATTTCAACTCGACGAATAAATTGCAATTCAACATATGAATATTCTATATAGTTTGTATATATATAAAAATGTGATTTTTATCGCTAAAGCCATTTGTTTAAATTCAAATAATATTCAACACATGAATTTCAACTCAACGAATGAATTGCAATTCAACACATGAATATTCTATATAGTTTGTATATATATAAAAATGTGATTTTTATCGCTAAAGCCATTTGTTTAAATTCAAATAATATTCAACACATGAATTTCAACTCAACGAATGAATTGCAATTCAACACATGAATATTCTATATAGTTTGTATATATATAAAAATGTGATTTTTATCGTTAAAGCCATTTGTTTAAATTCAAATAATATTCAACACATGAATTTCAACTCAACGAATGAATTGCAATTCAACACATGAATATTCTATATAGCTTATGTAATTTATTTCAACGAATGAAAATTATTCTAACACATAGATATTTCAGAAAATTTCGGCAGCATAACGGCAGGGTAGTTAAAACCGGGACCGTCCCTAGTACGGCTCCTCGCTCTACCTTAAAACCTCGCGGTTTTTGACAATGGAGATCATGCATCTAGTTCGCACGCAGGCGGCATGTTTTATTTTCAATTCCACAATTCTATTCTAATTTGTTTCAACCACAAGAGGGTATTTTTCAACCACAAAGGTATTTTTCAACCATAATATCAACCACAATTCTATTCTAATTTGTTTCAACCACAAGAGGGTGTTTTTCAACCACAAAGGTATTTTTCAACCATAATATCAACCACAAACAATTATTTCCAACCATTCGTCATACCATATAATATCACGTCAATCACAAGCAATAAATATCGTACATGGTCTATGGACGAGGGGAGTATATATATATATATATATATATATATATATATATATATATATATATATATAAAATAATTCACTTGCATTTCATCACAATTCAAAGCATATATGTTTCATTCAACGCTTGTATAATTTATACATCGCTAATATAACTTATACAACACATGTACATGAGGTATACAATGCGTATATTATTTACACTTCGCTTATATAATTTATACAACACGATTTCAATCACACAATTAGTTTAGATTCCTCACATTGGTTATTGCAGTGCTAAAAATCGTAGGAAGGTCAGAAAAATATGCGGCTTCTTCTAGAATGTAGAGAGCCTCCTTGCAGTCACGGTGTCTCCTGTTTCATCGAATTTCGTTAACATAGCAAAAAGATACGATTTTTACAAGTTTGCAACGCTTTATAGTGTAAAAATCAGTTGAAAATAGGTTTAGCCGTATACCTCTTTTGAATTCGAAAACTAGGTTTCCACTTTTCGGCTAAACCGCGAAGCGATAGAAAGAACGGCCAGCGCTGCGTCGAAGAGGAAGGGAAGAGCTTCCCAACGCTACCCGAGATGATCAGCTCGGTGGTCTCCAGCACCCACGGCGGCGACGCAAAGTTCGAGGTTTCCTGGCACGATATCTCCCTCTACACTCAATGATAATTCTTGAAATTGCTATGGATTTAAAGATCTCTGAACGCTCTTCAAAATGGATCTTAGTTTGCTTGATTTCGTTGTGTGGTCGTGGAGAAATTGAAGAGAGAAGTTTCGGAGCTTTTTCCGCGTCGCGCCAGGAAGAACGATGAGGGAGAAAAGATGTGATTGGTCGGCTCCTTTTATTTTAATTTTTTAATTTATTTAATTCCAAAAATACCCCCTTCCACACACGAACTCGAAATCAAACCCAACGACTGTCGCCCCTAGCTAAATACCCCATTCCGAACACAATGGGATATGTTTCGCTGGCCAATTCGACTGTTACGGTCAGTTATTCTTCAATTTAAAATATAAAACATTCGATATTTAATTTAAACGTACATTTCAATTTGCCAGGGCCACAAACTGAATCAAAAAATTCCAGAAAAATAAATCTAGCTTTGTTTTGACGATACGGTCCTAACAAAACCTGTTTCGTCGAATTCTGAGCTCGTTTGAAAAACGGCCATTTTTAGGTCGACCCATTTTAATAGAATTTGACCAATCACATTTTCTTTTGCCCCGCCCACATACTAGCTTCAAAAATTATGAAATTTGAAACTTAGCAATAATTTGACATCCCGGACCCAACAAAAGTGGTTTCGTCAAATTCCGAGGTCGTATGCAAAATATCAATTTTCAAGGGCTATATATGCTATATAGCGACCTTTCTGAAAATTCATTTGGCCATAACTTTTGATTTCCGTTATGAAATTTTGATTTTTCAGATTCGTTAGAAAGGTATTGATAAACAGATTTAAATATTTTCAGTTTCGCTATAATCCGTTATATTTTCCACCCGGTACAGTCAGACAAAGTTTGTATTCAAAATTTCAAACTGCAATACTATACCCAATTCTATAATTTATTGAAATATTCTATTTCAACCATTCAAATTCTTTGGTAATAACCTAATTTAAAATTTTTAAAATGGTTCACATTTTCCGGGTTATTACAAACACCTAGAGTGTATTTGTGGATTTCAATTAGTGATGTGGGGGGATATGACGATGTGACATTCAAAGTAAATGGTGGCAAGATGTTCTTGAAAGATAATCATGACCTCAAGCCTCATCAACTGGAAAATGAAAGAAATCGGGCAGGCAGCATGGCCAACGGGTCATTCGCATTAGGGGTATTATCACCTGATCTAAAGAAATTCCATTTGCTTCTTATTCTATTCGATGTTGTATGCTTTCGGTAATGGTTGCTGATTACAACTATTGGTGATAATATGCTCCGTAACTCAAGTTAAATGAGTGACCAGTCATGTATTGTCGGATTGCAAGATGTTCTTGTTGAACCCAGTGTATTCCTTTCTAGAGACACACTATCAGAAGGTGGTCCCATACCTTGTCATAGTTGGAAATCTATTCTCCAATAAGCACCCTGCGATTTTTTATCTTATATTATGTATGGAGCGTGAGATGCAAGCATTCCACTAGATTGCTATTTATCTGAATTAGACATTATTATAATATCACTGGACTTGATATCAAAAATATTTTTGGTAATCGTAAGATAAAAACCGTCCGTGTTTATATATGGATCGGTCTTACGATTATCATTTCTTTCGAAAGGATTTTGAAAGTTAAATTAAATGATTGGAGTTTACTCACACTAGTCCCATGACTGACCTAAAGTTTAGTTTGCTTTGTTTTACCGTAAACTCTTGGGTGCATAAATTTGTACAGGCAGTCAAGTAGTCAGGATTTTACAAATTCATTTGGAGGAGCTTGAAGCAAGAGGCTTCATCAATTGGCTACAGACTATCAAACTTTCCACTGTGTACTATGTTGGTATCTGGAAACAGGTGTTTATAACCATTCCAGAAATACCCATTGTGCTCTGATGATGGTATGTATATACAGTTACTGATTTGTATTTCAAAAGCTATGTTATTTAATATATTTTATTCGTTCCTCTATGAGATTTGTGTTCTTCATTTTCTTCTATTCTAACTTTTATTTCTTCCGATTTCTCATCCTATAATTTCTTTCTATTAGTGATTCGTATTTCTGTGCAATTTGGGTTGGACGTGTGGTGTGATTAGTCAACTCAAAGTGTACGGAAATTCGGGCCATTACATTGTTAATATAATTCAAACCGAAACTTAATTAAATTCTTTTATATTATCCAATTCATTCAATATTGCAAATCCAACAATTTCCGACTATTTCGGAATTGAATTATTATTATACTATATATATTAATAAAATATTCAAGACTATTGAATTCAAGCAATTTAAATTCCAAATAATCATTTAAAACAAATTTTAAATGTTCAACATAACAGTTAAAAATCCAGGTCATTATATTCCTCTCTCCTTAAAAGAATTTCGTTCCCGAAATTACTAAGGTAGGAAAAATGCTATAAACCCATTAACTTTTCACAAATCCACTTAGTTAAAATTCTTCTGTTTCACTTTCTACACTTCTAGTTTTAACAGACCCAATTAGCTTTTTATACAAAACTAATTCATTCTGTTAACAAAAAATTTCTAACACCTTAAATTTTGGAATTTTTTGGGTAGAGTCTCCCATATACAAAGGGACTTCTGCAATATCGTAGGAACGATAAAATATATAAATATCAACCCATACGGTTGGAAAAATCCTATTCAAAAGCCAAAATTTTTATATTTTGCGTAAGCATACCATATACGAGCATTATTAAGCGACATGCTATGCGTGAGCTTGCAGATATAACCAATTGTATCCAATCGCCTTCAGAACTCGATCAATATAGGCTATGTGTTCTTAACCCAGGTGGAATTCATTAGTTCCAAAATCATGGCATTGCTTCAAACATCCTGATCATCCATTCCAATCTGTTATATATACTATTCAATACATGAAATTTATAACCAGTTTCACTTAGCAATCCATTCAGATTCATTATTTTGAATTCATTTCAATAAGGTCAATTTATTCATTCAAGATTGGTTCTTAATCACATTATTCATTCATACTCATGCAATCCATTTCAGTTACACTATTCAAACTGACTTCCAAACATTCCATTTGGAATTTAAGTTAAATCATTCCAACTTCATAATCAAATTGGAATCCCCCCAAATTCATTATACTGGAATTCATTTAGCTTCCAATTCATTCAACTCTACCATACAATAAATAAACAATGCACAACCAACTTAGACAATCATCCATTTTTTTGATTAAATTCAATTGATTTGGTCAAATTCAATCAATATTCAACATTAATATTTATAACGACCTGAAATCCCCCGATCTCCGAAGAGATGGGAAACAACGGATTGCTTTGAGAACATGACACATCAGAACACAAACAACAGAACATTTCATTGCTATTACAACAATTTACACCAGAATATAAGAATATATCAGAGTTCAAAATAAATATTACACAACGGAAATAAAGTAATATCAGAGATTAAAATACATGGCAACGTAAGCTAAATGTATAAATAAAATGTACATCGGAAATACATCGACTAACACAACTGAAAGAAATACACCGATACAAAGCTTTCCGAATATAGCTCCAGCTATAAACCCTGGATCCTATTAAAAAGAAGTATCTGTAAAAACCAAAATTACTAGCTGCCCGTTTGGAAAATATGGGCACCCAGAGTTAGATAGAAACAATAAACTCCAAGTCAGTCATAGGACTGGTGTGAGAATTAAAAAAGTTATTAAATCTTTAAAAAGTTGGGAAATCATGGGACCATGCCATATAACATGGAACGGGTTTACTCCACATGAATCTCAGTTTAAAATAAAACAACGCAATGCTTTTTGGAAAAATGAAGCCATTATAAGACTCAGGTCCCATCACACAATGCAACACAAGCCGGAGGATAGAGTTTTACCTTATAGTGGCCAAATATGCTTGATACGTATGAAATAAAAATCATTTGATATTATTATTAGTGCATAGTGTATTAAACAACTTCATATATATATATATATATATATCATAGACGACATGAGCGACCCATGCCACTATGCCACCATTTAGGTTTACAACTAAAAACTGAAAAGTTGTGTATTGGAAATTGGATTTCCATCATGAACCAAGGCAAGGGATTGTCCTTATCGAATTCGAGACAATCTAGCCCATGTCTCAGGACTCGTACTCAGTCGAGCCCTTGGAGCCGTAGGGCCGGTCCACACTTACTTTAGTGGATTATAATTCTTGAACAATACGTTTCCCTACCCTATAGGGCATATAGCTGACCAATATCAAGAGACACTAGGGACTCAAATCCGAGGTACCTCGCTTTCCAACATCCACATAAGTAAAATGTCTGGGCTTCATACCATGACACCACTCCTAGCTAGAAAGAAGCGCATGTTCTCCCTGGATCCTTCATCCTGTTTCTGGTTCATACCGGGGTGTGAAGCTCGCGAATTAACGCTATACACAAAGCTATGCTAATTAAAGTCGTGCTTTGATCATCATCCACAAGACTATGCTTTTCAACAAAAGCCTTGATCATTTGCATCTTAGCATGCCACATTGACAACCAACGCCGAGCAGCTGATGTCTATCAATATTTAACCTCTAAGCTCGTATGTCTTAGAGAAGGGTGTTAAGCAAGAGAATAAATTCTCTGCCACCAAACAGATATATATTTAATAGAAATCAATCAACATAGAATGAAATCCAATGTCAGACACACATCCATTTACAAGTCCGTTCTAGGTCTGAATGAAACCTGAGGCACCTTATTCCTCGTCCCATATGTCCAATACAGAAGAGTGGTCCTCGCATATCCAGTCGATCTCCAAGTACGTTTGGATGATCACCACTTATTACCTTGTCTCGGGGGATCAGCCCAATCAAGACATCAGTATTCATCCATACAATGTGAAGATCTCTGGTCTTCGACCACCGTCTTCATCGTCAATATTTTATCGTCATATCAGTTATTCAGAATGGGATAAACCCAGTCATTCCGAATAACTCGCATATTTTATAATCAATAATCAAGTGCTATAAAAACACATCATATGCCTCATTCCAATTCAAAATATTTTATTCAAATAATCACATTTTTAGGGAAAGGTTTTTATTAATTTTAACAAAGATAAGTTCATTTAAACTTATTCTTAAATATTCCTTAGGATATCAATTTCAAAAGGTTTTATTTATCCTTTCACCATCTAAACCAAAACAAGGTTTATTAACTAGTCGGGATTATCGAGATTTACCGAAGTAATTATTTATTTATTTTCCAATCCCAACCTATTCATTCAGTGGAGAAAAACTGGTAGTACTCCATATCTAACACCCACGGTGTTATCGGTAAATTTAATTACCATTTCACGTTTCAATTCTAATTAAAGATTTAACTATCGCATGGCGCAAAACTGTTGGTACTCCATTCTCGATCAATTATCTTATTTGATAAATTTAATTATCTCATTCACTTTCCAATCTATTTAAAGATTCATTAAAATTCCATCATGGTTTTAATATCTAAAATCATTACTTTATGATCATTCAACTTTAAGCAATTAATCTTATCTTTGACTGTGTTAAAGAACCAATGTCATTTAAAAGCACAGTTCACAATAAACCCAAATCAACTTCCATTAACTATGGAATCTTCACGGAAAACAGATAAATTATAATCGATATAAATTTCCGTTTCACACAAATATTATAAATGGAATAACTGCTTAGCCTTTTTAATTCCATATATAATACCGGTCTTCCATTACAGAAGGTCATCTCGATCATTTCCAAATCGAATTCCATTCAATTCCAATTTAATATATTAAATTGAGAAACTTTACTTTGGAAAATTTCCATTAATCTTAATAACAAGATTTATAAATTCCAAATCATCTCTCCACTGTTAATTGGGTTAAAGAACAAATGTTATTTAAAACATCGTTCACAATAAACCCAAAATCCAACTTTCATTTCAATTCCACTTGAATTAATTGGTAAACTTCTCTAAATCTTAATTAAACGATTTATTCTTTTCTTTATGTGGTTTAAAAACAGTGTTAATGAACCATTCACGAAAAACCCAAAATCCAATTTGATATTAGGTACAAGGCTCTGAATAGAAATTATATCAACTTATATTCAATATCAAATTATGAAACCAATAAATATCGTATTGGGAATAACGATATATATTTCTTCCAAATTCCTCACAATATCCGTATAATCACGGAATCCAATATCGAAATATCTGAAGCTTATTTCCATTCAAATCCATTCCAATTTATTCATTGGAAACTTCTGGTCATTTCAAAAGCCATTTACAAATCCAATTTATTCACTTCTAAAAACCATTGGATTATCATTCTAGTTATTAACTAATTCATTTCAATAAAAATATTTTTTAATCTTTCCAAATATGGAATTTTTCATCCAAAATCTTTCTAAATCATTTATTATGATTTTACACAATTTTTCCATATTTTTAATATTTTAATTAAGGCCCTTACAGTCAGTTTCCAATAACGGCCACCGAACTGCATGCATAGCGACCTTTTATGAAATTTATTTGGACATATTTCCAAATCCAACCATTAGATTTCAAATCTCTTATATTTATTGGAAAGCTCTTTTCGATACGAACCCAAGGTTCCGGTTTTAGGAGAATCCGATGGTCGGATCTCCCGTCACGTCCATTTGAAGTTAATGGTCGAAATTTGCGAACGGTCGCTGCGCGGCGCGTTCTATTCAGGCCATTAAATATATATAATATATATATCGTCAATTTCTATTTAAAACGAATTTTATAAATCATTTATAAATTCATTTCAAAAATGATTTCAACTTCCATTTCTTTCCATGACAATTTCATTTACTGAATATATACGATAAAAATTATATTTTTATCGAATTATTAATATTTCCATATCATGACTATTTTACATATCACATATATAATTTTATACAACGCTTATATATATAAGTTCATACAATGATTATATATATATAAATTCATACAATGCTTATATATATATAATTTCATACAATGCTTATATATAATTTCATATAACGCTTATATATAATTTATACAACGCATATATATGTTATACAATGCATATTTAAAAATTATATTTTTAACGAACAAATATTTATTCCATTTCATGTCCATTTTATATATCGCATATATATAATTTATACAACGCATATATATTTTATTCACATCGCATATATGTATATTTTATTCACATCGCATATATATATTTTATTCACGTCGCATATATATATTTTATTTACATTGCATATATATATATATGTTTTATTTACATTGCATATATATATTTCACATCCAATAACAACACAATACAATCAATAAATCGTCCATAGTCTGTGGACGAGGGAGGTGAGCTAACAGGCACCGTATACATTTGTGATAATTAAAAACTAATAAAAATCAATATTAGTAGTTCATATATGTAGTTATAAAATAAATAACTGTAAAAAATTTTTAGTGAGAAGTTCTCACAGTGATCGGTTTCGAAATCATTAATTAATGATTGATTTAACTGAACTAAACGTCATGTTCAATTCAGTCAAAAATTGCAGCTAGCTCCTATCACAGTCCCGTCAGTCCCATTGTGTAGAGTTTGATTTCACAGTTCCAACGGAATTTGAATCGTTGAATTCCGTTCTGATTTGAGCAAGATACGATATTATGAACATTGGATAATTAAACATGGAAATTAAATTAATTAATTAAATTCATTAATTACATTTAAACCCTCCCCCTTTATCTTCTTCAACGCGATCCTCTGTACCCCAAAAAAACACAGGCTGCGACAGTTCTTCAATAACTGGGGCTTCCTTGCGCTCAATTCACAATGCACCGGTCAACAATCTGAACCCTCCACCTCGAAGGTCGTGCCTTGTGCCGCCCTTCCCCTTGATAATGACGAACTCGGTCCTTCGCTGGAGCTAGAAATGGCATACGAACGATATCGATTGGAGGCTCAAAATCATTCACTATGTTGAGCTAAAGCAGATCATACCCTTATGATTTAGAAGAGCCTAAGATGGTCTTTGATTTCCCAATTTAAAATTTTGGATAATATTTTATAGATTGGAAGGAATTAAAGGTTTGATTTCCAAACATTTTAGCCATTGAAAGCAAAACTAGCGGCGGATTGAGTAAACGAGAATTAGGGTTTCTCCGAATTTAAGGGGTATTTATATAAAATATAATAATATTTAATTCGATAATTTCTCAAACGTAAGATTAAACGCTGCGAACTCCAAACGAATGCCAACGACTGTCGCCCTAGCCAAATACCCCCATTTCGGACATAATGGGATATGTTTCGTAAGCCAATTCGACTATTCCCATCAGTTTTTCTCAAAAATAAATATAAATCAATATATATTGAATTTGAACACACATTTTAATTTATCGGGGCCACATATTGACTCCAAAAATAACAGAAAAATAAATTTAGGTATGTTTTAACGATGATCCTAACAAAACTAATTTCTCGAATTTGGATATCATTTGAAAAATAGCTATTTTTCCAGTCGATTAAATTCAAACTAAATTGACCAAAAACACGTTTAAATTCACCACGCTCACATATTAGTTCCAAAAATTGTGAAAATTGAAACCTAACAATAATTTGACATTCTGGATCGAACAAAGGTGGTTTCGTCGAAAACGGAGGTTGTTTGCAAAATGGCTATTTTTAAGGGCTATATATTATATTAATATATATATATATATATATATAAATTCCATAACGACTATTTTAAATTTTAAATTGAACATAACTTTCAATTTATATTATGAAATATGAATTTTTCACATTCATAAGAAAGATATTATTAAACAGGTTCAAATGTTTCCCGCTTTGCTGAAATCCGATTTATTTTGAATTATGTATATTCAATTGAAGTTTAAAATCGAATTTTCAAACTACCGTGCCATTTCGAGTTCGTTTTATAATTGAAATAAATTTATATGTTTTAACATCGATTTAAATAAATTTTTAGTTGTTATTATTTAAAATAAATCATTTTAAATATTCAAAATCCATTAAAATAGCTAAAATAATTTTTTTTTAAATTGGTTTAGAAATTCCGGGTTGTTACAATATTTATTTGTTTGCCTTTACTTTGTTTTAAAAAAAAATTAATATCAATCGGTTAATATCTGATTGACTTTCATGCTATTATCTGATTTCCAAATCTATTTCATTCAATTCCATCTCTATATTCATTCTTAAATTAACTAACCAAGTTATGTCACATTTTCCATTTCATATGATGCATTTCAATTCCAAGTAAAATTTTGCATTTAAATTTTTGTATTCCAAATTTTGCATTTGAAACTCCCTTTCGGTTAAATTATTCCAAATCCAATTTAAATTCTATTTAAATCCATCAACAAACCAATATTACCATAATTTGAGAAAATTATGTTTGTATAAAATATAATTTACGCAAAATTATTCCATTTACCCTCTTTAAAAAATAATAAGAATATTTCAATTACAAATATGCGCTCTCATATATATATATATACATTCAAACTAAATATAGGGTATTAATAACCTCATATCTATTGAGTTACACCACAGAGCCAATGTTATCACTAAACCTTATGCTTTGATACCAAATGTAGAGACCCGATTTTTCCGTATCATTTAAACTGAAATTTAACTACTCATGTCCAACTCAAAAGGCATAGGAAAGTGGATTGTTAATGGAAAGAAGTTAGAGGGTAAGAGAAGAAAGAAAGAAATATTAGAATAGAAGAATATGAAGATCAGAGTCTCATAGCGGAATGGACAAAATATAATATATCAAAACTCGTTTATACCAAATGAACTGAATATATATATATATATATATATATATATATATATATATATATATATATATATAAGATTACAACATCAGAGTAAACATATATTTCAATACAACACACATAAAGGAATAAAATAAGCACCAGTAAATACGGATATACTTCTCGACTCCAGCTTCTTTTTTGAAGCTCCAAGCGAAACCTCACCTGATAATATACTCGGTCTAACCCGAGTACATTTGAAGTAAAGCAAAATTCACTCGGATCAGTCTTGAATACTTTTAGTGATAAATTCATATTGCAAACAACTTGTTTAACTTTAGAAAATCCTTCGAAAGAAATGGATAATCGGAAGATCAATGCACATATAAACACGGACAATTTTTACCTTACGATAAACCCAAAATATTTTCGATATATCAAATTTGGTTATTACAATAATCTCTATTAACCCATAAATAAATAACCATCTAGTGGAACGCTTGCATCTCAAGCTCCACATACTTTGTATATAATCAAAAACCACATGACTCGTATTGGAGTTTGGATTTCCAACATGACAAGGTATGGAACCACCTTCCGATCAATGTATTCTAGAGGAGATACACTGGGGTTCAATAAGAACATTTTGCAACCCGGCCACACATAACCAACCACTCATTCAACTTGAGTGTATCGAATATATTTTCACCTTACGGCTGCAGCAATTGCATTTCCCAGGAGAAACAGAAACGAAAGATGAACAAATGAATTTTATCTTGATGGTGACAATACACTCTAATGGGAATGACCCACATAGCCATGATGCCTGCCTGGTTTCTGTCATTTCCGGGTTGATGAGGCTTGAGGTCACGATTACCTTTTTAGAACATCATATCATCATTTCTTTGAATGTCACATCGTCAGATATGTCAAATCATTAATTAACGTCCATAAATATACTCTGGGTGTTAAACTAAGCGAAGATATCTTCTCCGCCACCAAACTTGGAATATTTGTAAAAATTAACATACGTGACCCTTTTGGAAATACTTTGTCAGCTATTCGTCCATACAAGTCATCCAAGAATAGGATGAACTGAAGGTACTCTCTTACCGCATCCAATAGAGGAATCACCCCAAGGAGTCCGAAGATTTCAAACATGGTAGAATCATAATCAAAACATCTCGAGTTGCAATCCAAAGAAATTAACAAGTAGTTCTTCCGCTCATAAAGGTCCACAGCCTTTAAAGTTCCATCTTTATAACCATCCGTGCTGATTAGTTTTGAATGCACACTTGGTTCAAAGTGGTTTTGGGTCTAGTTTCCATCTCGATCTCTTTGAACTAACTCATCAAATTTTTAAAACAATATTCATTAATAGTCACCTTTTTAACTATCAGTTCACAATAGTATATTCGAGTATATCAGCAACTCAGGCCCTTTTTTTATTAAAACTATTCATTCGAACCATTTTATTGATTAAAATCGATTTCATAACTTATCTTCGCAAATTCTTCTTTTGTTTCTAACATTTTTCCCTTTAAAGTAAACAATTTCCAAATCTTGTCTCTTTATTTCTTTTTATTTCGAAAATATCACTATAATTTCCTGTGATCCCTTTTTATTGAATCACTCATTAAAACTATTTATCAGTTCTTAAAATCGGTTATATATATTTATCTGTACACATGTTTCCTATTTACGTTGCTTTAAAAAAAAAATCAATACTCATATTTAAAAATAAACATATTTACCAAAATTCTTCCTTTATCTCGAAATATCACTATATTTCACAAAAAATAATCTTATCTAAGCCAAATTAACGTCAAGCGACGTATTCTTATCATCTAACCTTAATGGTTTTATTAACTTTAGAACTTAACAATTAAAGTTTACCACTTTGTTTATGGAAATTATAATTATATTTCCAGTATAAATTCCATTTCAAAATCCATTATAACCTCTTATTCTCATTTCTCAAAGACAAAACCATTAAATCAAACTATATCTTTTCTTAATAGGCACATTCCATAATCCCTTTTCTTATATTTCTTTACTACGGAAATATTACTATACTTCACAAATCCATTTATATTTCCTTCCTATAGAAATATCATTTTATATTCTCGAACTCTTTTGTATTTCCTTTATGTTGGAAATGTTTTCTTTTTCCTTAACCAAATGGTATGCGCTCAATCTATATGGGTTTAACAATGTCGTGTGTCACAACGTACATAATATAAACCTTGAAAACCTTTTAATTTCTAACTTTAGTTTAATAATACTATTAAGCAAATATTAATTTAAAATATTCATTTCTGTTTAAACCAATACTTCTTATTTCCTCTTTTCAAAGATTTCAAATCCTTTACTTACTCTTTATAATAAGTTCATTTCTAAAACCATTCCTTACCATTACAAACTAATAACATCCTTCGATAATAGTGAAGTCGTTCAAGTTAGGGTATTCTTTTACCTCTCAAACCTTGATCGACAACGTTCTTATTTTAAGATAGATACGAGTTCGTAACTCAAAATCGATATTACTTGTAATATCAACCAAATATTATTTTAACAATATGGTTTTATAAACCATATCCTTACCTTTGAAAATTTCAGTCAACATAATCATTCTTCTTAATTCATTGATTTGTTTGTTAAATACCAAATTTTTCCTTAAAACCTTTTATATAACTTCATTCATAACTTGAATTATAATACTAACCTATTTACCAAATCCTTTGCCAAAACCATCTGATTTCTTATTGTAAAACTCAATTTGGATTCTTCAAATTAGAACGTTTACTTAATTCAATTCTTAAGCAACGTCAAATTAAAATCATAACTTTAACTTTAAATCTTATTTATAAACTTGGATTCAATATAAAATCCCTTTTTAAACATATTCCTTGCATTCTCGCAAATCCCCTTTTAATCTTGATTCTTTTACTCGATAAGCAAAACATTTATCTTAAAACTATCACATTTGACTTAAAAATTCTTTTTGTAACTTTTTTTACCAAAATTGGATTTTAATTTAAAAATTTGTTCATGAAACCCTTTTAGAATTCAACTAGATTTTATTACAAACCCAATTACTTTAAAAGGTAATCACTTTAATTATTATTAATTAAAATAATAATCGTTACTTACTGAACTAAAAGTAGTTTACTTCATGTTTAACTAAACATAGGTTAGATAACCACTTAATGAAATTATTTAGGAAAAACTACTTTATCAATTGATAATCATTTTAACACATCATTGAATAAAAATTGAATTATTAAATTAAAACAATTATTTGCTAAACTATTTTCATTAGATTAATTGAAGATCAATTAATCTAATAACCTGTTCCAATTAAACCAGTTGACCTAATCAACTTGAAATCATCAATTAACTTGCTAACCGATTCTAATTAATCCTTCCTCTTAGATTAAATTAACCTAAGAATATCTCTTAACCATTTCTTAAAAATAATTATTTTAAAACATTAATCCGTAGGTTAAATTCTGACTTCCACGTTTATAAACTTATTAAAATGTCAAAACAAATCACTTAAAAATAAAATATTAATTTATCAATAAAACTTTTGTTTCTATATAAAATATAATTTAACACTTCGCTTCAGTTATAAAATTTATTTTTTATAATTATAAATACGTCGATTCGCCAAACGGCAAATTAACGTCTTGAAAACCTAGGTTTTAGGCCATTTGCTGTCAACCACTTAATCAATACTGTCCGTTGACTAAAAACATAATGATTGTTGAAATTCAATTCAATGATCAACATTCAACAAACAATCAACATCCAACAAATATGTAATGCTACTTGGGTGGGACAGTTCAATATAAATAATATGAAAGATAAAAAACATACAAATTATTTGAGGAATTCAATTGGATCTCTCCAACTGTTCTTGTAACACCCCACATCCGTTAGTGTCACTCACAAAGGGAATGCACTAAGTTCTGTGGAGCATTTAGGGTAAAAGATGCAGATAAATTACAAGACAGACATAAATTAAACAGCGGAAAATAAAACTTTGCTTTATTGATAAAATAGTTTGTACAATGATTTCTTTACAATATCAGAGTATCATCTGTCTTACAAAATAAAGAAGCATAAAACAACAATTATATTCCCCGATGTAGCATAAGCCAGCCATAGCATCTGAAAAGAGAATCCAAGCAAAACTTCGACAAATCTTCAAGCTGGGAAAGAGTGACAGTCCAACTTAACCTGAGCTATACTATTCCCTCCTTTACTACCTGGGGGGGGGGGGGGACGGAAGAAAAGAAGACGAAAGGAAAACAGAGTCAGACATAAAGCCTGAGTAAGTTCAGTAACTTCTGGCATGTGAACATGGAAAACAAAACGACATGAATTAACTGAATACAAGATAACACCATGATGATAGGGTCAGCAAGATTAGACAAGATAATCACAAGGTATTCTAAGATAAGATAAACTGGATATACTCTAATACTTTCGCCGCTTCACTATTTCCTTGTTATACTGGTTTCTATATCTCTGCACCGCCTATCTAGTGTCCCAACTAGTAACGATAACGTGATCCCCATCCCTGTATTTTCCATTGCCTTCGGGCATACATTCATTATTTTTTACCTAGATTTAATCTAGGGTTTTCTACCAAATGCCTTCTAGATTTAACTAGAGTTTACGTTATCTGCTGAACGCTTCTCGGATTCAGGATTTATGCCACCTAGTCCAACTAGGTATTATGCTACTTGTCAAATGATGCCCCCAAGTCTAGGACACACTACCTAGAGTGGTATATGTTCCTATACTTCCCCACGCATGTATCGCGAATCGTTATCGCTTGTCTAGATGCACATGTCCTGTAATGTGCGGCCCGAGTCCTGTTGCAGGGCGAATCAAGAAACACAGGACTCGGTCGGGAGCTTTCTGGTGTATTGTTAAAATCTTGTCTTGTTACCATGTTAAGTTGGTTAAGTGTCCCTATGGACTTAGCCCTCCCATTCTAGCTTAACTGTGTTATGTTGATTAAGTGTTCCTGTGGACTTAACCCTCCCATTCTAGCTTAACTGTGCTAGGTGTCTATATGAACCTAACCCCACCCATTGGTTTGGTTGTCATGTTGAATTGGTTAAGTGTATTAATTAAATTAACCCGACCATTCTTGTTCTAGCTTTAACTAAATGAATTAAAGCCACGACCATTCACATTAGACAGATATTGTTGCGAATACTGGATGTGCCAGTTGGTTCCGGGCAGGTTTGCATCGCAACTCAGTCTAACCTCGGATTAGGCATATTCGTGTTTTCTAAGTTCAAAGGGTTTTGATTAATTTTCAAGTCAGGTTTTGAAAGTAACCATCCCGTCCGTCGGATCAGTTAGGGATAGCCAGGGAGAGCAGGAAACTGGTACTTTCCAAACTCAAGCCTAAACACTATCCTCTCTGTCACACTAGAACTTTCTGGTGTATTATTAAAAGAGATGTCGTTAATAAGCCTTTGATTTGTCTAAATTTACATCTTCTCATTTTGGATAATTTCTATAAGTAAATTACTCCTAATTTACTTATTTCCTATTTACTCATTTAATGTAAATTGTCAACATTCATTCTTATGGCCCATTTCCTCCTCTAAATCATATTTATGCCCTTTTGGTATGTAAACTATACCAAATTAAGTGTCACTAACCAAAATTTTGCTAAACATGACAGTTACTCCATATTATGGCCAATTTCAAATTTATGCCAATATACTTCTCAGGCCAAATTAGCTAATCCAATTCTGATTTAACATTCTAATTACAGTTCATGTCAAACTAGACTTATTATTCTAGTTCATAATTCTTGTAAATGCTAGATTTATAAGTCAATACTAGATTCAAATTACACATCCTATAATTTATGTCAAATTTATCCAATTTGCACTTCTGTGAACATGCCATAATACATGTTCCCAATTTATGCCAATTTCCAAGTTTATAACTACGTTTTTAGTAAATTTCATATTTTGTCCAAATCGTATTCCCACCGCTCGTATAATCGTGATTCAATCTAGATTATAGATAAATCTAGATTCGTAGAAAATAGGGAATGAACCAAAGATGCTATGAAAAAGATAGACATAATAACTGGCATAAAAAGATTTGGATAACGACGTGGGTTCAAGAACATGGGTAGACCTAACTTAATAGGTAAATTCCCAAGGTCTAAAACCAAGAATAGACAGAGTAAGTTCAAGAACATGGGTAGACCTAACTTAATAGGTAAATTCCCAAGGTCTAAAACCAAAGAAAACCAAGAACAGACAGAATAGATAATCGGGTTTAGACCCAATTCCATAGTCACAAAACTTAAGCAACACTTTCCTAGTCATGAATCATAGGTGTTTAATCACAGTTGTCCTTGTTATGACATAGGTAATGGTTTATGTTTCCTAATCAAAGGCATAGGCTTGTGTTCATAGTCAAGGAAATAATTCTCATAGTCACAGTCACAGTCATAGGCAACGTTCATAGTCATAGGCAATGTTCATAGTCATAGGCAACGCTCAATGTCATAGGCAATGTTCAAAGTCATAGGCAATGTTCAAAGTCATACGCAATGTTCAAAGTCATAGGCAAGGCCTAATTGGTCATCGAACCATAACAGTTCTTAATTAGGTCCAAAGATGTAGGCACAGATTTGAATAGAAAGATTTGGCATATTCTTTTATTCCTTTAATTCATGTCACGAACAGAGAGAAACGTTCAAATCTAAAAAGTAACTGACTTACAGAAATTGGATTAGAATAGAAAGATGGCGTTGCTATGATTCGTGCGACGTTGCTCGAAACCGTTTGAACTAGCCTTTGATTCTTATCTTGAAGCTTTAATCTTGATTCGAACCTCTTCTTGACAAACTTGAGCAGCACTTCGTCGTCTTGATTTATTTTATATATTATTCTATTTATTATTTAATTTATAGGAGGAGAAGAAGCCATGTTCGCCAAGAATCTTTGCAGCATAAGAGTAGAAAAGAATTGTGAATAGAGAAGGAGTCTAGGGCTGTTTATATAGTGTTAGGCGGACGAATCTGGTCAGAATGGCGTCCGGATACATCAGAACGCACCAGGTTCAGAAAACTGGAAAAAGCAGGGGGGTCGACCCCCAGGTCGACTACCCAGTCGACCTGGGTGCCTTGGGCGGGAAAATTCCCGCCCAGCCCAATCTGGGTCCGATTTTAAATTTGAATTCGCTTTTCTGAACTGTTTTGAAATTTGAACTTTGCTGAATCTTCCGGAGGCCATATCTTCCTCATACGGACTCCGATTTACGCAAACTTGGACTCGTTTTCATGCAGAATTCCAAGACGAACGCAATGGCGCAGCCCGTTTCCCTTGATTTTGATTTTAACTTTTAATTCTGCCTTGATTTGTGAATCCTAGTGTTGCAGAATTACGGGGTGTTACAGTTCTTCCCTGCATCACAGTTCATGGTATCATATTATAATAGCATATAAAATATTTTTAAACAAAACATCCAATACGACATAAATATAATGTCGACAATCATTAAAGAATCAATAAGTATCCGAGGCACCTAATCATCCAATTTATACTATCAACTTTAAATTTTAGTTATATGAATTATACCACATCATAGAATTCCAGAAAGTGTGAGAATTAACTCAATATTTTGTTTTGATTTGACGATGTTGCGTTATTTCATATTTTAAACAGGCATTTAAAATTGCGTGAAATCCCATTCGCTTCTAATTCCAACCCAACCAGCTCGGCTGCGTAGCCTTCATCTCTATGATTCCAACGGATCTGGTTTCGTGCAATTCTGTGCATGTACGTACAAGTTATACCAATTTCAAATTTATATACATTATGTATATAATTAAAAGTCATTAGTTTAAGTAATACGTTAATTAATTTTAACACTTGTTTCATGCTAACAAATCCTTCCTTAATCAGCATTTTCTCATGATAATTGGTTTCAAGCCCGATCCCTTCGTTCCTACTCGATTTCTTCATCGCTACCTTCTGATTTGAATTTGAACAACATCGCCGCCTAACCAGACAACCGGGCCACCTGACCTCACCACCAACAACATCCCCTCTCTAAGGCGCCTCGACGCTGGTGACGTAGTGTAACAACCCGGAAATGCGAGCCAATTAAAAAATTTTATTTTGGCAATTTTAACGAATTTTGAATATTTAAAATAGATTATTTTAAATAATATCGACGAGAAATTTATTTTGAATAGAATTCGAACGTATATATTTATATACATCGTCGTTAGAATATAAAATTTTATTTTAAATTATAAAAGGAATTGAAAATGGCGCGGTAGTTCGATAATTCGATTTCAAACTTCAAATGAATGTACCGGGTGCAAAATAAACCGGATTTTAGTGAAACCAAAAAAATTATAATCTAATTGAGGATATCTTTCCAACGCATCCGAAAAATCAAAATTTCATAGCGGAAATCAAAAGATATGTCCAGTTGAAAATTCAGAATAGTCGCTATGGAATTTTAGCCTTTAAAAATAGCCATTTTGCAAACGACCTCGGAATTCGACGAAACCACTTTTGTTGGATCCGTGATGTCAAGTTATTGCTAGGTTTCAAATTTCGTAATTTTTCGATTCAATATGTGAGAGTGGCAAAGGAAAACGCGTTTGACCAGTTTTAGTTGATTTTAATCGACTGGAAAATGGCCATTTTTCAAACGGTCTCAAAATTCGACGAAACTAGTTTTGTTAGGACCGTATCGTCATTACGAAGCTAGAAAATATTTTTCTGGAATTTTTCGAGTTAGTATTTGACCACAGTAAATTGAAATGCGCGTTCAAATTCAATATATAGAGTTATATGTTGATTTTGACGAAAACTAATCGAAACGGTCGAATCAGCTTACGATACATATCCCATTGTGTTCGAAATGGGGGTAATTAGCTATGGACGACAGGCGGTGGGTATCGTTTCGAGGTCGAAATAAAAAGTCAACTTTTTTTGAAATGAAATAATATAAAACTCTTTTCTCTCTCTCTCTCTCTCTCCCTATTATCACTAAGCCCCCCTCCCATGGAAATCATTTTCAAAATTAAAATAAAAAAAGGAGGGAAAGAGAGGAGCGACGGGGGGAAACCGCCGCCGCCGCCACCTCATCGCGATCCCCCATGTGGTGCGCCACCACCCCGCACCCTCTCTCTTCTCCTCCGCTTCCTCCATTCACGAAGACCCATACCTGCACCCCCCTTCAACCCAAAACCCGCTGCCACTAACACCATGGCGCCGCCACCCAGAAGCCAACCGCCGCCGATTGCTGCTGCCCCCCCCCCCTCAGTTCCTCCTTCCACCCCCTCTCCGCAAATAGTAAGTTTTTAATTTCCTTTTCGATTCCTTGGAAAAATATATACGATTTCTTTGATGAAAAATATATGATATGTTTTCTTTAAAAACAGAAAAGCTATGATTTTTACAATGTGAAAGAAGTGATTTTTTGAAAGTATTAAAAATATAATTTTTATAATACAGAAAGAGTAAAAATATAATTTTTATAATATAGAAAGAGTAAAAATATAATTTTTATATTATAGAAAGATGAAAAATATGATTTTTATAAAGTAGAAGTATTAAAAATACGATTTTTATATTATATAGATAGTAAAGGTTAAATCTTTATATTTGAAAAGGTTAAATCTTTATATTTGAAAAGGTTAAATCTTTTTTTTTTTGAAAAGGAGAAATCTTTATATGAATAATAGCGTGATAAAAATATAATCTTTATTATATGAACACCGTTATAAAAATAAATTTTTTATCTATATAGTAGCTGTGTAAAAATAGATTTTTTATCTATATAGTAGCGGTGTAAAAATAGAATTTTTATCTATATAGTAGCGGTGTAAAAATAGAATTTTTATCTATATAGTAGCGGTGTAAAAATAGAATTTTTATCCATATAGCGTGATTATAAAAATGTGATTTTTATATATGTAGTGGCTATGGACAACGAAAGTGACAAATAGGCGGGAACAACAAGATTTTCTACATAAGAAGAGTCGAGGCGTTTGGATTAGCTAGTTGGTGAGAACTTCTCACTTTAAATCTTGTTTTTCTAGTTAAAATATATACTAGGATGCAGACGGTGCTTAGCAGCACCCGACACCCGTCATCCACAGACCATGGATGGCTTGTATGTTTGATTGTTTGTTGTGGAGAAAATTGATTGTGTGATGTGAAATGAAATAAAATATTTATATAGTTAAAAATATTTGATCGTTAAAAATATTATTTTTAACGAGTGTGTGTGAATAAAAATATGTGTTCATTAATTTGAAACCCCACACGGGTGTTGGGATGATATTTGGTATACACTAATCCCAATTATTTAATTGTATGTCGATCGATTGGTCGACAGGCTGTGTAAGTGTTAATTATTTATATTTAATGCTTATGCAGTTGTGTGGTGTACTTTGGATAATGGTTGATTATTTGCCAGTGCCATTATATACATGGGTTTTATGGAATCCATATAATTAACATTATGTAACACCCCACCTCCGCCAGGGCTACTCTTGCAAGAACACTGGCTTTGGAGGGGTGTTGGACAAGGTAAACATGCATAAAGATATCACAAGACAGAACATATAAGTAAAACAGAGTAAGTAAAGCAGCGGATAAAACTACTATTTCAAATCCATAGTCAAGTTACATCAAAGTACTTAGTCATTATTTTCCAACTACTACAAGTCTAGAAACATAAACTGAAAACTAGAAATAACATAAAGTAAACTATCCCCAAAGTAGAAATGGTAAAGCCATAGCGAGCTCAAGTCCAAACCGTACATGAGCTATCCAGAAAGCAAGCTAAAGATCCAAGCTAGGTGCTAGTGTTCCCACCCTGAGAACCTGGGGTGGGGGGGGGGGGGGAACGGAAGAAAATAGGCGAAAGAAAACGGGTCAGTCAAAAAGACTGGTAAGTCCTACCTACTATTAGTATAAAAACTAATAAAGTTAACTGGACATGTAAAACAGAGATGAAACATAGGATGATAACTGGCATGGTGAAAGGTTAACAAGAGTGGCATCGCATATACAAGGTTAAGTTGCACCAAGTGTACTAGTGTTCTAATCCATGTCAAGTATAAACAAGAAATGATCCCTTGGCCCAAAGTTGGCCCAACATCATGAGATGACCTAAATCCAGGTCCAACTACTCGGTCTAGTCGATCGGCTCCCTATAAGCCTAACTCGTCGTGTATCGGTGTCATACGGCTTAATCTTGGAATGTAGTTAACTGTGCAAGGTCCACCCTAGGGTGTATCCAGCCCTAAGGTGTAAACCACAGACACAAATCAAGCACGCACAGTCTAAACCTACTGGTGCCCATGTTCAACTCTGGACTTAATGTGCATGACCATGGTCCGCCTGAACAACCGGTGCACCATTCGGCCGTCTCTTTTGGTCTCTTACAATCAGCCCAGTAATCGTGCCCCACCCTAGCCTAGTCCTAGGGTATCAATGATACTCCCTAGTGGGTTACTGCTGAAAAGGACCACGTAACTAGGATTTCAAGCGGGTTAAGTGTGGTTAACCCTATCCTAACCATGTATTGAGTTGGTCAAGTGTATCCAAGTAGTTCATGACTTAACCGTATCAATACATCGTGTTCAACTGGTTAAGTGTATTTAAGTAGTCCATGACTTAACCATACCAATCCATCGTGTTTAATTGGTTAAGTATTCAAGTAGTCCATGACTTAATCCTACCATGTGGCATTAATTAACTTAATGCACCCCAACTTCTCACATTAGACTTTGTTGTGGTTACTAGTTAAGCCGGGCGGGTCCGGGTAGCTTTACACCACAACCTAGTCTAACCTCGGGTTTTAAGTGCGATATGACCAACTACTCACATTGGGTCCAATTGTTTCTAGCCACTAGTTAAGCCGGTCGGTTCCGGGTAGATTTATGCTACAAACTCAACCCAACCTCGAGTTGGCCACTTTCATGTTTTCTACATGTCATGTCCACATTCATGTTTTCAAGCATAATCACATGTCATATTTTCAAGTCATGTTTCATGTCATTTAAGTTTACCCATAACGTAACCCCATCGCACGTAAGTTCGCATCAACACAAATAGATCAAAAGGGGGAACATAATGATATGATAAGTTGGGCATAAAGTGGCAAAGTCTATCACAAGTTTAACATGGTGATGTATGAGGCAAGTTGTTCATCACAACTAGCATATGACATCAGCTTAGCAAATATGTGATAACATGGTCATAGTTAACATAGGGTGATAACTTGTGATTAGCATATAGTTCATAACATCATAGGCAAGTTAACATAAGGATCATGAGAGGATTTATGTTGCATTATGCATAACTACCAAGTTCTATGTTGCATTATGCATAACCACCAAATAAAGCTCATAGCTTTCTACCCAAAAATCAAGGTAAGTGATACTAGGTTCATGATAGTGCCACAATCATAGATCAAAAGAGTCATACATGGATCTATGCATACAAATATAGCCCAAAGACAAGCATTATACCCAAAAGTCTCATTTCAACTTGCTACATGATCATATTAACTTCATAGTTTAAATCTAAGAGTAGAATAGGGCTTACAAAGCTTGGCTAAGAAGACTAGAACAAAGTAAAACAAGATTGAGACGATACCACACTGGAAATCCCCAAATGAATATAAGCTCCAAGTTGTCTTTGAGAAATAAGAAGAAAGATCCTTGTTTTGATGAAGAAAGATGGCTCTTTTACTAGCTTAGAACACTCAAGCTTTCATGAAGAAGATGGAGGCCATGATATGAAGGTGGAGGCCATGATTAGGAAGCATTTTGGCATAATTTAGTTGTAGGAATGATTTGTGATGATTTAGGCTAGGTATTAGGGTCCTTTTATAGAAGTTTAGGTTAGTTTAGGCCATAGGATTAACCCTAATTTAGATCTGAACCATCAAATTACGTCACTAGCCAACAAAACAAGACCCAGGAGCCAAAACAGGTGCACCAGGCCAAACTGGCCGACCACCCGAGTCGACAGGGGTGTCGACTGGGCAGTCGACACCACCTGGGGTGTGTCGACTCCCAAGTCGACTCCCCAGTCGACTTGGGGCTGGCGGGAATTTTCCCTCCTGTCCTGCTTGAGCTGAATTTGAATTCTGAATTCAAATTTTGAACAGTTTTTGAACTTGAAATTTTCTGAAAACTTTGACGGGCCATAACTTGGTCATACGGACTCCGATTTTCGAAAACTTGGACTCTATTTCGCGTATTTTTCCGAGACGAACGCAATGGCACAGCCCATTTCCCTTGATTCAGATTTTAACATTTAATTCTGCCTTGATTTACGTTATAACATGTTATTCAAAATATGGGTTGTTACATTCTCCCCACCTTAAAGGATTTCGTCTCCGAAATCTTCAAGTTAGGAAGAATGTATCCTACCATCCATCATCCATCTACTCAAAACATCATCCACGAGCAGTCATTGTCCTTAAAAGATTCTAAATGTTGTATGAACATATGCAAAAGGTGTGTGTATATGTACTTATCTAATGCGAAAATCAGGCGGTTACTGATTCAGTAAACCTCCTTAATGCAAAGTATGTTAGTGAAATAAGTCCATATGTATGCAAATTCGTATAATCTCTACATGAGTGCACATAACATTCATCCATATGCAACATCCACGTGATAGCATAACAAGTTTCAACCATGAATAAGTATAAGCACTCATGCATATGCAATATGAAAGTGTGTGAGCCGATCTTAGTGCCTAATGTGTATCATGCATCCACGAGTATCCACTTGCAACCACTTGCAAACATCAAGCATAACATGTTTCATCCAAAGGGTTTCTACCTAAGGTTCTCATGACAAGGTTAACGAGATAACAAGATAAACATGGATAGCAAAAGAAAGATATGCTAACTAGGAAAAGAGATTGAGAATGTACCCTCAAAAAGAAATGGATAAAGCCCACGCATCTTCTCCTCGGTTTCCCAAGTTGCGTCTTCCTCGGCTTCACTCCACTGAACCTTTACCAACTTGACTTCTCGATTCCTCAGCTTCTTGATCTCCGTTCCCAAGATACGGATCGGAGCTCGCCTCAAAGTTGCCTCTTTCTCTACCTCCACATCTTCAAGAATGCAAGGCTCAACCACTTCGGCTGACTCATGTAGGCACTTTCTGAGATGCGAGACATGAAAAACATTGTGCACTCCAGCCAGCTTTTTGGGCAATTCCACTCTATAAGCCATTTGAACAATCCTCTCGATGATAGGGATGGGTCTTACGAACCTTGGTGTCGGCTTTCCAACTGCTCCAAACCGAACCACATTTCGCAAAGGAGAAACCTTCACAAAGACCATATCTCTAACTTCAAACTCTAAGTCTGTCCTTCGCTTGTCTGCATAGGATTTCTGTCTGTCTTGGGCCGTTTTCATCCGCCTCCGAATCAACTCAACCTTCTCGGATGTGTCCCTTATATTGTCGGGCCCAAGTATAAGCTTATCCGTCGTCTCCCACCAATATGTTGGTGACTTGCACGGCCTCCCATATAAAGCTTCGAATGGTGCCATCCCTATGCTTTCTTGGTAGCTGTTATTATAAGAAAACTCTACGAGAGGAAGGTGGTCTTCCCAAGTGCCACCAAAGTCAAGAATGCATAGCCTCAACAGATCTTCTAGTACCCTATTCACCCTTTCGGTCTGGCCATCCGTCTGTGGGTGATAGGCTGTACTTAGATTCAATCGCGTACCCATCGCTTCTTGCAAACTGTTCCAGAACTGGCTAGTGAAGATTGGGTCACGATCGCTGACTATGCTAGAAGGAACTCCATGCAATCGCACTATCTCTCGAAGATAAACAGATGCTAGCCATGATGCGGTCCTCTTGCTCTTCACCGGAATAAAATGAGCACTCTTCGTAAGTCTATCAACTATGACCCATATGCTCGTATTTCCCTTCCTTGACCTAGGAAATGCATCCACGAAATCCATCGAGATACTTTCCCACTTCCATTGCGGGACCTCCAATGGATGTAATAGCCCACCAGGTTTCTTCGACTCGTCTTTCACTTGTTGGCACACCATGCATCTAGAAACAAACTCTGCCACATCCTTTTTCATCCCATCCCAAAAAAAATGCGCTTCATATCCCAGTACATCTTATCCCCTCCGGGATGTATGGTCATCCTCGAGTGATGCGCCTCCTCAAGAAATTTATTTACTAAGTCTCCCACTCATGGGACACATAGTCTTCCATCACGCCTTAGCCATCCCTTGTCATCAATAGTACATCTAGCGAGGTGACTTGATGTCTCACCCCGAATCAACTTGTCCATGATCTCGACTATCTGCGGGTCTTCCCTCTGTGAAGCCCCAACTTGATCAAGAAGTGTAGGTCTAAGCTCGAGGGATGCTAACGAACCAGTCATCGACCCAACAGCAGGTGCAAAATCAAAGGTTGCCAAGAACTCTAGGCTCTTCATCTCAACAAACAAGGGAATCAAAGTCAACCTTCTTCTGCTTAGCGCATCTGCCACAACATTACCCTTGCCAGGGGTATAAGCTATCTCGAAGTCATATGATGCCAAGAATTCCATCCACCTTTGCTGCCTTAGATTCAAATCTTTCTGCGAGAAGAGGTACTTGAGTGACTTGTGATCAGTATACAACTCAAACCTTTCGCCTAGAAGATAGTGGCGCCAGAAATTGAGTGCAAAGACGATCGCCGCCAACTCCAAATCATGAGTGGGATAGTTCTTCTCGTGAACTTTGAGTTGCCTACCCCCAAAGCATATCACTCTCCCTTCTTGCATCAGGACAGTGCCTAATCCCATGCCACATGCATCGGTGTACACGGTAAACAACTTCCCTCCATCGGGTAATGCTAGAACTGGAGCTGAGGTGAGGGCTTTCTTGAGCCTTTGAAAAGCAAGCTCACACTCTAGGTCCCATGCAAAGACTAAGTTCTTCTTCGTTAACTTAGTAAGAGGGGCTGAAATCCTAGCGAAGTCCTTAATGAACTTCCTATAATATCCTGCCAGACCGAGAAAGCTTCTCACTTCAGTTGCATTCTTTGGAACTTTCCAGTCTTGTACCGCCACCACTTTAGCGGAATCCACAGCTATGCCTTGCTTAGAAACTATATGCCCAAGGAACCGAACTTCCTTTCTCCAAAAATGGCATTTAGAGAACTTGGCTTTCAACTGATGAGCTCTAAGCGTATCCATAACCTCCTTGAGGTGTGTAGCATGCTCTTCTTCATCATTAGAGAAGACCAGGATATCATCCACGAAGACAACCACAAACTTGTTAAGGAACTCCCTGAACACCCTACTCATCAAATCAACAAAGTATGCGGGTGCATTAGTCAAACCGAACGACATGACTAGCCATTCAAAGATTCCATCTGGAGTCCTAAACGCAGTCTTATCAATACTATCCTCAGCCACTCTAAGCTGATGGAATCCGGTGGCTAGATCGAGCTGAGAGAAAACAGAAGCACCAACAAGCTGGTCAAAGAGATCATCAATCCTTGGTAACGGGTGTCTATTCTTCTTTGTCAGCTTGTTCAACTCACGATAATCAACACATAGACGAAACGAACCATCTGCCTTAGTAGCGAATACCACCGGAGCACCCCATTCTGAAATGCTTCGCCTAATGAAATTTTTCTCAAGCAACTCCTTGATTTGCTTGCTAAGCTCTCTTCTTTCTCGCAGGGCCATGTGCCTAACAGGAAATGAAACTGGCTTGGCATTATCAACAAGATAAATGCGGAAATCTATCTCTCGCTTAGGGGGTAACCCCTTAACGTCATCAAAGACATCGGGATATTCTCGGACCACCCTTACAGATTGCAGATCATCGATGGACGAGTCAAAAGATTCAAGATAACATAACATGATGGGATCCATAGGGTTACAAGAAATTTCTAGGGTATTACCGAGGCGAGTCATGAGCCTCACCACTTTATGCTCACAATCAAGAATGGCTCCGTAACTGGACAACCAATCCATGCCCAAAATCAACCCGTATCCCAAAAACCCGAGAACATAAGCATTACATGTGAATTCTACGGTCAAGATAGAAATCCTCAAATCCATACAAATCATAGATAGATGGGCGGAACCCCCAATTGGATTTGAAACACTAAAGGGATCCTCAACTAACTAGTACTTAGGTGCAAACTTTCAACAATGTCAGAAGAGATAAAGGTATGCGATGCACCAGAATCAAATAAAGTTCGAACAGGAAAACCAGAAATATAAATAAGGCTTTCTACATAAATACTACCTCGGTCCGGAGCTGGAGTAGTGTTGAGAGCATGCATCTGCCCTCCAGAAAGTCCTGCTCACTGAGTCTGTCCTTGCCCCTGCCCTTGCTTCTTTGGGCAATCCTTACTGAAGTGTCCAGTCTCTCCGCAATGAAAACATTCTCCCAACTTCCTCTTCTTCTTCCTACAATCTTTGGCTATGTGTCCAACAATCCCACAGAAGTTGGACTTCCTTGTCTCCCTTGCCTTGTTGTTGTTGGCCTTGTTAACCTTGTTGTTCTTATTGTTCTTGTTGTTCTGATTGCTCTGGTTGCTCTAATTTCCTCCCTACTTGGAGTCCGTCTTCTTGGTTTGATTCTCATTAGGCTTGACTTCTTTCTTGCCATTCTTATCATCTCCCTGAAGCAATGCCATATCTACTAGGCTCTCAAAAGTGGCCCCCATGGGTATATGAGACATGGATAGACCTTGTAATGGCTCATTCAATCCTCGTGCAAAGCGTAGAGCCTTCTTTTGGGGTGTGTTAACCATGTCCAAACCGAATCGAGCAAGCTGGTTAAACTTATTCACATACTCCCTCACTGTCATGTCCCCTTGCTTCAAAGATATAAACTTCTCCATTTGCAGAATTTCCTCAGCAGATTATAGAAACTTAAGCCCAAACCTCATCCTAAAGTCGGCCCAAGTCTCTATAGGCCTAGTAGCGTTGGTGACCTCCCACCAATAAGCAGCTTCCTCTTTCAATAGCCATACTGCCAACAGAACTTTTCTATGGTCTTCCACATCAAAGATGGCAAAGAGGTCTTCAGTTTCTTTTAACCAGTTTCTTGCCTCAACAAAAGTCTCCGTCCCAATAAAATTCTTGCCACCCATCGCCTTAAAGTCTTTGCAAATCTTTGCGAAATCCGCTTATGAACGCTGAAGAGGAGGAGGAACCTCAGGTACAGTAGGAGTGGTTGTTGGGCCTGCATCGTTGGCCCTAGCTTCCAGGTACCTCCGGAATCATCCGGGTATGGGTACTCCCTCGGGAAGGTTAAGATTGGCCATGCTGAAAAAGGAAAAGATAGATTTAGAACGAGGAAACAAAGGATAGTGCTAATGTCTTTTGGGGAATAGCCTTTTAAAATAAACTAGACTTTTCTTGGAAAATACTTCTTTATAATCGGTTTTGAAAATAGTTTTTCAAAAGGTAAGTTTTAAAAACCTTTTGCTCAAATCTCGTAAACCTTATGCTCTGATACCAAATGTAACACCCCACCTCCGCCAGGGCCACTCTTGCACGAACACTGGCTTTGGAGGGGTGTTGGACAAGGTAAACATGCATAAAGATATCACAAGACAGAACATATAAGTAAAACAGAGTAAGTAAAGCAGCGGATAAAACTACTATTTCAAATCCATAGTCAAGTTACATCAAAGTACTTAGTCATTATTTTCCAACTACTACAAGTCTAGAAACATAAACAGAAAACTGGAAATAACATAAAGTAAACTATCCCCAAAGTAGAAGTGGTAAAGCCATAGCGAGCTCAAGTCCAAACCGTACATGAGCTATCCAGAAAGCAAGCTAAAGATCCAAGCTAGGTGCTAGTGTTCCCACCCTGAGAATCTGGGGGGGGGGGGGGAACGGAAGAAAAGAGGCAAAAGAAAACGGGTCAGTCAAAAAGACTGGTAAGTCCTACCTACTATTAGTATAAAAAATAATAAAGTTAACTGGACATGTAAAACAGAGATGAAACATAGGATGATAATTGGCATGGTGAAAGGTTAATTAGAGTGGCATCGCATATACAAGGTTAAGTTGCACCAAGTGTACTAGTGTTCTAATCCATGTCATGTATAAACAAGAAATGATCCCTTGGCCCAAAGTTGGCCCAACATCATGAGATGACCTAAATCTAGGTCCAACTACTCGGTCTAGTCGATCGGCTCCCTATAAGCCTAACTCGTCGTGTATCGGTGTCATACGGCTTAATCTTGGAATGTAGTTAACTGTGCAAGGTCCACCCTAGGGTGTATCCAGCCCTAAGGTGTAAACCACAGACACAAATCAAGCACGCACAGTCTGAACCTACTGGTGCCCATGTTCAACTCCGGACTTAATGTGCACGACCATGGTCCGCCTGAACAACCGGTGCACCATTCAGCCGTCTCTTTTGGTCTCTTACAATCAGCCCAGTAATCGTGCCCCACCCTAGCCTAGTCCTAGGGTATCCATGATAATCCCTAGTGGGTTACTGCTGAAAAGGACCACGTAACTAGGATTTCAAGCGGGTTAAGTGTGGTTAACCCTATCCTAACCATGTATTGAGTTGGTCAAGTGTATCCAAGCAGTTCATGACTTAACCCTATCAATACATCGTGTTCAACTGGTTAAGTGTATTCAAGTAGTCCATGACTTAACCCTACCAATCTATCATGTTTAATTGGTTAAGTATTCAAGTAGTCCATGACTTAACCCTACCATGTGGCATTAATTAACTTAATGCACCCCAACCTCTCACATTAGACTTTGTTGTGGTTACTAGTTAAGCCGGGCGGGTCCGGGTAGCTTTACACCACAACCTTGTCTAACCTCGGGTTTTAAGTGCGATATGACCAACTACTCACATTGGGTCCTATTGTTTCTAGCCACTAGTTAAGCCGGTCGGTTCCGGGTAAATTTATGCTACAAACTCAACCCAACCTCGAGTTGGCCACTTTCATGTTTTCTACATGTCATGTCCACATTCATGTTTTCAAGCATAATCACATGTCATATTTTCAAGTCATGTTTCATGTCATTTAAGTTTACCCATAACGTAACCCCATCGCACGTAAGTTCGCATCAACACAAATAGATCAAAAGGGGGAACATAATGATATGATAAGTTGGGCATAAAGTGGCAAAGTCTATCACAAGTTTAACATGGTGATGTATGAGGCAAAGGTGTTCATCACAACTAGCATATGACATCAACTTAGCAAATAGGTGATAACATGGTCATAGTTAACATAGGGTGATAACTTGTGATTAGCATATAGTTCATAACATCATAGGCAAGTTAACATAAGGATCATGAGAGGATTTATGTTGCATTATGCATAACTACCAAGTTCTATGTTGCATTATGCATAACCACCAAATAAAGCTCATAGCTTTCTACCCAAAAATCAAGGTAAGTGATACTAGGTTCATGATAGTGCCACAATCATAGATCAAAAGAGTCATACATGGATCTATGCATACAAATATAGCCCAAAGACAAGCATTATACCCAAAAGTCTCATTTCAACTTGCTACATGATCATATTAACTTCATAGTTTAAATCTAAGAGTAGAATAGGGCTTACAAAGCTTGGCTAAGAAGACTAGAACAAAGTAAAACAAGATTGAGATGAAGCCACACTAGAAATCCCCAAATGAATATAAGCTCCAAGTTGTCTTTGAGAAATAAGAAGAAAGATCCTTGTTTTGATGAAGAAAGATGGCTCTTTTACTAGCTTAGAACACTCAAGCTTTCATGAAGAAGATGGAGGCCATGATATGAAGGTAGAGGCCATGATTAGGAAGCATTTTGGCATAATTTAGTTTTAGGAATGATTTGTGATGATTTAGGCTAGGTATTAGGGTCCTTTTATAGAAGTTTAGGTTAGTTTAGGCCATAGGATTAACCCTAATTCAGATCTGAGCCATCAAATCACGTCACTAGACAACAAAACAAGACCCAGGAGCCAAAACAGGTGCACCAGGCCAAACTGGCCGACCACCCGAGTCGACAGGGGTGTCGACTGGGCAGTCGACACCACCTGGGGTGTGTCGACTCCCAAGTCGACTCCCCAGTCGACTTGGGGCTGTCGGGAATTTTCCCGCCTGTCCTGCTTGAGCTGAATTTGAATTCTGAATTCAAATTTTGAACTGTTTTTGAACTTGAAATTTTCTGAAAACTTTGACGGGCCATAACTTGGTCATACGGACTCCAATTTTTGAAAACTCGGACTCTATTTCGCGTATTTTTCCGAGACGAACGCAATGGCACAGCCTGTTTCTCTTGATTTAGATTTTAACAATTTAATTCTGCCTAGATTTACGTTATAACATGTTATTCAAAATACGGGTTGTTACACATTATATGGTAATTGATTGGGCCTCATTCCAATTGGGAAAATAAAGAATATTATAAAATATATTCATGTGTTGAATACGATAAATGGGCATGTGTTGACGATGCTCATGTGTTGAGAATAATTATGTGTTGAAAAATTATCATGTGTTGAAAGAAATATTTTAACAATAAAATTTACATCTTTATCATATTTGAAGTTAGAAACTAACTGGAAAATAGATAAGATGAGTGGTTTCCTGGGTATTGATCTGATATTGGTTTCGGCCTTCAGAGTTAATATTTAGGGAATCATTCTCTTACTACTTTACAGTTGGAGTCTGATTTGAAAATCAAACGATAGATAACATAATTTTATAAAATATATTAGATAACAAAAATAGTCATGTGTTGACAGTGCTCATGTGTTGAGATTATAGATTCATGTGTTGAATAGAATAAATATTCATTTGTTGAGTAGAATAACGAAGTTATTGAAATATATAAAGCAGTGTTGATTAGAGATGCGTCATTTTGACGTGAGCGATATTTATATCGATTATATTCGTTTTTATAACGAATAAAGAAAAGGTAGTGATTTCAAAATATAACGTTTTGAGAATATTATCATTTATATAGTAATGATACGAAATATTCAATTTTGATTTGAAATTGAATATGAAGTTGAATTTGTTTTGAAAACGAATTTAAAACGATTTATAAAATACATTTTAAAAGGAAATCGACGAAATATATATATTATATATATAATGGCCTGAATAGATCGCGCCGCGCTGCGGTAATTCATGAATTTCGACCAGTGACTTCGAAAGTACGTTGCGGGAGATCCGACCGTCGGATTCTCTGAAACCGGAACCATTGGGTTCGTATCGAAAATAGCTTTCCAATGAATATTAGAAATTTGAAATCTAACGGTTGGATTTGGAATTATGTCCAAATCAAATTTGGAAAAGGTCGCTGTAAGTGCAGTTCGATGGCCGTTGATGGAAATCGACTGTACGGGCCTTGATAAAATTATTAAAAATAGTAATAATTTGTGTAAAATCATAAGAAGTGATTTGGGAAAATTTGGGATGAAAATTTCCATATTTGAAAAGATAAAAATAGATTTTTATCGAAATGAACTAGTTTTGAACTAGAATTAAAAATCAATTTATTTTTGAAATAAATAAATTGAATTTGAAAGTGGTTTAAAAAATAATCAAAATTCCCAACACGTGAATTGGACTGGAGTTGAATCGAAATTATCTTCGGAATATTTCGATGTTGGATTTCGTGACAATACAGATATTGTTATGGGAATTTGAAAGATATATTTTATATCGTTATTTCCAATACGATATTTGTTGGTTTCAGAATTTGATATTGAATATAAGCCGGTATATTTTCTATTCAGAGGTTTGTATCTAATATCAAATGTGATTTGGGTTTGTTGTGAATGGTATCTTCATTAACACTGTTCTTAAGCCCAATAGAGAAAAAGATTAAATCTTTCTATTTAGATTTAATGAAGTGTATCAATTAAATAATATTTAATTGGAATTGAATTGGTTTTTGGGTTTATCGTGAACCGTGTTTTAGATGACATTGGTTCTTTAACCCAGTTAAAGGCAGGATGTTGATTTTTGGGAAGATTAAAACTTAGTGGAGTTTTAATGAATCTTTAATTAGATTGAAATGTGAGTTGATAATTTAAATTATCAAATCTGAAAGGTGATCAAGATTGGAGTACCACCAGTTTTGCTCCAAAGCGATAGTTAAATCTTTAATTAGATTTGAACGTGAAATGGTAATTAATTTTACCGATAACACCGTGGTGTTAGATATTGAGTATTACCAGTTTTGCTCCATGGAATGAATAGGTCGGGATTGGGAAATAAAATAAATAATTACTTAGGTGTGGTTCGCTAATCCCGACTAGCTTGGAAAACCATAATATGGTTTGAAATGATATCCAAAGGAAGATTAAAGAATAAATTTAGAAGAATTTATCTTTGATAAAATTAATGGGAACCTTTCCCTAAGAATGTGATTTTGTGAATAAAAGAATATTCTGAATTGGAATGAGGCGTTTATTGTGTTTGTGTAACATTTGTTTATTATATACGTGGGTTATTCAGAAAGGCCTGGTTTATACCCATTCTAAATAACCGATTCGACGATATGTCGAAGATGAATACGGTGGTTGAAGACCAGAAATCTTCACATCGTTTGGGTGATTGTTGATGATCTCGATTAGGCTGTACACCCAAGAGGAGAGAAAAAGTTGGTGATCGTCCAGACGTACTTGGAGATCGATGGATATGCGAGGAAAGTGCCTCCGGTTTCGTTCAGACCCAGAACGAACTTGTAAATGGATTGTGTGTCTGATATTGGATTTTATTCTGTGTTGATCGATCTCTATTAAATATACATTTGTTTGGCGGCGGAGAATTTATTCTCTTGCTTAACGCCCTTCTCTGAGACGTACGAGCTCAGAGGTTGTATATCGATGGACATCAGTCGCATGGAATGAATTGCCAGTGTGGCACGCATAAGTGGAAATTGATCAAGGCTTCTATTGAAAAGCAAAGTCTTGTGGTTGATGATCAATGCACGGCCTGTGTGGCGCAGCTTTGTATATAACGTGAATTCGCGAGCCTCACACCTCGGTATGAGTCAGAAACGGGATAGTGACTGCAGGGAGAGCACGACGTTTCTTTCTAGCTATGGGTGGTGTCAGTGCTTAAACAGGCTGACATTTATATACTTTTAACCTGTGTGGTTGTTGAATACGAGGTGCCTTGGATATAGGTCTGTTAGGACCGGGAAACGTGTGTTCAGGAATAACTAATCCTCCAAAGTTAGGTGAGGACCGACCCTGAAGATCCAAGGATCATAGTGGGGTCCTGAGACATTTGCTAGAGTTTCTCGAATCGAAGAGGAGCTTGCCCCTTACCTCGACTCATGACGGAAATCCAATTTCCAATACGTGATATTGCGGTTTTAATTGTAGAACTAGTATGGCGACATGATATATGGTACCCATGCCGTCTATGATTGATATTTATGATTGAAATTGTTTTGACACTATACACTTATAATAGTATCAAATGATTTGTTTTAAACGTACTAAGCATGTTTGGCTATTATAAGGGAAAACCCTATCCTCCGGCTTGCGTTGCATTGTGTGATGGGACATGGGGTCTTATAATAGCTTCATTTTTCGAAAAAGCATTGCGTTGTTTATTCTATGCACTGGTGTTCTTGGGAGGAAACCCGTTCCGTGTTATACGGCGTGTTCCCTTGATTTACTGAACTTTAAAATAAAGATTAATAACTGTTTTAGTTCTCACACCAGTCACATGACTGACCTGGAGTTTATTGTTTTAACCTAAACTCTGGGTGCCCCTATTTTCCACACGGGCAGCTAGTAGTTTTGGTTTTGCAGATTTATATTCACAGGGTCCTGATTTACGATTGGAACAATGCTCAGAAAGCTCGGTATCCGTGTATTACTTTCAGTTGTGTTTTATATTGTTTTTCCGCTGCTATGTAATTTATTGTAATCTCTGATATTTATCGAATGTGTAATATTCATTCATACTCTGTATATTCTTATATTCTGATGGAATTGTTGTAATAAGCAATGAAATGTTCTCCTGTTTGCGTTCTCTTTTGTCTTGTTCTCAATTCAATCCGGGCTTTCCTTACTGGGGAAGTTCGGGTCGTCTCACGTAGCTCCTTATCTACACCTCCTCGCACCATAATTTAACCCCGTCGGAAACAGTTCACGAGCTTCCTGCACCATTAACAAGTCATCGCGACCAACCGGACCTCCACCCTGTAACCGCCACTTTCTTCTCTTCGAATTCGCTTTAGGTCACAACTCCCATTGATCAATGTTGACGCCAAAATCCACAAATTTCCGATCGAAATTTCCAAAATCGCGCATCTTTTATCAACTCAACCCCACGATTGCAACAAACCAAATTATGCGACTGGCCCAACACAACAGCTGTAGGCTACCTCTCCTCTACAACTTCCCTTCAGCCCCTTTACCCAAAACCACCTCAGTGCATACAAAACGAGGTAATATGAAACTGTATGTTTTTGATTTAGCCCAATCCCGAGCACCACAGGCACCCATTCCCCTTAAATTTTAGTTGTAGGGTTCCCTCATCGTACACCCCAACTTTGTAGTTGAAACTTACCTCAGATTCTTCACCGAATTGAAGATATAAATTAAAATGTGAATTTGACTTATTTGCAAAATAGTTCGCTGGTGAATTAAGAATTTAGGGTTTAGGTGGGACTAGGGGTTATTTATAGTTTAAATATTTAGTTTTTAATAATATATTATTCAATTATTTTATTTCTTCGATGCCTATCGCCATTTCAATTCGACGTTTTTTCATTTGTTTGATCATATACGAAATCTGTTCATGGTGAAACTAGATCTCGCAATATAGTTAGGCATTTTAGACCCAATGAAACTTGTTTCGTCGATATTCTAGTTCGTTTGATCAAATAGTGCTATTTTAAGTCCAAATTATTGATTTATTTATATTTTAATTTGCGCACACTCACAAAATAACTCCAATTGGCGCGAAACTTGAAATCTAAGAATAGTTTGCCATTATGGATTTAACAAATTTTGTTTGTTGAAATCCGATGTCATTTGAATAATGGTACTTTTTAAGGGTCTAAATTAAATAAAAACAAATTAATTTTAAAAACTTCAATATAATAATAATAAATTATTATTATTGGACATATTCGAGCAAAATTTTATATGGTTTAAAAATAAATTACTTTGGGTTGAATTTCAAGTCAAATCAATATTCAATATATTAAAAATCCTTTTATTTCTTAACTAAATCATTATGGTTTATAAACGATGTCATAGCGATCTTTTGAAAATTTTATTTGGACATAACTAAAAATCTACAAAATGAAATCTTGATTATTCTCTTTCATTAGAAAATTATTATCCAATAGACTCAGACAATTCTTGTTTCAAAGAATTCTAACTTATACTGGATGTTGTATATTAATTCAAAGTTCAAAACATAAAGTTACAAACTATCGCGACGTTGCGGGTTCGTTTTATAATTTAATTATAAATTGTATGTTCAAACATTGTTTAATAAACGAATTTGTTAATATAGTTCAAATCTAAATTCAATTAAATTATTTTATATTGCCCAATTCATTCAATATTATAGATCCAACAATTTCCTACTATTTCAAAACTGAATTATTATTATATTATTTATATTAATAAAATATTCAAAACTATTAAATTCAAGCTATTTAAATTTTAAATAATCAAGTTTTTTTTTAAATGGTCGACACAACGGTAAAAAAATCTGGGTTGTTACAAGTTGAGCATCAGGGGATTGCCCGAGTCTAAGACCGAAGGACCAATTGGTCTTTCATTAGAGATGTAAGAAGATGAATCATGTGTCTCCCTCAATGATCAATGGCAATGGACCGATGAGTCTCAAAAGGGCTTGTAGGAAGGGTAAGTAATGATGCTAATGTCGGCGTGAGAGAAACACTTTCTGACTGACCTTATCTATAGAGATCAAGATGTTGATCCCAATTTTTAGGCAAAGAAGTGTGAAATGTTGACTTGTGCTTCAAAGAAGAATCGTTGGATTGAAATCACTTGTCTTGTCTATCTTTCTCTTAGTTTAATCGGTGATCGGAACACGAATCATGACTAGAGTCTTATGGATACAATTAGGAACACGATCTTTGATGAGCCGACGATCCCTGTTTCAAGTGATTGTAACTGTAAGCATAAGTTCACCTCATCGAACCGATATGTAAAACAAGAAGTATTTATATGCACGTAAAAATGTAGATTTTTGTGTGCATACTTGTTCTTGTTTTACATAATTACTATCATATTATCGTATTTTAGATGTCTTAAACGATTTAATTTTCTTCACATGAAATAAAATAATAAAATAATGGTATGAAATAATGTTTTCTTTGTTAAAAGGAAAATGAAAAAGGCTAAAAAAAACTATGGCTGAAACAAAAAAATTAAGAGCACTGAGACTTGTATGCATTATCATTCACCGTCTACTAAAAATATTAAGAATATAAAGATATTTATTAGTTTATTTATTATCTTTAGGACATACAATAATGAATTATATTTTTATAAAATATCAGAGATTTTTACATTAAATACCAGAGCCATATATTGGCAAATATCAAGCAATATATTGACAATAATATTTTGAGAAATATTCTAAAAAATATTAAATAAGGTGTGACATGAAATATATCGATGATATATAAATGATATCATCCAATATTAGCTACATAGCTTCAACTATTAAATAATATTTTATTTAATTTGAAATGAGTTGAGATTCTAGAAACTGATTTGTAAATCCATTTTGGTCGGAGTCGAAAGAAGAAATAGTGGCTAAAAGCTTTAGAGATGAATACGTTTAGATATCCTTATTTATAGTTCCATAAGGGAGAAAAAAATTGTAGATTAGATTTATCCACTCTTGTTTAATCTTAGCCATACATCGCCAAAACCATTACCTATATTTTAGTGTTGACGTGATAATTGGCCACTCACAAACACTAACACCAGATGTGTTAATATCAAGCGAATTAGCCAAATTAACAAAACAATCCAGACACAGATATGCAGAAAAGTAAAGAACAATGAGTTTACAGTGGTTCAGCACTAATGCTTATGTCCACTTCACAGTAATTATTCATTATCATTATTACAATTACAAGAATTATCCGAATTTCAGCACTTTGAGTGTTTACAAAGTTGTATTAGAGAATAACAAAGTCCTTATTAGTTCCTTATTAGGCCATAATCATCTTCCTCAAGCCAAGATGTGCAAAATATGCTTCCAAGTCCAAATATGTCCAACAGTGAGCCAAGTGTCAATCCAAATGCCAAAATGTTGAGAGTAAACTTCTATATGAAGTTTATAAGTCAAAGATCCAAAGCCATAAAAATGAGGTAGGAAGCCATTAATGATGTTTAAAACGAGCTCTCCCGAATGCAACATTGCATCCAAAAGTTCAAATAGCCGACCCTTGTTCATGCTAAGAGAAGGGGTATTTATATGTGGAGTTGGTGGGCCAAAGCCCAGAATTTCTTATCTTGGGAGTCGTGCGATCCCGAAATCGGAATAACTCACTGGAAGTTAGCCAAAATTCAAGTAGTTTATCCAAATTTGGTATCCAGTTTCAAGTGCTAAAAACAAGTGATCCATATGTGTTGATCACTCAAAAACTAGTGATCCACACATACTTGCCATGGTGCCGAGTTTGCCAAATTCCTATGTAAATATTTCATACCTCGAAGTTGCAAAATGCCAAGCCTGGATGTGCGCAAGCTAATTTAGGTGATCGCCTCGTAAGAAAACTTGCCATGGCAAGTAGCTGGTATTAAAGTGGATTTTGTATCTCAAGAGGGGATACAAAACGATGATTTCATATCCCATGGACATGAATTACGTATTTCATATCGTAGGGATACAAAATATGTATTTCATATCCTAGGGATACAAAATATGTATTTTTGTATTTGATCCAAGCCTGAGATATGAAATCCCGATCCAAGCCTTAGGCAAGTTATCAACCCGATGCATTCCAGTTTTTGACTTGATCCACCCGAGTTGATCACTACTTTTTGCCATGCCATATGTTGATGTCAGCCTGTTTATTAGGTGATCAATACGTGTTTGACACACGTTTTTGCATGATCCGACCGAGCCGGTCACATGCTTTTGGGGTGATCTAATCCATGCTATGTACGATGTATAACTTTCTGTCTGATGATTCCCAATATGAAATGTGATTTCGTATCGTAAATGCCAATCCAAGAATTGACCATATTTTCAACCTTTTTTAGATAATTTTGCGACTTCGACCAAATTGCTATGTGGTTATCTGAGTCTGACTTGAGTCTCGAGTACTTAGAAAATCCTAAATTCGTCGTGTAACTGATTTACCAAAAAGCAGGTCAACATTTAGCCATCCCTAATCCTTTCTAAAACTGAATTTTTTCAGCTTTAATATGATCTTTAATCTCATTTAAACCTAAGCCAGTTCTTATTGATATAGTATATCAAAAGGTAAGGTTATAATTGTTATAAATATTGATAACATTATTTATTTCTTAAATATGATTCAAATTTAGTAATTAGTATTTCATAAATATTAACTAATTTATAATAATTATATGATAATTAAATATTCGATCTTAGAATAATTCATTGTTTCGGTTGTGTAACTGTTGAATGTAAATTCGCTTAGCAATTAACATCGAACAATTTGAATGTTAATATATCTACTTAACAAGTGGTGTAACATTATGATGAAATTTATCACTTTTCCAGTATTAGTAAAATCTCATTTTAATTTAATAGGCGCTACTCGTTTGTGATATCTATTATACACCAATTCTCCTTGTTTAACTCTACCACTTTTGACTCATGGATTTTGGTAATAGTCGAAATTCCAATATTGTCCACATACAACTCTATAGTACTTATAAAAATTCATTAGTCCAGTAATAAAAATTATTATCAATTGAAATCTGTGTTGTTAAAGCGCTTAGGGGATTCAATGTGGTGGAGGTGCAAAGAGTTACAAGGGGGTAAAACGAGGAAATATCGAGGTATAGCAGCTGACTCTAAAATTGCATATAAACTCATTCTTAATGTTTTTACAAATACATACATGATAATTAAATGAAAATTAGCATACATTCTTAGTTTTAAATAAAAACGTGTGCAAATTGTTAGCACCAAAAATAACCAAGGCATGTCAAAAGTAAAAATCGAGGTGAAAGAGAGTGAGAGCCAGTGGCATTCCAAAGGAGGAGGTGCCAAGCTTCCGGTAGTATCCTTTTGAAGTATGAAAGAAGAAAGAGCGATTTTCCTTTTCATCCCAAAAGACTCATTCGGTCTTAAATGAAAGGGCATTAATTCCAATCTTCCCAACCAAGGATATTAGACGGGAACATACCCTAAAATACGCAACAACATTAAGAGGAAAAAAGAGGAGAAGCCCGTCAAAAATGTAAAAAAAAAAAACCATAGAAAGAGCCCTTAGGTCTAACCACATCAAAGAAGATGCTTATTCGAAGATAGTTGTCATTGTAAGTCGAGAGTTCGCATACACATAGGCCTCCCGCAACCATTCAAACTAAAACGAAAGGGATCTATCCTGAAAATATCGATGAAGAAGAATAGCTGGTGCCAGGAAAGCCTTCGTATGATCCTTAGGAGGACCTCTAAATAAATAGCAGGACGAAACCTGAAGATCATTCGAATAATGAGAAAGAGGGAAATAATAGGAGGAGAGGATCTCTAAAAGCATCAAAAGTTAAGAATGGGAAGAGAAACATTCCAGGATCAGCTGATAGCATCATCAAAACACACGTACATTCCTAGACCCGCTTTCTAGGGGATAACTCGATGTAGTTGCCAGAAGATCCCACTGGAAGATATGAAGCAAGGCTTTCGATTCATGCCTTCAAGATCTAAGAAAGACTGGACACAACTGGCACAATATGAAGGATAAGAATCCAGATCCAAAACATCTAAGCATTAAAGACAAAGTATGGGACGAAAAGTTAAGAAAAGTCAAAATCTCCTGCATGACCACCTCTTTCGTATTCAACCAAAAGCACCGTTTGGTACCCTCGGAAGAATCCACTTGGATTTGCTCTCAAAGAAAAGCAGCAAATGCACTCATCAAGCCTTCATAATTAATCCCTATCGGGTGACCGAAGAAAGGCACTTAAGCCAAAAGAAGCGTCAATCTACACCTTTAAATAGGATCCTAGGGACTCAATATAGGGACATTCAATTCATTTCCAAAATTTGCAATATCTTGTTGCGAAGTGAAACCCTATTTTCTAAATCAATTTGGGGAAATATTTTGTAACATGGTATATGTTCAATAAAGAGGAGACACATGACAATTAAGGTAACTATGAAAAATTATGTTTAATAGAATAAATTGTTGTTATCATTCACTAACATTACAGGAATAATATTTGAATTATATATATAATTAGATCTATTTCATATCCTAACCCATGGCCTCTCTTAAGATCCTTATCATGGAATAGTGACTATCCTTAGTTTATTAACTATGGTAGTAACTCAAAATTGCGTTATGATCTCCTTATTAAGTGACTTATTAAAATTAGATGCCCGATTGGGTTAAGATTATATTCCTGCCATCCCACTAGGTCTTTGAGAAACTAAGGAGACCTACAAAAATCTATTATTAGGTAATCGATTAAGAGGATCCGACTTCTCAGAGTTCAATTTTGTGATCCTTGAATTCCCGGAAACTACTCCAATACCTCAAGGCAATTCTAACGAAATATACTACAAAAGAGCAAGTCTCCTATTCAAAAATTAAAGAGAAGCTCATGATATGTTTTGTTCTCAACAGGAAATTTAACTTCAGTTTCTTACGATAGCATTTCGGCAGAAATTCCAAAACATTAGCAACTCTAGAGTTTGAGTTTTTTCCTATCCCAAACTGAGAGTTCTACGGTCAGATCTTGTTTTTGAGTGTTAACCATAAATTTGGCTAACACAAACAAAAGTGAACTTTTGTTAACGTAATTAAATTTAATAGAGTATTTTTATTTCTAAAAAATATATGTCAAATAATTTAATTGAAAAAAATTAGTTTTAAATCCTTTATAATGTGTAAATGTCAATTTTCAATTCATTTCTTTTATGGCAGATGTAGTAGGAATAACGAAACATAGCAGAAATAACGGGATATATCAGGAATAGCAAAATATATAGGGGCTTAAAGCGGAAAGGTTATATTAGGGGCTATTTGGGAAAATCATAATGGTATAAATCTATTACGGGATACAACGAGGTTATAGCGGAATTATAGTAGGACAATAATGAAGCTTTATCAGCATAGGTTGAAATGCTCTGGTCAAAGACTTTGACTTTGAGTTGACTATGATACTAATCTCATTTAACCAAGGAGACAAATTCTCTCTTGAATAGTGACTCACTTCCAAATACTTCCACTTAAACTAATGCAGTCATTCAATGGACTCTATGCCATGATTTGGCTATAATGAAAGCAGAGCTTTCATGTGAAATATCAACTATATTCTCAAGTCAAGAGTTGTGTAAGTTAGTCACATCGATATTTTCTTTTAAAAGGCAAGTATTATTTTATTCATACTAGAAAAAATTACAATGAGTTACAAGCTGACCGCACAAGCTGTACAACTTTACAATCATGCTAATCACACAAATATGCAGTATTGAGAAAAAAAGACATACAATAATACAATTAAGACCCAGAAAAAACTCAACAACGCACAATACTAACAATATAAACAATACAAGCAAATACAGTATCCAGTAAGGCTATTATTCCATCCAGTTGACCTATCACATAGCAATATTTAGCATCAAATGCTTATTTACTCTTGAGCCTCATCACTTGAACCACTACTTTACCCAACTACAAGCATAACTCAACTTCATTTTACCTTCTGCCAATAGACGACTTCATTTGAGATATAACCGCTCAAAAAACCACAAGCAACAATCCCATGATAATACGTAAGTGCATGTACCAGAAAATGAAACATATCATTATGTCAAAAAGGATCCAAGCAAAACTTCATCAACCAGTTAATACGGCTATAACAAGCATAAACAGCATCAACCCCTGTTCGAGATTACTATAAACATGCACTTAACCTAATTACAATTAGATTGGATTCCTCTTAGTATGTTTAGGTGGAAATTTCATTGAATTGGGAAGAAAATCCTCCAACGAGTAATCAATCCTCTCATCCAAATCATCGTCGACACTCTCAGCAGCCTTCTTCTTACCAGTATGCCTCTTGGCATTCTTTAAAGCAGTTTTAGTTTGTGCTAAAGAAGATGGCGTAGAAGTAGATGGTGAATTATAAGGAGGTGGAAAAATAATATGTGGTGGAAGATTTAAATGAAAATACGATGAATTACAAGGAGTATATGATGTAGAAGTATTCTAAGAAGAAATATTAGCATTGAATGCTACATTAACTTACACTTTGATGATAATACATCAGCTTGTTTGGTAACATTCCCCTCATCAGCATTGTCCCAAAATTTCCCTTTTAACCGTGATAAAGGACCTGAAGATGATGACCTAGAGAGTATGTTAACCTGAGCTTCATAAGATAAAGAATGATCGTTCTCAGTAGTAGAATAATCAACCACCCGATTAACCTTCTCAAGAATAGTGGTAGACTGAGCATTCTCAACAATAGGAGCTATAGATAAAGATTGGGCACTTGAAGTGAATGACTTAAGTGTAGTAGAGACACCATGAACTACAGATTTGCTGCTGATAGAAGGTGTTGTAACACTAGTTGTAACACCCCGAATTTTCTTTTAACAATAAATTAATAAATTAAAGTATAATTAATTCTAAATGAAAGAATTAAGGGAAACGGGTTACGCCATTGCGTTCGTCTCGGAATTCTGCTTGAGATAGAGTCCGGGTTTGCGTAAATCGGACTCCGTATGAAGAAGTTGTGGTCTTCGGAAGTTTCAGAATTCAATTTAAAATTCAAACAGCCCGAAACAAGTTCAAAATTCGAAAACTGGACCAGAATTGGGCTGGGCGGGAAAATTCCCGCCCAGGACCCAGGTCGACCTGGGTAACCAGATCGAACAGGTGGTCGACCTATGGGTCGACCTGCCCAGTCAACCTGGTCAGGTCTTGGCTGGCCTGGTCAGGTTCTGAGCGATTTTCTGAGTTCTGGTGTGTCACTAGGGCTGATTTGTCACTTTCTGGTTGGCTCTCCTCGATGTGAATGGTCAAGATTCATCTATGATCATCTGACGGCTCTAATTAGTTTGAAATTCTATATAAACAATTTAGTCTCCAACCTAAATTCACACAAAAATTTAGAACTAGAGCCGCCATGCTGTCGGGAGAAAACTGAGAGGAGCCTCCACTTGAAGAAAGCTAAGAGATGAACAAATCTAATTCAAAATTAAAATCAAAACAACGTTTATCTACCCAAAGGAAAGCATCTCAATTCCAGAACTCAGAATCCAGAACTCAAGTTCATCGTTCGTTGTAAGTTTAGTTATGTTTTGGGATGCGAACCAAAATTAATGTCATGCCTTGGAAATAAAGTGATAATAGAACAATGTTTATTATGTTATATGTGGAATTGAATGATATTGATCTATGTCTGTGGTTCTATTTTATTATCATGTTGAATTGGGAATTAATGGATAAGTCTATTCATATGTATATGAACTTGGAGTATAACCCGTTATGACAAGTTGTATAGTTTATCATGTTATGCAAGTTTTAGGTTGTAAGATCATATCACATATGTGACCAAATGTTAGATCTACATGTTTATGTGTATATGTTAAACCTATGTCATATTTCAAGTTCACACTTATTCGTATGTTCATGATTGATTTGGAAATTCACATATATGTAAGTTGATTTGGTCTATGTTGCAAATTCACATGTATGTATGTTGATTTAGTCTACGTTGCAAGTTCACACCTATGTGTTAAAAATTATACATACTTTATAGACATGACATAATTTTGTCATATACTAGTTTGTGTTTGAGATTATGCCTAGATCTAAACATGTTTGGGCTTATGTTGTCTAAATCATATGCTAATTCAAGTGACACCTGTTTAGTTAGATTCCCCTTTCAATGCAAGTTCACATGACAAGTTGAAACCCATGATTTATGATTATTATATCTTAAAGTTGCAAGTTCATATGTCACACACCCTTATTGTTATTTAGAATATTTCATGTTTATCGCTTTCCCCTTTTATGTTGATAAGTTGGGGCTGAAATATCGAGCCCAACACTCATTAAAATCTTGCGAAGTACAAACGGGGGATATCATTGGGATTAGACATAAAAATATATGAAATTGGCATGTTTGGAACATGCCAATAATTGGTGACACTTAAATGGTATAAATTCTTATACCAAAAATAATGAACTTGGAAAGTGGGCCATAACATTTAATTGTTAACAAATTTGCATATAAGAATAAAAAGAACAAATATGTAAATTTAGAAAATACGAGTATGCTTAACCCGAGGTTGGATTGAGTTGTGATGTAAACCTGCCCGGACCCGCCCGGCTATCCAGTAATCACAACAATACCTATCCAATGTGGGAGGTTAAGGCATTGAGCCCAATAAGGACCCGAGGTTAGACTGAGTTACGGTGTAAACCTGCCCGGAACCGACCGACACATCCAGTAACCGTAACAATACCTGTCTAATGTGAGTGGTTGGTGCTTTAACTAATTAAAGCTAAGGACAGACAAGTCAGGATGGTAGGGTTAAGTTAACTAAAACACTTAACCAATTCAACATGTTAATTAAACTGATGGGTGGGGACAGGTTAATACAGACACTTAACCACTTAACAAGTTTGACTAGAAAACCCTAGTAACGGGGACCCATTTCAGCAGTAACCCAATTAAGTATCATGGTACCCTGAAACTAGGCAGGGTGCGGCAAAATTACTGGGTTGATTGTAAGCGGTCAAAAGCGACGGCGGTTGATGCAGCAGTGTAGGTTCTAACGGAGTGCGTGCGTGCACACACTTCGGAGCAGACAAACAGGGCACTGGGCACCAGTAGTATAACCTATGCATTCTCGAATTGTGTCGGGCCTCCGCCATGGGACTTGATACACCCCATGGTGGGATCAGCATAGGTGTCTACAATCATGTGGGGTCGTATGACACAGGAAGAAAACATTGCGAGTAAGAGCCGATCGAATAAGGGATCACCTTGTCATGAACACATGGTGCTAGTTAGGCTAGTTAGTAGGTGTAGAGAAGTAATGGTGAGTGCATCTAATATAGTTAGTATTTCCTGCCATATCTTGTCTTATATTCTGGTATTGTCCTGTTCTCAGTTTATGCAAGTCATGATCTTTTTATTGTTCTCATGTAGAATTATAACTAGACTTACCAGACTTATGTCTAACCCATTTTCCTTTTGCTTTCTTTTCTTCCGTCCCCCCCCCCCCTCCTCCAGGTCCACAGGGAGGAAACACCTCAGCTTAGCCAGATTTTTCATCCAGCTTGAAGAGAGAGAATGTATTGCTTGGATCTCTTTCGTTTGGTCTATGGCTTTGGACATTCTATGGGGATTTATGCAGTTTTAACTATGTTTCATGCTTCTTTAAGTTTTAAATCAAGACAGTATTATGGTTGTAATAATTGGAAGTTTGTTTTGAGGCAATTATGGAAATGTTTTGTATGAACACGTATTTATGATACGAAAGTCTGTTTGTTTTTCCGTTGTTTATATATATGTGTTTATATCTGTCTTGTGTTTTATCTATGGCTTCTACTTATAAACCTCCACCGAAGTTAAGGCATTCCCCTTGTGAGTGACCTTAACAGTGGTGGGGTGTTTCACTAGTGGTGGAAGTACAAGAAATTGTAGCTATAGAATAAGAACTAGTAGAAAGAGCCGTATTAGCAGATGATCTCAAACATGATGAAGTAGATGATGAATTCATGGCAGCAAAAGATATTGAATTTAAAACATTATCCCTGAAAGAAGAATGATTAGTATCCTAAACTGATTCATCAAATAAATTTCCTATTAAAACATCATCTTTCTCAAAATTCTTATCCACTTTTGAATTTACCTCATTCAAGACTGATTTTTCATCAGCACTAAAAGACTGAACTGTACAACCATTTAAATCATGTCAATGCCACCATTCATATCAATACCATCAGTTGCCAATGACTCAAACTGTTTAGCACTCACTTTACCAGCATCATCAATATTATCCATATTCACTATATTAACATTGTTCCTCCTCCATTCTTTCTTTTTCTTAGGATTAACAGAGATCCATTTATTCATATTTACATCATCTTGTGTTTTCCTTTTTTTCCTACCAGAGTATACAAACTCATATACATAATGACCCTCCAAATCTCTATCACACTGGTTATTATTCTCCATATTATTCCTAACATGTAAATCATAATATACAATATCATGCCTGAAAACCTTACAACTAGTACAAATCTTAGGTTTCTAGTCATATGAAAATTTCACTGATGGACATGAATCTCCCAAATCATCAATTTCTATAAAATCAGGAAGCTCAAAATCCAGTGAAACCTCTACTAGTGCTTTAGCATATCGAAATCGACTCAATCTTTCTGTACTAGTATCATAACAAATTAACCTACCAACATGATTTACAAGCCAATTAATACCTATTAGCGTCCATAATATCATCAGTATCCTATATAAATGCACCCATACTGGTACTTTCCTAATTAGATATTGTGAACAACCTATAGAAGGATCCATACCATGATAATGAACATTCTTCCCCGAATAAAAACTAAATCAAAATGTAGTATTTTCTCTCGATCGGAATCATTAGAAAACTTAAAATAGTAATGAAAACCATCCAATTTTATATCAACCTCTCCACTTAGCTTCCAGCGTCTTTTCAAGAAATTAGAAATAGCTAGAAAGGATAATGAAACATCAGTGAAGAAGCCTACTATTGCTCCATTAATCGAGTCCTTCATTTCTGACCAGATCTGGAATACTTTTCTCCATGCCCCTCAAGAAATTTCAAAATGATGAGGCTGATACGAACCTGCATTGAAGGAAAGCGCTTTGAAGAGAGAGTCGTAGTCTGATTTAACGAAATAAAGAAAAGAAGCAGCAGATGAAGTAAAATTTCTTGGATTCGGCAAATTTAAATCAAGAAAATTATCTATCGAAGAAGAGGGATTAGCGCTAGGAGGAGGTGGATCTGGTGGTTTGGAAGGAGAGGGACATGATGAAAGAGGGGGAAAGGTGGAAGCAAAGGCGAAAGAGGAAGATGATGTCGTCGCCGCCATTAACGATTGAAGATAATATCCTTTTCTTTCTTATATTTTATTTTGAATGGATATAATACCACATCGATATTTCTTTTTAACCTTAATTATATTAACCAATAAAAAGTTATTGAGTGAGTCATTCCATGACTATCCCATAACTATCAGTACTTAACATATAAAGAACCTCAGCAGTCGTGAGTACAGTCCAACATTTGAAGAGTATTATGTGTTCTAGTCTCAATGGATACATCGATATCCAGTCCCAACATACCTTGACTGTAAACATTTAAAATGGTACAATTATATTCATTGTGATATATTGCTCATGGTTACGATACTTTGTAACTGCTATTACATAATATACTTTCAGCTAAATTAATTAACTAATATAACACACTATATCAAGTATATTGTAGGAAGAAAATGTCTTTTATTTTGAACAAGGTTGGTAAAGGAGTTAGATATATGTAATAAATTATGTAATTTCTCCTAGGGCATACCCATAACTCTATCATAAATTTTTGGTACCCCTCGCATCTTCAATATGCGCACACTTCGTTTAACACAAAAGAATCTAGACCACTGAATGAAGCTCATTTGGTGCCAATGTTATAATTGGATATCCTTATATCTCCCTAGGGTGCATACATGTTCATGACAACATTTAACTGTAATAAAAGGAATTTGTTGTTGTTACATGTCACAGATTTCATGTATATACATATCTTCCTAGTGATATCTTGCAACGTGAGGCTAATTGCAAATTAATATGAGCAATTACTCTATTACAATACGAGCAACACCTAACAATTCTCCACTTTGACAAACATTTTTATCAATTCAACTTGAGGTTATATGGAATTCTCAAACACTTGCATAAGGTCGCTAACATCTCTAGCAGCTCATATTTAGTCGCTAACACCTACGACGGTTCAGAGTAGATCACTACCACCTTTAACCAGTTTGGCCAAGCTGTTTTTATGAAGAATCCTTTTTTATGGTTGGGCCATACTGCATTCTAATATATAACTCCACCTTAATGAAATCGAAAGCTCAAGCTACATATTGGAGCAAATTTAGGTCAACACAATGTTATATTGGTCCCTATTAAACCATCAGATTTGATACAATGTTAAAAAAAATTGATGCTCTTTTGCATCTTCACCATGTTGCACTTTGTTTAGCATAAAAGAAACAAGACCACCGAATGAAACCCTTTTGGCGATTGTGTCAGGATTGGATATCCCCACATTCCATCAAAGAACATACACGTTCATGGTAATAATTAATTGTAATAAAATAAATTCCTTGTTGTTACATGGTACTATCCTATATATTTGTACTTTTCTTTCTTAAAATATCTTGTGATGTGAGACTAATTACAAATCCAGTCTATACAATTACTCTAGTATAGTGCTAGCCACACTTAACAATCACTGGCTAGTTGGTTAAAAAAAATTGGTTGCTTTTGTAAATAGCTTTTGTATTGATGTTGTAAAGGGATGATTGCTATAAGAGATATGTGCACTGCTTAGACATGCCTTAATCTTAGATGTGTGTTATGGTAAGTGAGATGATTTGTATCCATACAACATTTTGTAATAAGCACTACTGCTTGATGTGAATTGATAGCTGATGCTTTAGAATGGGAATTGATAGTTAATGCTTTTGAATATACTTAAACATGACTTATTTAGATCTATTTGTTGATGGTTTCCTTTTGATTGTACTGGTGTTTATACTTATTTATTATTCATTTGTTACAATGTAATAGTAATTATTTCAATTTGATTTTATCTAACAATAGGCAAAAAAGTTGTAAAAAATCCTCAATGGAGTATGCAAAAACAATTGTAAAGCCAAGAGATGTATCCAACGGGACTAAAGACTTCAAAAACCTGCTTTTATTTAACGTCGACAACACTTCACGTTTTTTTCTATGCATAACCTTGCGTCTGATGGGTATATTTTTGTTGTTGTATTCTCTAAAAATAAAGTAAAACCTTCTACGACTAAAGGCTTCACACACCACAATTCTATCTAATTTCGATAGCACTTCTCTTTTACGTAAAACAAATGAAGAAAAACAAATAACTGATGGTCTTATATTTTCTTCATTCCGATTGCAGACGTGGCTATCCATCCACCGTCCATTTACTTTCAATCACAACCGTCTGTTTTGTTATCCATATATGTTTTTGTATGCAATACCGCTTCAGCCCATAAACTATATATAATGGGCTTATGTCTTACATCAATATGTACTCTAATTCAAATCAATAACAAAGCTTTTACATTTTACATTTCATTCTCTGTAATCCATCTCACAAATTTGTTACTCAAATCTTAATTTGCATCTTCATAGCCTAACGGCATCATAATTCTTGCAAATTTCTGGTATGAATATACCCATCAGTTAAGTTTCATCCTTTGGGCATATTTTTTCTCATTCGTGATTATTCACATCATCTGAGAGATCAAATACAGTATGATCATCAGTGCCCTACCACAAATCCTATCGAATTTGGCAGCATCTCGATTAAACGCACTGTATTTGTTGAAATTATGTATCAATCACCAGGAATCCAATTCAAGAAAGTCAAAAAACTCACCTAAATTCAGCCAAAGCCTCACCTGAGAGCTTCATCAGATATTCATTTGATTTCTAACATACCTCATCATCAAAACTCTCGGCTACTTTACATTTGAGTCTTAGCTGTTTATCTTCCCTCGATCTGAAACTGTATTTGATCAAGAATTCCTTAAGTTTACTGTGTTCTTTTCATCATGGTGGACACATCTACTTCTTCTGCATCAGCCACTGGAGCTGCTACTGGAAATAATCCAGAAAACCCACCAAATGGACATGTTCATCAATTAACTAAAACTGGTATAAGCCCTCAAAGTCAACTAATAACAATTCAACTGCAAGATGAAAATTATCTACTATGGAACCTACAAGTTGAAACTGCTATACAAGGCTATGGTTTAGAAGGATTTATTTTTGGTACTACTCATGTCCCTGCAAAGTTTGTCACTAATCAAGACAACAGAACTATTGCTAATGGGGCATTTGTTCAATATCATAGACAAGATCGATTAATTAGTTTTTGGCTCCTATCTTCTATAAGTGAAGATTTATTACCAACTGTCAGTGGGTGTTCATCTGTCAACAACATATGGACTACTATAGAAAAGAAATTCAATAATCAGTCATCTGTAAAAGTGTTGCACTATAAAGGACAACTTTAAAACATAAAGAAGGAAAACCTAAACATGAGAGACTATATTGCAAAGGTAAAGAAGTTGTGTGATTTGCTTGGTGCTACAGGTAATAGAATACCTTATGGAGATCATGTTCTATATTTGCTAAATAGATTAAATGAAGAATATGAGGCAATTGTTGTTGTTACCACAACTCAAAGGATTGTTCCCCCTATTGATGAAGTTCATGCCATCTTATTATCTCATAAAGTAAGAATAAGTAGCAAACGAATTCAAGAAATTGATCTCGGTACAAATCTTGCTACAGGAAGCAAAAATCAAAATCAGAATAATAATAATAGATCTTAAACATCTTACCATAGAGGTGGTGGTGCAAATAGAGGCAGGGGCAAATGGAACAATAATAACAGACCCAAATGTCAGATCTGCGAAAAGATTGGCCACACTGCCCTAAAGTGTTACTTCAGATACTCAAACAACAAACATAATCAGAAAAACAACATTAATCCTAATGCAAATGTGGCATAGATAAATCAAGAAGCTAGTAATCAAGATAAAGGAAATGATATTGCTAGAGTGGAGCATTTGTAAGATGACAATTGGTATCCTGATTCTGGAGCAACCAATCATATTACTAATAATCTAGACAACTTGAACATTGGATGCAAGGAGTATCGAGGTAACAAATATATTTCTATAGCCAAGGGTAAACATATTCAAATTACTCATATTCGTGATACTTATATTAATGGCAGTAAACAGTTACATCTATGCAATCTTCTTAGAGTTCCAAAAATCTCCAAAAATTTGATTAGTGTATCCCAATTTTCTAGAGACAACAATATTTATTTTGATTTCTTTCCAAGATATTGTTTAATTAGGTATATTCTAACTAGAAAAATCATATTACAGGGTGATTTGGCAAATGGACTATACTAATTTAATTTTGTTAAGCGCCAGAGTGATGTTAGTGAAGGAAATTGTAATGCCATGTGTAATTTGAATATTAAAGACAAAGCTAATAGCAACGTGAATGTATTTGACTTCTAGCATTGCAAACTTGGACATCCTAGTGTTAAAATTGTCCAGAAAATATTGAATGATAATCATATCAAATTTGATTCAGTATCCTTACCTTATCTATGTGAATTTTTTCAAATGGATAAGAATCACAAATTACCATTCACTGACTCTGACAATGTTTATACTAAACCACTGCAATTAATTGTTATAGATCTATGGGGTCCCTCACCAGTTTATTCTGATTATGGTTATAAAATTATGTGTCATATGCAGATGCCTACACCAGATTCACTTGGATATACTTTCTAAAAACCAAGTCAGAAACTTGTAATGCCATTATAAATTACATTACTATGGTTGAAAAACAGTATGATAATAAAGTTAAAATCATTCAAACCGAAGGTGGAAGTGAATTCAAAAATCTAGGTAATTACTTTCAACAAAAAGGTATTGTTCATAGAACCACTTGTCCATATAATTCATAAAAAATGGACTAATGGAGAGAAAACATAGGCACTTAGTCGAATCTGGGTTGACATTGCCGGCACAAGCAAGTATGCTATTATATTCTGGCCAGAGGCCTTTCATATAGTTGTTTATCTAATTAACAAACAACCAACCAGTGTATTGATGGATATATCACCATTTGAAAAATTGAACAATCTCAAACCAGATTATAAAAAGCTTAAAATGTTTGGATGCCTGTGTTTTCCATATTTAAGACCTTATAATGCTAATAAATTGAACTTCAAGTCAAAACAATGTACCTTTCTAGGTATACTACCAATCAAAAAGGATATAAATGTATTGATAACACTGGAAGAATATATGTCAGCAGACATGTTATATTTGATGAAAAAGTTTTTCCATATAGTACAAAAGATATAAGTACTATAGGTAAAATTATAAATCCAAGAGTTTCAATACCTGTTGTACCTCATATCAATGAAAGTTGGCAGCAAATAGAGAGTAATAACAATCTAATACTCAAAGCTCACCAATCTACAATGATTATGAAAGCTTAGGGCTACCCAGTGTGACATCTCATCTACGTGCACAAGGTCATAGTCAAGAAAATAATGAGTCCACCAATCAACAATATACTTCTAAAAGATTTGGAAGTAATGATGACTCACCACCAGTTGAACAGCCAGTTCAAACTGGTCATCCAATGGTTACAAGATCTAAAAGTGGTATCTTTAAACCTAAAGTATTTTAAACTACATCCAGTGCTGATGAACCTGAATCTTTTGATCAGGCAACCAAACATGAACAATGGAAAGTCGCAATGGATGAAGCGTATAATGCTCTAATTAAGAACAACACTTGGGATATTGTATGTCCACCTACTAACAAGAATATAGTAGGTTGCAAATGGACACACAAATTGGAAAAGAACCCAGATGGGTCAACAAACAAGTACAAGGCTAGACTTGTAGCTAAAGGTTTTACATAAGAATATGAGTTTGATTTTAATTAAACTTTTCTCCTATTGTAAAACCCACAACTATTAGACTTGTACTAACTATTGTTGTGAGTAAAAATTGGCATATTAGACATTTAGATGTCAATAGTGCATTCTTAAATGGTGTGCTTACGGAAGAAATCTACATGAGCCAACCACCAGGTTATAGTGTTAATTTAAACTATGTCTATAAATTAAATAAGGCCATATATAGCCTAAAACAATCTCCACGTGTATGGTTTGATAGACTGAAAAACACTTTATACAAATTAGGTTTTCAGTCTACCAAATCAGATAATTCTTTGTTCACAAAGATTAATCATCATCTACAATATACATATTAATATATGTAGATGATCTGGTGATAACTAATAGCAACATTAAAGATATAGATGAATTAACACAGTATTTAGACAAGAAATTTTCTATTAAAACCTTGGTGATGTTAATTACTTCTTAGGCATAGAAGTAACAAGAACAAATAATAAAGTATTTCTATGCCAAAGAAAGTATATCACTGAGTTACAAAATAAAAAAAAGATGTTGAATGCTAATCCTCAACCAACACCCATGATAAGTAGTCAACAATATTCAAAATTCAGAGGAGAAGCAATTTTCAACATCACTGAATACATGATGGTTGTAGGAGCATTACAATATGCCACTATAACCAGACCTGACATTGCCTATAGTGTTAAAAAAATATCTCAGTTTATGCAGAAACCATTGGACACACACTGGAAGGCCGTCAAAAGAATATTAAAATATCTCAAGGGAACTGCAGATTATGGACTCAAACTAAAGGCCAGTCAATATCTAAACATAGTAGGGTATGCAGATGCTGACTGGGCCTCTGGTCCTGATGATAGAAGGTCTACAAGTGGCTACTGTGTTTACATTGGTCAAAGCTTAATCTCATGGAGTTCAAAGAAACAAGCTACCATTTCTAGATCAAGTACTGAATCAGAATATAGAAGTATAGCTAATACCGCAGAAGAAATATAGTGGTTGAAATCTATACTGAAAGAGCAACAAATAAGGACTACAACAACTGGTGCGACAGCAAAAGTGCAGTATATATGTCAGAGAATCCAATACAACATGCACGAACAAAGAAGATTGAAATAGACTTGCATTTTGTTAGAGAAATGGTTCAAAGAGGAGAGATCAAGATCAACCACATACCTGGAACTTAACAGAAAGCCAATATACTGACTAAAGAAATTACCGTGAATTTTTTTACCAGATTCCGCTTAGATACGAATGTTGATAGAAGTGAAGATCAAGCAGGACCAAACCACGTCAACTCAGATCAAAATAAATCGAAGAATGGAAACAACAGAGAATTAAACAACATCAACAACAAAGCTTGCTCATTCAAGCTCAGATCCGATGATACTAATGCAAGAGACTCTGTCATGAAGAAGATTCGAAGAAATAATGTCGAATTTCTCAAAACGCCGCCATGAGTATCGTGCAAACTAGGTTTTGAGAAACCCTAGTTTCCAGAGGGGTGTAAAACAAATAAAGAAAAACACTTAACTGATGGGCTTATATTTTCTTAATTCAGATTGTAGACGTGGCTATCCATCCACCGTCCATTTACTTTCATCCACGACCGTCTGTTTTGTTATCCATATCTATTCTCGTATCCAGTACCGCTCCAGCCTAGAAACTATATATAATGGCGTTACGTATTACATCAATATGTACTCTAAGTCAAATTAATAACAAAGCTTTTACATTTTACATTTCATTCCCTGTAATCCATCTGGCAACTTTGTTACTCAAATCTTAATTCTACGTATAACTTTGCATCAAAGTGGTATGTTTTCGTTGTTGTACTTTGTAAAATTAAGTGAAGTTTTTTTAGGCTAAATGCTTTAATTTATGATTGTTATATTTGTTAAAATATTATTTAATGCTTGTTTTCAAATCAATACTATATTCATTTCATAACTTTTCAGAAAATCTATTTCGGTAGAATATTTGTATTTTCATATTCATTTCTTAAATTTTTGGAAAATCAAATTTAGTATAATATTTCTTAACTTTTTATTAATTAAATTGGAAGATCTAAAACATATTTTTAAATTCATTTAACTACTAAATTTCAATTTACAGAATTTGCAAACTAAAACTAAAATTTAGCACTTATAATAATAAATTAAAATAAATTTATTTTATACTAACCACTAACTGTTATAAATAACACACACTAATTAATTAAAAAATAGTAATTATGTTTAGCTGTATCAATTTGGCAGCATAGTAATCAGTAGTTATACATCATTTTCGCGTAAACTATTACAAACGTTGTTTCGCATTATAACAAAAATTCACGTAAACTTACCAATAAGCATATTAATTAATAATTATAAACTAATTTTTGGATTTTAAACCAACCCTAATGTTTACTTACAAATTAAACAAATAAATCACTAATTAAATCCCTAAATCAACTAGCACATCATCAAATAATAAACAATATTTATTAATTTCAAATCCATAATCAACTAATTTTCTAAATTATTGTTTAGGTTATTTCCATAAATCAACTAATAAACTATTATCATCATCTAAAACCAATTAATGATACTTAATTTCATGCCTACAATCAATTGATTTTCAAAATCAATCTTAAATTATTAAGCCTGAAATTGGAGATGCAGAATATAACAGAGAGGGCGACCAAAAGGAGGGTGACGACAACTACTAGATGACGACTCAACTAGGGGTGATGGCGAGGAGCCGGTGGCAGGTAGGGTTTTATATTATTATTTTTTGCATTCGTGCGTTTAACGAAAGGATGCTTTCAGAATTTGTGAAAGAAAATTATCCTTTGGTTTGTCGGTATGTATTAGGTTTAGCGACGGTTAACGATGACTAGCGCCAATTATTTTTTTAACCCTTGCTGACCACGGTTAACAAATATTCATAATAGTGATTGCAACAATTTTGAGAAGTTGTAAAGATATTTATTAGAATGAGTTTTGCAAAGTTCTTAAAATGTTGTAAAACCTTTTAAATCTATTACAACATCAAAACAACAGGGGCATACCATTTGCTAAACCACTATTAGAACCGGTATTGCTCTGACTTAAAAATGGTATTTTGTTAGAATGATATAATTCATTAGACTAAGACAAACATAATATGAACAGTATCGTAACAAAAACGGAACATAGATTTCTCGAATGTGCAAGCATAAGTATTTACATCCATTTTTTGGGATATGGATTAACTTTCAGAATATGGTTGCACATTGACTTTGATATTTTTGAACATTTGCTTGACTTTGATTTGTTTGCAGACCAAATTAATTTGTAATTAAACGAACAGTTTTGAGAAAAGGAAACAGACTACTGTAATTCAAATTATAGGCCCCTTTCTGGTGGAGACTTATGGACTTATGGTGATAAAGTAGAAGGGTTTTAATGAGTTTTGAAAAATGTGGATGTACCGCATTATACACTGTGGACATTTGACAAATAACCATAACAACGATTCTTTGACAAATACAATCTTCAAAGTTAAGCCAAATTTAAACAAAATTTACTCAACATGTAGTCAGTTTATTTACAAAGGACTGCAAATATGGAGTTATGAACATTTGCAAATATAAAGTGAAAAATACTGATCAAACATTCTCATTTGTCAAAACCAAAAGCAAGAATTTTGTTGATTTCTTGTTATGATCCGTCAATTTTATAAACCTTTTTCAAGTATATAAAAACCTCAGTTGCTGTTGCTCTCAATCATCATAACTTAAAAGGTTCTATTTGCAAGTCTTGAAAGAAAAGACAAATTCTAAATAACATCTTGATGAATATACACTCAAATTTGGCTTCAATATGCAATGAACTGATATAAAAAACAGTATAAATACTGTACCATATGCAAGAGGACTTCTTGATTTGTTTTTAGAAATAAAGTTCTGAACTTGCAGTGGCAAGAAATAAGAAATTTGTATTTCAAATTTTCGAAAAACTTAAAATAAAAGCAAGAACATTAATATAACCAAGCCCCACAGAACGCAGAGAAGCAATTAATATACTACCAATTTGTACACGAGAACCACACAGGATAACAAAGACTAGTAGTCCTGTTGATATTAACCTTACAATGAAAAACCTGTTGCATTAAATGATATCATGGGCATCTCTTGAACATATCAATACAGAAAAAAAGGAAAGCAACAGTAACTAATTTTATCAATCTTAACCGCAACAATCCTCCATTGTAAAATCTTTCATATAACAAATGAAAGAAATCACAAGAAAGGATGATCAAAGATTCACATATATCATGCATTTAACCATACACACTCATGAAAAATAATCAAAAATTACAGGCTTTATGTACTAATTATGAAGAGGATTCGGCCCTGTAGGAACCAGCCTCTTGGAAACGCCGTATCTTTCGTCGATCTCGTCATCATCGATTGGAGGTTTCTTCAACATTCTTGAACTGGTCAGCTTTGAATTTTTCGAATCAAGAAAGAGCTTCTTGCACCATGGGAGCAAAAACTGCCTATCACTTGGTGAAATTTTACTATGATGATGAATAATATCATTGCAGAATCGGACGGTGGTTGCTGCTGCATTGTTGTGTTGTTTATGAGCGATGCAAATGAGTGCTTGGATGAGGAGGAAGAAGATGAAGATTTTGGTTAAAGAAGAGCTTTTCATGGTTTTAATTGGGAAGGAAAATAAATAGAAATGTGATGGAAAGAAAAGATTAAAGGGAGGTTAGAGATATAAATTCTAAGGCAAGAGAGCTGTGAAGTTGGAAATATTCAAAGTCTGCTTGTTTGTTAGCACTGCTTTTATATTAATGAGATTCATGTGCAAATTGCCAGGGGCATGTAGCAGGATCGTAGCTTCAGTTTGGGTTGGTTTGTGAAGTTTTGGGGTATGATAATGTGATATATATGGCTAAGTTTTAGAAAAATTTATGATGGGTTACTAGACTGGTTTTGTTTGTAAGCTAGACTGTCAAAAAGGCACATAAATGACACTTGCACGAGAAATGGAAGATGAACACAGTTATCATTTTTGTGGGTCATCCTTCGATATTTATAAGTATGCCCCAGTATTCTATACTCCTTAATTTTTGGTTTCGTGTTTATTGTTTGAAACATAAACGAAACATAAAAATAACGCGTAGGACAAAATGAACAAAAAAATATTCCATAAGGACAAAAAGACAAAATTTTGACTATAAAGACAAATACTAGTGTAAATGAAAGAATTACAATGGGTCCTTGAATTCCTCCATTTACGCTAAATATTGTTTTTTGAGTATAAAGGTCCGTTCGCAGCAAGAAGCAGACAGTGTAACGTTGCGATGGCGTCTGACGTGTCCGACGCCAGCAACGTTCACATTGTCCTCCTTGGAACGATTTCCGAGCGCTGGAAATCAAGCCGTTGACGTCGGACGCGTCGGACTCCAACGGCTTGATTTCCAACGTTCCTCCTATTTCCCTATAAAACCACTATCTTCATCTACCTCTTCATCCACACTACACCAATCCAATCCACTTCTATACTCCTTACAACTAATCCGAGCATCAATCGGTTTTTTTACAGTTTGGTGTTTATATTATTTTCCGTTATTCAACCTAGTTTTTTCCTTATTTAATTTAATTTATTTCTGATATATATTGGTTTTGAACTTTTCAGTATGACCAATCGAAAATCTGCACATCATTGGTCATTTACTGCAACTCAGATTATGTTGCAATGTTCTGGTGAAGCATATGGTGCTTGTGGCAGCAACAAAAAATGTGTTCATAAAGTAATTGCATAAAAGTTCAACAATGTCATACAAAACTATTCAGACATCGAACCGACAGACGAAAGCAAGATCCGAAATAAATATGACAGTCTTCGACGAGATTGGATGAAATGGGATGCACTGATAAATAAGACTGGCACTGGTTGAGATGCTTGTAAAGGAACGGTCTTCGGAATCGACGAATGGTGGGAAGATCGTGTTAAGGTCTGTAAATTTAATCTTTTACCATTTATTTACAGATAGCTTCTTACAATTTATTTATTACATTTAGGAATTTGGAACGAGTGTTATGAAATATAAGATACGTCCGCTAGAAAACTTGGAGATGATGCAATAATTATTTCGTAGGACGAATGCAACTGGTCAATCGTCGTACATTCCTGCTGCTACCGTACAACCGTCGCAGACTGACACACCGCCACCAACATAAAGCACGTTTGACAGAACATAGGGTTTTGATGAGTTTTTTAATCCATTGGATGAAACACATAATAATCATATTTCAAATTTGAATTTGCCATCAAATCCTCCATCGCAACAAACTTCAATGAATCAACCAGTTCACGAAGCTCCAATTAACCCTCCTTCGAACCAAATCCATTAAATCCTCCTACTCAACCAACTACACGTCAAAGTTTAAGAAGACGGCGTGGTGAAAATGAAGATAAGATGGCTGCGCTCATTGACCTAATGCACGAGAGACAGATGAAAAAAATCTCGCACGCATTCTGAAAGTCTGAATACGGGTACTAGCGTGGAATCAACAGAAAATTCTACAAATTATGCAAATACGGTAGCTCGCATGCAATGTCTTGGAGCAACATATTAGTTTGATAGTGCAGACGCACTATTATTTATTATGGAACCCGACAAAAAAGATATGTTCACTGCTCTTCCGGATGAGATAAGGAAAAGTTGGTTGATATCAGGACTTGCAGACAAACGCCACACAAAAGAATACCAAACTTATCTAATAAATACCAACAAGTAGGATGTTCATGTCATCATGTTATTGTATTTCTGTCGTATTTATGTTTGTATTTCATTTGTGTAATGAAATGTAGTCAATTTTGTTTTACGAAATTAGTATTTGATTAAATCAAAACAATTAATTTAACAATTAAATACCCCGCTCAGATACCACGCTTAAATACCTCGTTCGCAGCTAAAAACGCGTTCCCCGTTGCTATAGTATCACGCTCAAATACCCTGCTCAAATACCTCGTTCCCATTCGTTAAGAACGCACCCTAAAATTTTGCTCTCTTGTTCTTATAGAACAATTGTTTGTTCCTTTTGTCCTTGAGGGTAAAAACCCATAAAAGGAATCCATTACAATTTATTTATTTATTTTTAATTAGATACATACTGTTTTAAAATCATATACCAACATCTAATAACTTATTTAATTCCAATCTTTAAAATATGATAATATTTTATAGAATATGCGGATTTGAAAATCTTTTTTACTCTTAAATCATAAATTTAATTATATTTTCAGTGATAATCAATCGTTATACTTAAAAATAAGTTTTTGAAAATTGTAATTTTAATTGTATTTGTATAATGCAGTTATTTATGATTTCTGTCTGTGTAACTCACTTATGTGATTATATTTATTTTGTATGATTGTAATCTTATATATAGTTGTTTTAATATAATGAAACTATTACATTTTAACCTAATTAAATGAAATATGTTTTTGGATTATGCAATATAATTGCATTTAAAAATTCAATTTTATTTATGTCATATGGTAATAATTTTGGTCACATCTATAATTTTAATATATTATGAAAAAAAATGGCTTGGGTAACGGAAGCAGAACACCCAATAATCTAGTCTGACGATAATCTCAAAAATGTCAATCCAATAAAGATGATAAAGAAAAAAAAAGGGCTCAAATTGTAGAGAAAAAAAGAAAAAGAAAAAAAAAGGAAAGAACACACCAATATAACAAGTTTCAGTTATGCCTACATCCTCTCGGACCCAACACCCTTTTATTTCTTAACTTCAAGAGGTGACACAACATGAGAAGAAATACACAACTTAATACAACTTTCTCACCCTATAATAGATACAGAAATAGAGATCTTATTGAAGATAATGTATGGTTTGTTCTTGTGTACTATGAGCAAAATGTACGTGTAACGACCCGCATTCTACGCATCGAAGGATCGTAGAATATTTATTTCTTTCACATACGAAGTCGTATGGTCATGTAACTTTGGGAGATGACTATTGGGGTCATTTCCCATATTCATGATTTTTACCGATTTTTAAATGACCGTTTTGCCCCTAGCTGATCTTGTTTCGGCCATAACTTTTGATTAGGAAGGAGTTTTGACCTGAAACCACTTCCATTAGATCCGGATGATGGTTTACCTTTCCGTAGAGTGGTCATATTAGCCAAACAGGCTCGGCGTTTGGAGATATGGCTAAAACAAGTTTCAGATGGTGAAAAACGTCTTAACCGGGCCTAATTTGGGTGATTAGTGAGTGGGCCCATAACCCATTTCATGATTAGGGTTATGAGGAGGCTGATAGGGTTAGGAAATTCAGTTTCTATCATTTTCCAACCGCCACTTTTTGTTCCTTCAAGTTTAGCCATGGCCTCCACTTTCTAAAACGCCCCAAATCACCTCCTAATCGCTAATTAAGCCAAATCTACATCAAATCAAAGAGGAGTTGTAATGTCCCATATTTTCTGACCATTTATTTGAAATATTTTATTATTTAAAATATTAGTTTGAATTTAAATAATCGATCCTGACCATTTTAATTTGAATATTTATTTATATTGATAATGTAATAATATTTTAAATTTCCAGAATATTGGAAAATGTTGAATTCGCCGTATAGAGTGAGCATGCAACTTAAAATGGTTAAAATATGGTTTATATTGAAATTTTCATAGCAATTTCGTTTAGAAAATGACGTTATAACGTTGAATTTATAATTTAATTATAAAACGAGCTGCAGCGGCGCGGTAGTTCGTAATTTGGCGTTTTGAACTTCAAATAGCCGTACAGGGCCCAAAATAAGTCGGATTTTCTCGAAACAAGAAACGTCGGAATCTGTTTGATAATTTTTTTCTAATGAAAGAGAAAAATCGAGTTTTTGTGTTGTAGATTTTATTTTATGTCCAAATCAAATTTTGAAAAGGTCGTTGTGGAATTTCCTTATATATTATATCGTTATTTATATTAAATAAAGGGGTTTTTAAATATTTATAATATCAATTTGGCTTCAAACTCAACCCTGGATATTTTATCTTGGTAGTATAAGATATTCTGGTCATGTATGGCCAATTTTAATATTTTAATAATATTATATTGAGGTATTTTAAAATTGGTTTATTTTATTTGAATTGGCCAGTTACAAAAGGGACTTTATTCAAACGACCTCTATTTTCGATGAAACAAATTTTATTGAGACCGTAACAGTTAATTATTGCTAGATTTCAAGTGGCGCGTCAATCGAGGTTAATTTGTGAGCATGACAAAATAAAATACAAATAAAAACGACCATTTGAACGTGAACGAGTGCCATACGAGCAAACGAACTCGGAATTCGATGAAACAAATTTCGTTAGGACCGTATCGTCAAATTATACTATGCCATCCATTCGTATCTCGAACAGGGTTTGTATGTGAGCACAGGAGCCAATAAATGATGTTGAAATTGCGATAGATATGAAATAAAAACCGTTTGTCAACATCGCTTGTCACATCGACTTAAAATATTAATATTTACACCTATATAAACCCCTATAATCAGAAATTTCCAACCACCATTAAATTTCCATCCGTCATTTTTGTAAATAAACCCCTAGTTACAAAATCATTTATTTCTTTAAATCCGTGATGAATTCGAGGGGGGTTCCAAAGCGAAAGTGGTAGATCGGGACGATATCTACCTACTGGAGAAAGTTGGGGTGGAACGGTGGTCGGAGGTGGCCGGAATCGTGGTTTAAAGCCACGAAATCAGTTTCGTTCTTCACCAAATTGACGACGATTGACTCGATTTCAGAGGATGGGACCTTGGGGGAATTGAAGAGGAGATGTAAGGCTTTCGTTTGGCACTGGTCGGAGGGTCTGAAATGGTGTGTGGTGGCCGTGGGAGGTAGATGATCAGAGCACTTCATTTTGGGTTGTTTTCAAAAAGTTGTGGTCGGATTTGGTTGAAATTCCGGCGCTTGGGTGGTTACTGGCGGTTGGTGCCTGAGGGTTGTCGTAGAGAGGTGTGTGGCGGTCACTACTGTGGAGGTCCGGTCATCTCTAGTGGTTGGACGGTGCTGGATTTTGGGTCCAAGGCGGTTTTGGTTGTGGACCAATTTCCGGTGATGGGGAAGGTGGTGGGTGCTGGCATCGATGTCAGTTGGGCCTGGTGGGATGGCGGTTCCGGTGGGAGGCTAGGTTGGGGTTCCGGTGGTCCCCAGAGGCGGCGTCAGGCGTGGGAACGGGGGGGGGGGGGGGGGGGGAGAAGAACGAAGGAAGGGGTAATCGGGTTTCATCCTGGAGCGGAAGAGAAAACACGTTTTTTTGCTTTCACCCATGATGATGTGGCCTGGCGATAACGAAGGGAATTAATGGTAAAGAGGTAATTAGTGGTAACTTTAATTTAATTTAAATTTAAAGAGTCTAGTTAAAACATGAGATCGCGATAACTTATTCATACGATAGTGAAATTTAACGAAACTGGATCCATTAGGATCGCAGGGACGAGACCTAGGCAATGGCACTGACTAGGCTCTGATCTGACGCAGTTGAAAATTCAGCTAATTTTGAACGCTCGACTCAAATTAAAAGGAACATACACGTCAACCGCCGACCGAAATGAACTGTGAGTTAATTCTCACACCTTCTGGAATCCTGTGATATGGTAAATTCATATTAAATTATAATTTACCTTTAAAAATATAAATTAGTTGATTGGTTGCTATGGACGTTATTGATTGTTTGATTGGTTGTTGTTTTCCTTCGTTTAAATATTGAAATTTATTTCATATATTACTGTGAAATGTACAATGAGCTGTGATGTACGGAAGGACAGGTTGGAGGAATCCGACCGGATTCCTCAAACAAATATTATGTATGTTTGTGTTATACTATTTATATTTGAACTGATTGAACCCCATATGGTAGAAAAACCAGCTTGAGTGTGATGGTTGAATAAATATTCACTGTTTTGTGTTTAAAATCAACTGACAGTCTTGATTTGGTTATTGGCAGTGAATGGCCTAAAAAGTGTTGTTTCAGACGTCGGTTTACCGTTCGGTGAATCGACGCTAGTTTTAAAGTTATAAATTATTTTATAACTGAATTGAAGTTTTCCAGTCGTTTTATATAATTAATTAAATTAGAAATTTATAAATAAATATTTTAATCGGGTTTATAGAAGGAATGGTTTAAACAACCTTATGTGATAAGACCGTATGTTTTGTACATGTACTGAAAGCTAGAAAACCAGGAAACTTACCTACGGGCTGGTAAAAAGGAAATAATTGTTTTAAAACCAATTAAATAGTAATTTTAAATTAATTAAGTTATTTAATTAATTTAAAAGGGGCTGCTAACTGATGTGTACGGTCGATAAAATCAACCGTTTTGAGTAAAATTTACAAATGGAAGAAAATTGATTTAAATATTCTGAATATTTGTTAAAGTTTAACGAATAGTGTAAAATGTTAGTTAATCCTCGATTAACTATTAATGAAGGAAATTTCTGAATTGGTTAATGTTAATGAAGTTAATTATTATTTAATAAGATTTTATAAATGATAATGATCCTATTAATAACGAAATTAACTATTTTTATATAGTTAATGTTAAAGTATTATTATATTAATTAATAATAAATAGACAAGTGATCTTCAATTGGAATTCATTTAAGAAAGGATTAAGTGGCCTTATTGTTCGATCAAGGAAGTGGTAAGAGTTCATAAAAAGGGGTTTATAATCCAAGTTTTAATCTAGATTAATAAATAGAATTTGAAAGAGATGTAGAAATTTAAATACGGTTTACTTAATTGTCAATTAAGTAAAATGAATCCAAAATGGGATGAAACTTCCAAGAGAGAAGATAAAGAAGAAATGTAATAGCTTTGGAATAAAATCTAATAAGTCGCTTAAATGCTAGGTAGAATATTTAATGATTTGGAAGAATCCAAACAAGAGTTTAAAAAGGGGTTTAAACCAAAAGGAGGACCTTAAGGGTTAAAGCATGAAACTGGGCAAAAACGTTGTAATTGAAATAAGGATTTCAAATGTAAGAAACGGTGTATAAAACCAAATTTGAAATCAAAATGGTAAGTAAGATTTTGATGAAATGGTTAAGTGACAAACTTATATTATTCTAAGATAAGAATGTTGTCGATCAAGGTCTGAGAGGTAAATAAAATACCCCAACTTGAACGGCTTCACGATTTTCAAGGGATGATATTCGGTTGTGGTGAGTGCAAAGTATTGGAATTGATTAATCATTCCATACGAGAAATATTGAAATGAGTATGAGGTTTTTGAATATAAATGTTGATTAACAAGTAAATAAGAATTAAAGGTTGATTAACCATTTTGTCAAATATATTTTAAAGTGGCCAAGTCATGCCAAGTACTGAATCAGTGAAATCATTTTATTGACACATTTGTTATTTGATAGTTAAATCACCGACTATCAAACCTGACCAATACGATTGTTGGTACGGAAAGACCGGGATCAAATTTATATTTGAAAACCATTCCGACCAAAAAATACGTGAAGATGTCGATTGAAGACGGAGCAAGTGAAGACCGTGGATCTTCATAAGCGGAAGGACTACTTGTCTAATTTCTCTGGCTTGCAACCAGAGTTATTTGGTTTGTAATTCTGTCGTAGTTAAAATCTACGGATTTGCAAGGACTACTCGCTAATGATCCTTGGGGTGATTCCTATATAGGATGCAATAGGAGGGTGCCTTCGGTTCATCATGTCCCAGGATTACTTGTATGGACGAAAGTCTGACAGAGTATTTCCAAAGGGATCGCGTACGTTGATTTCTTCAAACGTACCATGGTGGTACGGAGAACGACGGTTCTCTAAACTACTAGAGTATTTTTGTGGACTTCAATTAGTGATATCTGGCGGATCTGACGATGTGGCATTCAAAGTGAATGGTGGCCAGATGTTCGAAAATGAATTCTAGCCTCAAGCCTCACCAACTAGGAAATGACCAAAATCGGGCAGGCAGCATGGCTATGTGGGTCGCTCCCATTAGGGTGTATGATCACCTATCTAGAGAAATTCAATTTGCTTCTTTAATCTATATTCGATGCTGTCCCTTTTCGGGAGGCGGTTACTTATCCCAACCGTCGGTGATATACATTTGATACACTCAAGCGAAATGAGTGGTCGGTCATGTGTGGGCCGGGTTGCAAGACGTTCTTGTTGAACCCAGTGTATTCGCCTCTAGAGATCCACATTCGGAAGGTGGTCCCATACCTTGTCAAGTTGGAATCCAATATCCAATAAGGGACCGCGGTTTTGGTTTGTATACTATATATGTGGAGCGTGAGATGCAAGCGTTCCACTAGATTGATATTTACTTGTATTTAGGCATTATGATAATATCAGAATAAGGTATGATTTCAAAAATGGTTTGGGTTATAATAAGGTAAAAACCATCCGTGTTTATGAGTGGATTGGTCTTACTATTATCCTTTGATTTCATAAAGGATTTTCCAAAATTAAACAAGTGTGTGTTATGTGAATTTATCACTGATAGTATTTCAGACTGACCCGGTGTATTTTTACTTTGCTTCAAATTTGCTCGGGTCAGACCGAGTATGTTCCAGGTTAGGTTTCGCTTGGAGTTTCAGGAGCTAGAAGCAGGTGGCTTCATCGTTAGTTATATACAGATATTTTTCCACTATGACTGATGTATGTTGTACTCTGATGATTGGTATGTATATACAGTTCTTTTGTATAAAGAGATTTGATATTATATTTTATTCATTCCGCTGTGAGATTCTGATGTGTTCTTCTTCTTTCTACTATTCTAATACTTCTTTCTTTCTATTCTCACCCTCTAATTTCTTTCTATTGACAATCTGGGGGTTCGATACTGGGGTTTTTGGCAAGTGATACAGGTTTATGTATTGTTCTCGAAAACTCGAGTGTCGAGTTTTCCCTGGGTCGTTACAGTGGTATCAGAGCTATTGGTTTAGTGATAACTTTGGCTCTGTGGCGTGACTCAATAGAGATGGGGTTAGCAATACCCTAGATTGAGTTTGATTATATATACGAGAGCGCATATTTGTGATTTGATATAAAATTATTTTTTTGAAATTATTTTTTCCCAATATATTTTATAAAAAAATAAAAGTGATGATTATTATAATATGGGCAATTAATTGGATTTGCTAATATTGATTGGGATGATATGCTTGGATTGTGTTGTTGGTTGCTTGAATATGAAACTGAACATGAATCGACTTGGTTGAAAACCAATATGAAATGAATAAGTTGGATAAATCAATCAAAAATTAATGAGTGGATAATTATAGAAATAAATAAATGAATTGCTAAGAAGTGATTACAACCTTGTATGGATTGAATTGTGTGTAAAATGGGTTGATATAAATGGTATGGGTGTTTTGAACATAACTAACATTTGTTTTGAATACTAATGAAATTCATTTGAGTGGAGAACAGGTGCAGAAGCGCCAATTCAGCTTTAAAATCCATCCAGGAGAGAAATTCGGGAGTTAATTGAATCCAGTTTGAATCGAGCTGCATAATAATTAAGACAGCTCAAGTATAAAATATTGCTTATCACGTAATAGCGCTCGCAAAAAGGTACGCCTACGAAAATATGAAATTTGGTTTTGTTTGGATTTTGAGTTTGGATTTTGAATTTTTCCGACCATGAGAGTCGATGTATATATATTTCTTGAACCTGCCATAGGGCAGATGTCCTCCGTACAGGGGAGACTCTGCCGAAATGTTTCCAAAATTTAAGGTGTTAGAGAATTTTTGAAGATTTTTGGGAAATTCTTTTATTTGAATTAATTTGGTTTTACAACCAATTATAATTATTTTGGGAATAAAAATCGAATTTTAAATTAAATATTTTTGTAAGATAATGAGTTGTAACATTCTTTCTACCTTAGCAATTTCGAGGACGAAATTATTTTAAGGGGGAAGGAATGTAATGTCCCGTATTTTCTGACCATTTATTTGAAATATTTTATTATTTAAAATATTGGTTTGAAATTAAATAATTGATCCTGACCATTTTAATTTAAATATTTATTTATATTAATAATGTAATAATATTTTAAATTTCCAGAATATTGGAAAATGTTGAATTCGCCGTATAGAGTGAGCGGACATCTTAAAATGGTTAAATTATGGTTTGTATTGAAATTATCGTGGCAATTTCGTTTAGAAAACGACGTTATAACGTTGAATTTATAATTTAATTATAAAACGAGCTGCAGCGGCACGGCAGTTCGTAATTTGGCGTTTTGAATTTCAAATAGCTGTACAGGGCCCAAAATAAGTCGGATTTTCTCGAAACAAGAAACGTCGAAATCTGTACATATCTTAGCAAAAGTATTACCCCGCGGAGGAGGTGGAGGAAGAGGTGCTGCTGCAGCTGGATGATTTCCCGCAGCTGGGGGAGGAGGAATGGTAGGACCTGGCTGAGTGGCCCTCGCTTCTAAGAATCTTCTGAACCAACCAAGTATTGGTATACCCTCTGGCAAGTTAAGTTCTTCGAACATGCTGAAACAAAAAGGATAGATTCAAAACGAAGGATAAAAGATAGTACCTATGGCTTTGGGGGGGGGGGACTATGCCTTTTTTTTTAAATAAATAAATAACATTTTATCTTTAAAAATGCTTCTTTAAATTTTCTTTTGAAAATAAATTTTCAAAACTTTTATCTTATCTGGTAAACCTATGCTCTGATACCAAGTGAAACACCCCACCTCCGTTAGGGTCACTCTCAAAGGGAATGCCCTAATTTTGGTGGAGGTTTATAAGTATAAGTCACAGATATACAAGAAAGATATAAGAACACATATTTTTGAACAGCGGAAAACAACAACAACTTTTATTTCCTTAAAATACGTGTTACACAAACCATGCCATAATTGTCTTACAATTTTTCCAAAAACATAACATCTTCATAACTGTCTTGATTACATTATTTAAAGAAGCATAAAGAAAACATAAATAAACTGCATAAGTCCCATAATTGCTGTCCAAAACCATAGTCCAAAACGAAAAAGATCCAAGCAATACATTCTTTCTCTTCAAGATGGATGTGAAAGCTGGTCAAGCTGCGGTATTCCCTCCCTGTGGACCTGGGGGGGGGGGGGACGAAAGAAAAGAAGGCGAAAGAAAAGTAGAGTCAGACATAAAGCCTGAGTAAGTCTAGGACTATTCAGTCTATGAATAAATAACTGGGTATGATAAGCATAAACTGGAAATGAGAAAGCACCATTAACTAAGTTAAGTTGTCTAGGGTCGAATACACTATCGTACCCCATATTAATCTCCGTACCCATATAAACTAGTTCCCAACAGGCACCCCATAATCAGGGTGAAGTGATCCATTTCTGATGATCGACTCCTACTCGCATAGTTACATGTGTCTTACGGCCCCCAATGTTGTAGTTACCTATGCTGGTCCCACCATGGGGTGTATCAAGTCCCATGGTGGCGGCCCGACACAATCCTAGAATGCACAGGTATGCTACTGGTGCCCAGTGCCTTATTTTTCTGCGCCGGAGTGTGTGCACGCCCGCACCCCGTTAGAACCTACACTGTTGCACCACCGCCATCGATTTGACCTCTTACACTCAGCCCAGTAATCGTGCCCCACCCTGCCTAGTTCATTGTATCCTGATACACCTTGTAGGGTTACCGCTGAAAAGGGTCCCCCGCTGCTAGGTTTTCTATTTCTAGCCAACATGCTAAGTTGGTTAAGTGTTTTGTAAACCTAACCCCAAATCAGTCTGTATAGTTTAGCATGTTCCATTTTGATTAAGTATTAATATAATTTACTTAATCCTATCAATCCTGACTCAGCCTTAATTGTCTTATTAAAGCCTCGACCTCTCACATTAGACAGGTATTGTTGTGGCTGCCTGTTGTCGGTTGGGTCCGGGCAGTCTTACGCCACAACTCAGTCTAACCTCGGGTCCTTATTGGGCTCCGTGTTTAACCACCCACATTGGATAGGTATTGTTGTGACTACTAGACAGCCGGGCGGTTCCGGGCAGGTTTACATCACAACTCAATCCAACCTCGGGTTAAACACATCGTATTTTCTACATTTACATATTTTGTCTCTTTCCTTTTTATATGTAAATATTTGCGGCCCATTATTCAAATTCATCTTTATTGGTTAAAATTTATTTATGCCACTTAATTATTTTTTTCAAGGTTGTTGGCATGCGTCAAACATGCCACACATATGTTCTATATTTTAACCCAAACGTCATTACCCCCGTTTTACACATTCGCTACAATATAAGATATGTTGGGTTTAACATTTAAACCCAACTTAGCCATATGAAAAGGGGAGGCTTATAACATGGTGTTTATATATTATAAGTGACATAAAAGGGGTGTGTGAACGCATGAACTTGCAACATAACGATCTAATTAACATGAATTAGGAATATGTGAACTTGCATGGTAACAACATATAATCATGGCATAAACATACTTAAACATGAATCATTCTATTCATATGATCATAGCATAAACATACCTAGACATGAATCATGGTTTTTAATCTATTCATGTAAACTTGCAATTGGAATGTAAATCTAACTTAATTTATGTGCTACCTGTATCACCATATGATTTTTATAACAACATATGCCTAAACATGGTTTCAACTAGGCATAACACCAAACATAGTTTGATCATGTTCATAAAAATGCTTACTTTTGTTTCTAATACAAAAGTATGATTTGCCAATTCCAACATAGATTCATATAAACCATAGTACTTAGTCGAGTCCAATTACACACTAAAAGTGATCATAAAAGTATGTACATCATATTGGCATAATAGTGAATCATATACTTGCATGAATCCCAAATAAAATACCATAACATATGGTTGTTAACATGAAACATATACTTGTATGAATCCTAAATAAAATACCACAACATATGGTTGTTAACATGAATATACTTGTATGAACCCCAAATAAAATACCACAACATATGGTTATCAACATAAACCACATACTTGCAAATATCCAATCGTATACCATAACATTTCCAAATCGTTTAGAATCAAAGCAACATACAAATATTGATCATTATCGCCACAATTCCATTTCTCACTTTACATAAATCAAAACACAATTATTTATTCACATCAGAATAGCACTCTACTTACAACGTATGACGAATCTTCAATTCAGAAATCTGAATTCTGAATTTGGAGATGCTATCCTTTGTTGTAGGCGTTGTTTTGATTTAATTGACGTTGCTTTAAGCTTTCAAATTATCTCCTAATTGTCTCTCAATTTCTGACGGCTATTCCTAATCTTTCCTCAGCAGCATGACAGTCTCATCTCCATTTTTGTTTATGTGAATTAGGGTGAGTCTTAGGTCCTTTTTATAGAGTTTGTGAGTTGATTAGGACCGTCGATGGAGCTTGGTTTAATAATAGCCGTTCATTTGAAGGAGAGACCAATCAGGAGCTGACACCTAGCCCTAGTGACAAGGCAAGGCTCAGAAAATCGACCAAACACAGACCAGGCCAGCCAGGGGGGCTGGGTTCGACCTGGCTCAGGGGCCAGGTCGACACGCCAGTCGACACCGTGTCGACTTGGCAGTCGACACGGGTGACCCAGGTCGACTACCCAGTCGACCTGGGTAGCCCAGGTCGACTACCAAGTCGACCTGGGTGCCTTGGGCGGGAAAATTCCTGCCCTAGCCAATTCGGCCCGATTTTGAATTGGTTTTTCTGAGCTGTTTTGAATTTTAAATTGAATTCTGAAACTTCCGGAGGCCATATCTTCTTCATACGGAGTCCATTTTACGCAAACTCGGACTCTATCTCAAGCAGAATTCCGAGACAAACGCAATGGCGTATCCCGTTTCCCTTAATTCTTTGATTTGAAATTAGTTATACTTTAATTTGTGAATTTCACTGTTATAGAATACACGGGGTGTTACATTCTCCCCCATTTAAAAGGATTTCATCCCCGAAATCTTCAAGTTCAGGAAGAATGTACATCCTAACATCCAAACATCCATCTACTCATTCATCAAACACGAGCATCCATTGTCCTTAAAAGACTTCTAATGCTTCATGATCATATGCGAAATGTGTGTACACATGTACTTATCTAATGCAAAATCAGGCGGTCTACTGATTCAGTTGACCTCCTTAATGCGAATTATGTAAGTGCCATGAATCCATTTTGTATGCAAATTCTCCTATTCATGATTCTACATGAGTGCACAATCATTCATACAAATGCAACATCCATATGACAACACACTAAAGTTCAACCATATACGAATGCAAACATATATGCATATGCAATATGAAGTGACTCAGCCGATCTAAAACCTTAATTGTGTGTGTATATGCAACCACGAGCAACCACTAGCAATCACTTGCAACCACTTGCAACCATCATCCATAACATGTTTCAATTACATGTTTTCATCCAAAGAGTTTCTACCTAAAAGATAAGGTCGAGGAGATATACCTAAAAAGATAGATAAAAGCGCAACTTAAGGAAAAAGAAAGATCAAAGATGTACCCTCGAAAAGAAAAGGGTAGGCTGCGCGTATTCTAGCTTCAGTTTCCCAAGTTGCGTCTCCCTCGGCGTCGCTCCACTGAACTTTGACGAGCTTGACTTCGCGGTTGCGTAACTTCTTCACTTCCGTTCCTAATATGCGAGTTGGAACTTTCCTCACGGTTGCTTCGCGTTCCACTTTAGCTTCTTCTAGGATGTTTGGCTCTACCACTTCAGCAGATTCATGTAGACATTTTCGGAGATGTGAAACATGAAAGACGTTGTGAACTCCGGCCAATTTTTCGGGTAGCTCTAATCTATAGTCCATTTTCCCAATTTTCTCGATGATAGGAAATGGCCCTACGAACCTTGGTGCTAGCTTTGCCGTGGTTCCAAAACGAACAACGTTCCTCAGCGGAGATACCTTAAGAAAAACTCTGTCCCCAACCTCAAATTCAAGGTCGGTCCTCCTCTTGTCGGCGTAGGACTTTTGTCTGTCTTGGGCTGTCTTCATCCTTCTCCGTATTAAGTCTACTTTTTCTGAAGTCTCTCGGAACATATCCGGTCCAAGTATGAGCTTGTCAGTAGACTCCCACCAACAAGTGGGTGATCGGCACAGTCTTCCATACAAGGCTTCGAAGGGCGCCATTCCGATGGTTGCTTGGTAGTTGTTGTTGTAGGCAAATTCCACCAAAGGAAGATGGTCTTCCCACGTCCCTCCGAAGTCAAGGACGCATAGTCTTAAAAGGTCCTCCAAAACTTTGTTCACTCTTTCTGTCTGACCGTCGGTTTTGGGATGATAGGCTGTGCTTAAGCATAACTGTGTGCCTACCGCTTCTTGCAGACTCCACCAAAACTCACTTGTAAAGATAGGGTCTCGGTCACTAACAATGCTGGATGGTATTCCATGGAGTCGGACAATTTCCTTGAGGTAAAGAGATACTAGGAATGAGGCAGTTCTTTTACTCTTGACAGGTAAGAAGTGGGCGCTTTTAGTAAGCCTATCCACTATTACCCAAATGCTAGTGTTGCCTCTTCTAGACCTAGGCAGCCCATCAATGAAGTCCATTGAGATACTATCCCACTTCCACTGCGGGACCTCTAGAGGATGGAGCAGACCGCTAGGCTTTTTCTGTTCCGCCTTAACCTGTTGGCGCACCATACACTTAGAAACGAAATTTGCCATGTCCTTCTTCATGCCGTTCCAAAAGAAAGTCCTCTTTATGTCCTTGTACATTTTATCCCCGCTTGGGTGTATCGTCATCTTGGAGTGATGCGCTTCCTCGAGAACCTTCTTTACTAAATCCCTTGTCTGTGGGACGCATAATCTCCCGTCTCGCCTTAGCCAACCCTTATCGTCGATGGAGTATCTATTGAGGTGACTTGAAGTCTCACCCCTAATTAGCCTATCAATCGTCTCCACAAGCTGAGGGTCTTCACGTTGTGCTGTCCCTATTGAGTTCACTAAAGTCAAGCGTACTTCGAGAGATGCTAGCAAGCCTGGTACAAAATCGGAGGAGGGCCTAAAGTCAAAGCTGGCTATAAACTCTAGGCTTTATCTTTCAACAAACAACGGGCTTAGGGTTAGTTTCTTTCGGCTCAACGTGTCTGCCACTACGTTGCTTTTGCCCGGAGTGTAGGAGATCTCGAAATCGTACGAGGCAAGAAACTTCATCCATCTCTGTTGCCTCAAGTTAAGATCTTTCTACGAGAAAAGGTATTTCAACGATTTATGGTCAGTGTAAAGTTCGAACTTCTCACCTAGGAGATAGTGTCGCCAAGACTTGAGTGTAAAGACGATGGCGGCTAACTCAAGATCGTGGGTCGGGTAGTTCTTTTCATGCACTTTCAATTGCCTCCCGCCATAAGCTACTACCCTCCCTTCTTGCATTAAGACGGCGCCTAGCCCTGTCCCACATGCATCTGTATAAACTGTGAACATCTTGCTTCCATCTGGCAACGTTAAAACTGGGGCTGTTGTAAGAGCCCTTTTCAGTCGTTGGAAAGCAAACTCGCAATCCAAGTCCCAATTGAACACTAGATTCTTCTTTGTCAGCCTTGTGAGCGGAGCTGATATCTTTGCAAAGTCTCTAATGAATTTCCGATAGAAGCCTGCTAGCCCGAGAAAGCTTCTGACTTCTGTTGCGTTCTTTGGTGTCTTCCAATCCTGCACCACTACTACCTTAGCCGGGTCTATTGCTAACCCTTCTTTGGATACTATGTGCCCAAGAAATCTTACTTCCTCTCTCCAAAAGTGGCATTTGGAGAATTTGGCTTTTAGTTGATGGACTCGCAGGGTTTCCATGATTTCCTTTAGGTGTTGAGCATGCTCTTCCTCATTCTTCGAGAAGATCAAGATATCGTCTATGAAGACCACTACGAACTTGTTGAGTAATTCTCTGAACACCCTACTCATCAAGTCCACAAAGTAAGCGGGTGCGTTTTTCAAGCCGAAAGGCATGACAAGCCATTCAAAGAAGCCATCTGGGGTTCTGAATGCTGTCTTATCGATACTATCTTCAGCCACCCTTAGCTGATGAAAACCGGTCGCCAAATCGAGTTGGGAGAAAACAGATGCTCCTACAAGTTGATCAAACATATCGTCAATTCTAGGGAGAGGGTGCCTATTCTTTTTCGTTAGTTTGTTGAGCTCCCTATAGTCAACACATAGACGAAGTGAACCATCCGCCTTTGTAGCGAACACTACTGGAGCGTCCCATTCTGAAATGCTCCTTCTAATGAACCCCTTCTCTAGAAGCTCTTTAATCTGTTTACTGAGCTCTTTCCTTTCCCGTGGAGCCATGTGTCTAATGGGCAACGCAACGGGCTTTGCATTATCTACAAGATATATGCAGAAGTCTATCTCCCGCTTCGGAGGCAAGCCCTTCACCTCTTCGATGACATCCGGGTATTCCCGGACCACTCTAACCGATTGCAAATTGTCAACAGAGGAATCTAGCGATTCAAGATAACTAAGCATAACCGCATACGAGGGATTACAAGTAATTTCCAAAGTGTTACCGAGTTGGGTCAGAAGCCTAACCACCCTTCTCTCACAATCAAGGACGGCACCATTACTGGATAGCAAATCCATGCCCAAAATCAAACCATATCCCGAAAAGCCCAAAACAAAGGCACTACATTTAAATTCTATGCTTAGGATAGAAATTTTCAATCCCACACAGATCATAGACAAATGAGCCGGGCCCCCGATTGGATTTGAAACAATTAAGGGGTCCTCTACCATACTAGTTTCTAGGTGCAGAGATTCTACTAAAGCAGACGAGATAAAGGAGTGTGATGCGCCAGAATCAAATAAAGTGCGAACTTGGTGATCATAAAGATAAACTACACTTTCTACAGAAGTATTTATACCTCGCTGTTGCAGAGTTGGCGCCTCTAGCACATGAACCTGTGCCCCTGAGGTGGATCCCGCCCTCTGCCCCTGTCCTCGTTTCTTTGGGCAATCCTTAGCCATGTGGCCTGTCTCACCGCAAGAAATGCACCCACCATTCATCTTGGACTTCTTTTTCCGGCAATCTTTCACTAAGTGCCCCACTTTTCCACAGAAATTACGCTTCCTCTTCTCTTTGTTGTCTTTCCCGCCCTTCTTAAAGTCTGTCTTATTAGGCTACAAACCCTCTTTCTTCCCTTGAGAGCTTTCTGCCTTTGTCTCCTTCTTGCAATTATCCTCTTCGTTCAGCAATGCCATCTGCACCAACCTTTCATACGTAGCTCCCATGGGTATATGGGTCATGGCCAAACTGTGTAATGACTCATTCAACCCCTTGACAAAGCGGAGAGCCTTCTTGTGCGGGGTGTTGACTAGGTCCAGTCCGAACCTAGCCAGCTGATCAAACTGGTTAACATACTCCTTGACTGTCATATTCCCTTGTTTAAGAAATAAGAATTTTTCCAACTGAAGACTCCTTTCAGCTTCTGAGAGAAATTTAGCCTCAAACCTTGCCCTAAAGTCCTCCCATGTTTCCACTGGTCTGTCTGCATTGGTGACTTCCCACCAGTAGGAAGCCTCTCCTTTAAGTAGTCATACTGCCAGTTGTACCTTCTGCCTAACTTCTACCTCAAAGATGACGAATAAGTCCTCGGTTTCCTTCAGCCAATTCCTGGCTGTCACGAAGGACTCGGTTCCATGAAAGTCCTTTCCTCCCATAGCTTTAAAATCTTTACATATCTTAGCAAAAGTATTACCCCGCGGAGGAGGTGGAGGAAGAGGTGCTGCTGCTGGATGATTTCCCGCAGCTGGGGGAGGAGGAACGGTAGGACCTAGCTGAGTGGCCCTCGCTTCTAAGAATCGTCTGAACCAACCAGGTATTGGTATACCCTCTGGCAAGTTAAGTTCTTCGGACATGCTGAAACAAAAAGGATAGATTCAAAACGAAGGATAAAAGATAGTACCTATGGCTTTGGGGGGGAACTATGCCTTTTTTTTTAAAAAAAAATAACATTTTATCTTTAAAAATGCTTCTTTAAATTTTCTTTTGAAAATAAATTTTCAAAACTTTTATCTTATCTGGTAAACCTATGCTCTGATACCAAGTGAAACACCCCACCTACGTTAGGGTCACTCTCAAAGGGAATGCCCTAATTTTGGTGGAGGTTTATAAGTATAAGTCACAGATATACAAGACAGATATAAGAACACATATTTTTGAACAGCGGAAAACAACAACAACTTTTATTTCCATAAAATACGTGTTACACAAACCATGCCATAATTGTCTTACAATTCTTCCAAAAACATAACATCTTCATAACTGTCTTGATTACATTATTTAAAGAAGCATAAAGAAAACATAAATAAACTGCATAAGTCCTATAATTGCTGTCCAAAACCATAGTCCAAAACGAAAAAGATCCAAGCAATACATTCTTTCTCTTCAAGCTGGATGTGAAAGCTGGTCAAGCTGCGGTATTCCCTCCCTGTGGACATGGGGGGGGGGGGGGACGAAAGAAAAGAAGGCGAAAGAAAAGTAGAGTCATACATAAAGCCTGAGTAAGTCTAGGACTATTCAGTCTATGAATAAAGAACTGGGTATGATAAGCATAAACTGGAAATGAGAAAGCACCATTAACTAAGTTAAGTTGTCTAGGGTCGAATACACTATCGTACCCCATATTAATCTCTGTACCCATATAAACTAGTTCCCAATAGGCACCCCATAATCAGGGTGAAGTGATGCATTTCGGATGATCGGCTCCTACTCGCATAGTTACATGTGTCTTACGGCCCCCGATGTTGTAGTTACCTATGCTGGTCCCACCATGGGGTGTATCAAGTCCCATGGTGGCGGCCCGACACAATCCTAGAATGCACAGGTATGCTACTGGTGCCCAGTGCCTTATTTTTCTGCGCCGGAGTGTGTGCACGCCCGCACCCCGTTAGAACCTACAATGTTGCACCACCGCCGTCGATTTGACCTCTTACAGTCAGCCCAGTAATCGTGCCCCACCCTGCCTAGTTCAGGGTATCCTGATACACCTTGTAGGGTTACTGCTGAAAAGGGTCCCCCGCTACTAGGTTTTCTATTTCTAACCAACATGCTAAGTTGGTTAAGTGTTTTGTAAACCTAACCCCAAATCAGTCTGTATAGTTTAGCATGTTCCATTTTGATTAAGTATTAATATAATTTACCTAATCCTATCAATCCTAACTCAGCCTTAATTGTCTTATTAAAGCCTCGACCTCTCACATTAGACAGGTATTGTTGTGGCTGCCTGTTGCCGGTTGGGTCCGGGCAGTCTTACGCCACAACTCAGTCTAACCTAGGGTCCTTATTAGGCTCCGTGTTTAACCACCCACATTAGATAGGTATTGTTGTGACTACTGGACAGCCGGGCGGTTCCGGGCAGGTTTACATCACAACTCAATCCAACCTCGGGTTAAACACATCGTATTTTCTACATTTACATATTTTGTCTCTTTCCTTTTTATATGTAAATATTTGCGGCCCATTATTCAAATTCATCTTTATTGGTTAAAATTTATTTATGCCACTTAATTATTTTTTTCAAGGTTGTTGGCATGCGTCAAACATGCCACACATATGTTCTATATTTTAACCCAAACGTCATTACCCCCGTTTTTCACATTCGCTACAATATAAGATATGTTGGGTTTAACATTTAAACCCAACTTAGCCATATGAAAAGGGGAGGCTTATAACATGGCATTTATATATTCTAAGTGACATAAAAGGGGAGTGTGAACGCATGAACTTGCAACATAACGATCTAATTAACATGAATTAGGCATATGTGAACTTGCATGGTAACAACATATAATCATGGCATAAACATACTTAAACATGAATCATTCTATTCATATGATCATAGCATAAACATACCTAGACATGAATCATGGTTTTTAATCTATTCATGTAAACTTGCAATTGGAATGTAAATCTAACTTAATTTATGTGCTACCTGTATCAGCATATGATTTTTATAACAACATAGGCCTAAACATGGTTTCAACTAGGCATAACACCAAACATAGTTTGATCATGTTCATAAAAATGCTTACTTTTGTTTCTAATACAAAAGTATGATTTTCCAATTCCAACATAGATTCATATAAACCATAGTACTTAGTCGAGTCCAATTACACACTAAAAGTGATCATAAAAGTATGTACATTATATTGGCATAATAGTGAATCATATACTTGCATGAATCCCAAATAAAATACCATAACATATGGTTGTTAACATGAATCATATACTTGTATGAATCCTAAATAAAATACCACAACATATGGTTGTTAACATGAATCATATACTTGTATGAACCCCGAATAAAATACCACAACATATGGTTATCAACATAAACCACATACTTGCAAATATCCAATCATATACCATAACATTTCCAAATCGTTTAGAATCAAAGCAACATACAAATATAGATCATTATCGCCACAATTCCATTTCTCACTTTACATAAATCAAAACACAATTATTTATTCACATCGGAATAGCACTCTACTTAGAACGTATGACGAATCTTCAATTCAGGAATCTGAATTCTGAATTTGGAGATGCTATCCTTTGTTGTAGGCGTTGTTTTGATTTAATTGACGTTGCTTTAAGCTTTCAAATTATCTCCTAATTGTCTCTCAATTTCTGACGGCTATTCCTAGTCTTTCCTCAACAGCATGACGGTCTCATCTCCATTTTTGTTTATGTGAATTACGGTGAGTCTTAGGTCCTTTTTATAGAGTTTGTGAGTTGATTAGGACCGTCGATGGAGCTTGGTTTAATAATAGCCGTTCGTTTGAAGGAGAGACCAATCAGGAGCTGACACCTAGCCCTAGTGACAAGGCAAGGCTCAGAAAATCGACCAAACACAGACCAGGCCAGCCAGGGGGGCTGGGTTCGAACTGGCTCAGGGGCCAGGTCGACACGCCAGTCGACACCGTGTCGACTTGGCAGTCGACACGGGTGACCCAGGTCGACTACCCAGTCGACCTGGGTAGCCCCAGGTCGATTACCAAGTCGACCTAGGTGCCTTGGGCGGGAAAATTCCCGCCCTGGCCAATTCGGCCCGATTTTGAATTTAGAATTGGTTTTTCTGAGCTGTTTTGAATTTTAAATTGAATTCTGAAACTTCCGGAGGCCATATCTTCTTCATACGGAGTCCGTTTTATGCAAACTTGGACTCTATCTCAAGCAGAATTCCGAGACGAACGCAATGGCATATCCCATTTCCCTTAATTCTTTGATTTGAAATTAGTTATACTTTAATTTGTGAATTTCACTGTTATAGAATACACGGGGTGTTACATGCGGGGCGGGCCGTCACAGTACGTGTATAAATAGGAGGAAGGATGAAGAATGCTTCGTGGATAAGGATGAAATATTTCCTGATTGATTCCACCACAAATCTGGCACATTTTTAAATTATTTCCACTTATACTGATATTTGATTGATTCCTTAAATCAAATATATAGCTTCTCTATATTAATACATTATCTTCCTTAATCAAAACAAAATCCGTCCTCATCATAATTAAAAAAAGCTTCGTTTCGGGTGGGTCCCCTATTAATGGCGTCTAGCTAGGTAAAATAACTTTCTCTTCCACTCAAGCTTCTGTATGTCCACAATATGCTTCATCCTCTCTTTAATCCTTTCTCATCTCTCTTCCTAGTTTATGCCATGCGTGGGTACCCACCCTTAACTATATTGTCTCTTTATATCCGAAGCTCTGCCATGAAAGTCTCTACGAGCCAAAGGCCATTGCATTCCTCTTCCTCATCAGATTCGAGCTTTTTCCTTCCTAAATCGCTTCTTGCTCCTCAACTTCCTCTGTGTAGGGACTCAAGCAATTACTTGTTCCAAGTTATTCAACTGAAATCTACGTAGATCTAGAAATTGTCACTAATGTGGAGTAATCTGGTTAATAACAACTCCTTAAAGGTGGATTTGTCTTCATGTCTCATAATAGGTCTTCCCTCTTCTATGATTGTACACTTCTATTTTTCCGGTCTTCAATGTTTCTCAGATTTTCGTCTTGTTAGTAGTATTCTAGTACTGGGTTTATGGCTTATGGAAGCAGAAGGTTGTGCGTTTTGGTGCTTGGTTGTCTTTTCTGGTTTTGTTTGTGCTCGTAGAGTTTAGATGCAATGTCATTGAATGATTGAGCAATGTATGTATCTAGTTTGCTTGGGTCATCACCTAGATTACGGCTATACACGTGATGCTTTTGCATTGGTTTTAGCTTGTTTTCTTGGTGATGTGTCTTCTCGTTCATACGCATTTTACATGTTCTGTGGTTCAGTTATATAAACTTGGGTGCTTTTTTTGGGTTACTAGAGAAAGGTGTTCTGGATCCATGTGTTCATTGTTTTCATGGTGAATATCTACTTCTCCTTTCACTAGTTAATTGTCAATTTCGTGCCTTGATGTGACTCTTCGATGGAGCTTTCTTCGTGCCTACTGTAGGTGTGAAGCTCGAGATTAACACTATTGCAGCTGTTGTCATCCCTTTGTACTATGCTTTTATTGATGAAGTATGCCATAGCTTTATGTAATATGTACCCATGTAATATATACCCATGTAATTCACTGTTGTGAAGAATGCAAACTATGTACGTACCATCTCCCTGCATGTAGTACGAATGAAATTATAGTAGTCTAGTGACTTTACTAGCTCCCGTGTTGTAATCTTGTTTAGATAGTGTGGATGACCCACAATAACTACCGTAGACGGTGGACAGTCCACCTTAAAAGCCGAATTTAGTCGACTGTCAACCGCAGTCACCTGTTCTTTTTTGTATTTCTTATTATCGGTAATAAGAAAGGTGTTTGTGGTCATCTTAAAAATCGGACGGCTTTGCCAAAAAAAGTATATACATTATGGCTAAGTGCTTCCCCATATTCCTTACCAACATCGCTGCTATGTAGTTCCAACAGCTGGAGTCCGAATTGATCAGCAACTAGAACACATTGGCCACTCGCTTCATAAAGAAATTCAAAGTCTATGTATCTCGGCCTAAGAATGTCATGACTGTTACCTCTATCAAACAAAGCTCCGACAAGACCTTGCGCTCATATTTGGAAAGGTTCGACGCGACGGTGGCATCAGTATGTTAGGATTGTGGAATGGATCGTTAAGGCAAAACTAACACTAGAAGGGGAGAATAGTGCTTTTGAAAATTTAAACAAATTCTAAAACTTATATGAACTACTATATGAATCAAACACCACGGAAAAATCATAGACACAGAATCAAACACAAAGATAAACAAAAATAAAATGCAGAAAAGGAAAGAACACACTGAATTTTATAGTGGTTCGGAATCGCTTCTACGTCCGGTCCCACACAAGGTTTTAAATCTCGAATATCGGTTGTGTTTCGTCTCGGGGATTTTATAGACTCGGTCTCGTATCGGGGGAGATCTCGGACGAGATGAGTCTAGCTCGGGAGTTCGTCTCGGGTTTTCATCTCGGGTCTGAAATTTCATATCGGAATAATCTCGGGGTACATGATATGTTAAAAATGGTATTTTAATAAATTGATTTTTGTGAATGCTATCGAAAACATAGTAACTTAAATTTAAAATGAAAAATAACTTTATTATTCTTTATTTTGTGAAAGATAATTCATACTTTAAATCGTAATATGCTTAAAACAGGAATATTGTTATACAAGAAACATTAAAAGGATCCAAAACATTAAAAAATTCAGCATAAAAAGGCCAAATACATAATTTCATAAGTAACATGTATGTAAAAAGACAAATATGAAAATCATAAGCATTGTAAAACATATACGAACATACAATATCGTCATTTAACATGAAAAATGTAAAATAACAAAAGATTGATATGGCTAGATTTGAGTTTCTTAATTATAGTTCTAGTTCATACAAAAATTTAAATTTTAACCAAAAAAACTAAGATCTCGGGCGATATTCCAGTATTTCGTCTCGGTTGATATATCGTTCGATATTGCAATATCTCGGGTGATATATTCGAAAGGAGATTTAGAGTGATATTTGTTGTTTCATTTCGGAAGGAGCCCAAAACGAGATCTCGGAGGAGATCTCGGGCGATATTTGCGAGATTTGAAACAGTGGTCCCACACAACCCTGGATTGCGAAGAGTTTTACTACTATATCAATATCCAATTTCAATTCTCTCCTTGATTTCACGGCTATAAGGGTAACACTGATTCCACACACTTAATCAAGTATACTCTCCTTGATTTCGTGGCTACAAGGGTAACACTTATTCCAACCTCCTTGATTTCACGGTTACAAGGGTCACACCGATTACTCAAACACTACCCAAAAGATTACAATAGACCTAAAACTCTTCAATATCACTTCGATTCAAAGAGTAATGAGTGAGAAAAGAAGAAGTTTTATGTAAACTGATTTCAATTCGATAGAGTATAGGTGTATAAATCATAAAAACAAGAAAATATAATAGTGTAAAGAAAGGAGATGAAGATGGAGAAGAATAATGATGAAAAAAATTCGAAATCAGCCCTTATTTATAAGTTTTGAAAGGCTGCAACATTTCTGGAGCGTCACAAGTAGTGAAAATACAGTTCCTTTGAAAATAAAAAATGACACTTATATGTCGACATAGGCTAAAATGTATGTCGACATAAGCATGTGTAAAATTAATTTTTGAGCATTTTTAAAGTGTTTTGATATATATATATATATATATATAATTCTGAAAATTCTTGAATTAAAACATTGTGCTGTAAATGAATATTATAATGTAGAATACCATATGAAAACATAAATATAAGCTATATAAACATATTTATAAAATTATAAAGTTTAAAACTATAAAAATATAAAGTATAAATATAAAACTTATAAAACTTGAGCTTGAAATCAAAAGTAAAGTAAAGAAAAAAAACAAAGAAGATAGAGATTGAAGTTAGAATTTGAAAACAGAATTTGAAATCAAAAATTGAAAAAATAGAATTTGAACCTGGAGTGCTATTTAGAGTCTTACATAACTAGACTTGTTACTACCAAAATTAACTCCGAAACCAGTTGATGGTTAAGGGGTACTAGAAGAATACAAGTACAGAAGAACCTTCCGGGAACAGAAAGCCAAATAATAGAAAGAACCGAAAGCCGGAAAGAATGAACTGAGAGCAGCATAAACCGACACCTTCCCGAAAGGAAAAAGCTCAAGTCTATGCCAACAAAGTTCATCCGACCGGGTTCATCCAGCAGGGTCCATCCGACATGGTCCATCCAATAGGGGCTATTCGACAGGGAGTTCTGTAGCGAAAGGTGATCTAAGTTAGAAATTAAGAAAGAGCAAGACAGAAGCTCCGCTTATCGAAACCCGGAAGGGCTATAGAGATTAACTTGTTTAATACTAATACATCGGGAGGCGAAGACACTCAAAGTATCACGGCAAAAGTATATAGGGATCATTCGGAATCAGCTTCCGAAGCATCTGCCGTATAAAAGCCTGAAGGTCACATTGATAGACAATAACACATCATTGGGAGCAACCTTCTGGAGGACCAGAAAATCCAAAAAACTCCACTAGGAGGCTGACCGATCCCTAGCGGAGATACAGGCTATCCATACTAATCTACTTAGTACGAACACCGATAGCAGGTTCGAATCGACAGTTATCCACATACATCAGGAGGACAAGCTCCTCTAAGTATACACGAGAAAGCGTGAAGCGTACATCTGGAAACTTACATCTGAGAGCCTTCACTCTTGAGCCACTAGCGGAAGTTCAAATGCTGTCCGAAAGTCACCACATCAATACGCTCATCTCAATCTCAAAAAACCCCGATCGACCAAGATCCTCGCTTTAGAGGCCATAACCAGCACTAAAAAAGCGGTCGAAAGTCAAACATCCGAGACCAAGGAGAAAAGCGTCTGCCTAAGGCTTCTGCAGGCCCAATAGCCCAACAGCGGAAGGGGCTATGAATTCTCTATAAATAAGACCCCAAGGGGCACATTTAGGGGGATTTGATTTTTGATATTCCTTTTTTCTAAAAGAAAACCCGTAATACTTAGATCCATTTGAGGATTTTTTTTTCTATTCTGTTCATGTATTCTAAACCCAAGATTAATAAAGAGCGATTCCATACTTATATTATTTTCTTGTGAGTTTATCATACTATTTCTTAATTATCGTTGCTAGGATTTACTATTTACTTCCTGCAAATGCATGGATTCTTTTCCGAACCTTTCCGCAGATCAAAGGAAACGCCCCTTCCCATAGGTTTAAACCCTTCCTGCAAGTTTGGGCCCTCTCTACGAGATTAGATCTCCCCACGGGCTTGGTGTAAAATTCCTTGCTAACCTCCATTAAATCCTTTATCAATAGTTGTAGTTTAGTGATCCTTGTTTCCAAGGCCCCGATATCTAGGGATGGAGATCTAACCCAAACTTGTGAAAGCTAAACAACCTATTTTTCCCCTTAGATCCATCCCCATTGACCTATCTCTGGTGTTGACGAAAAATATCATTGACACTTTGGCGCTGGAAGGAGGGCTTAAACCTCCGACCTTGTGGTTAATAGCCACATATCTACTTGTGTTGTTCTATCCCGAATTGGACTAAGGCTTTGAAGAAGCAAAATTATGGGTAAAAGGTCCTGGTGAAATTCTTCGGGATCTCGAATGGATAAGTCGGAAATCACTAACCCTGGAGTGATAGAGGAGCAAAGGTTGAGAGTGGAAGACTTACGGATAATAAAGTGGAAAAGAGAAATAGAACAATATGCTTTCGACACTGAGGATTATAACATTTTCCACATAAAACAAGCATTAGCAACTCCTCCAAATGGTTCTACATCAAAGGATACTAGCGTTTTCTCTCACCTAAAGAAAACTCTCTACAAGTAGGTCAGAGGAATGACGTTTGAACAAGAAATAATGAATGATTTTGACCACTTCACCAACAAATGGTCAGAAGGGATAGCATCTCAATATCAGTGTCCTTTGGGAAGTAGAAACAGAGATGTAGGTAAAATGACAGGGTTGGGCCATAAGAAGGTTAAATCCCAGCGACAAGAGAAGAAGTACACAATGAGACTACTCAAGGAATATTACTTTACTACCTAAATGGAGAATATCTATTTCCTAACCAAACACGAATCCAACTATTGGTCGTCCGTAAAGAAAAAGCCCAAATACGAAAGGAAGGCAGGAGGACCCTATTGTCATTACCACATGAGGAATGGACATGACACTAATTATTGCAGAATCCTTAAGGAAATGGTCATCAAATTCATCAGCCAAGGCCAATTACAAGAGTTTATAACATGATCAGTTTAAGTGCAGTAAAAATCCTTAGGAAAAGGATTATCAGACACGACTGCGGGTATGTAAAACCCTTCATTCTAAGCTTACAGAAACCTAAAAGGGGTCAAACCATAAATGGATCAAATCCTTGTCCCACCAAAGTGGTCAGGGCAAGGCATCCCCCGAGGGGGATGGTGTTTTAGTCTTTCTCCATGCCCAAATCAGAGGGGGCTAGGTTAAAGCATCAAAAGCGTAAGCCTCCGTTTCACACCAGAAATGGTCGCGGCGGTGCATCTAACATTAGCATGCCCTGCCTCTACGCGTAGAAGAGTATGCCCTACCTCCACTAGAACTAAGCACGTCCTACCTCTGCTCGTAGAAGAGCACGTCCTACCTCTGCTTATGTTCCACGTTACCCGTAGAAGGGAACGCTAACCCCTATCATCACCTACGATGGTAAGGATAGGGCACCACTCAGAGGCGAGTGGTATGTAAGCCTCTATCAGTACCTACAATGGCCTGTATAGAGCATCAAAAGAGTAAACCGTAGTTTCGTGTGCCCCGTCTAAGTTTATAAGACTGTATCATCACCTATGATGGTCAGGATAAGGCACCTGTTAGAGGGAGGTCCGGTAAGTCCTTGGGCCCTACTTGTGGATAAGCTAGCCAAGCGCACCAAACGCATAGGCCCAGAGAGTGGCCAACAAAGCACATACATCCTCTGCTTTGACATCGAAAGCCCAGAGAGTGGATTTGGAAGCATGTAAAACCTCTGCTTCACAAATCCAATACAAAGAGGGATACCAAAACATTAATACCGGAAGGGGATTCTCGGTCTTCAATATTAAATTACCGGGATAAGGTTTGGTTCGGGACTTCTATCAATAATGAAAGGGAGTTATCGTCCTTCAATCCTTAACTACCTGAACAAGGGTTGATTCAGGTCTCTCATATTATTACCCGAATCTGGGTTGGATTAGTTCCTCGCAAATACCGGAAGTGGGCTTCCATTCTCTTATTCTTATAACCCGAATCTGGGTTGGAGCTGAATTTTACAGATACCGGGAGGGGAATCCGGGTCTTATCTCAATACTGAATCTAGGTTGATTCGATTCTCAACAAAATCCAAAAGCATGCCCCTGGCCTTCCATCTTAATGCCCCTAAATCTGGGTCGACTCAGGTGTGAACCACAACCAGGTATAGGGTTCCTGTCTCATTACGAAATGTCCCGATCTGGATATCTTCAAATTGGTAAAGCTAAATAAGAAGGAGCTAATCAACCCTCTCGCCAACTTGAACCTGGCTTGGAATCGGATTTCCACTATTGCTAGGTGTAAACTCATGGCCTTCTCACTCGCTCAGTGGGGTGTCTTTAACTTATGCTTTCATTAATTCATTACCCAAGTATATCAAATGTTTGCACTAGCACACACCTCGTAAATAAGCACTATAGATATTTCGCACCTTCTGCATCTCATTACTACTAACCCTACTAGAAGCAAATAACACTCTAAGAAAGCCTATAAGACAAACTCTTAACAAAGTATACCGAAGACATGCACCTTATCAGGATAATAACGAAAGAAAAACGTTTACGTTAGAATGCATCATCATACATTAAGTAATATCAGTGTAAGTCTAGCCTCTATTCATAAACACCATCATCATAAAATATTACATGCGACAGATGATACACTAGTCACTTCATATCTTATATAGTTATTTACAAGAAAGGTTGTGAGAAATATGTATCTCCTTCGGAAAGGACACCCATATCCCTATATTAAAGCTTCAGTATAAACAGTAGCCTAGCTCCCACTAAAAAGTTTCTTATTCATTAGATAATTGAGAAGTTGCAGAATGATGAATCGTAGTACGTAGAAGTCCATCAACCTTTTGCAACTTTTCTATGACCATGCATGAATCATCCAAGGGTTTAGGCTGCCACTTTAAAGCTCAGTTGAAAGCCTTTCCCGTTTCATGAAGATTTTTGTTTTCCTTCTTCAAGTCAAAAGCATCTTTGTGTAAAGACTATTTCTCCTTTCGTAATTGCTTAATTTTGGAAGTGTAAAAATCAGTACGACGAAAGTTGTCCTCAACACTTTTCCTATCATAAAATCCTTTCATGTTGGCCTTAACCTGTCTATGACACCTAGCGGCAAGGGAATGATTCATTCCAGAGGGAAAGTCCCTTATCTCATGCCCAGAAGATTCGGACCCCATCAAAACCCGCAAGACACTAGGAGTGGAAGTTTCAAGAGCACCTCCAAAAATAGATCTTTACATTTTGTCAATTCATCGTCACGTCCGTCCTCTAAGTCAATGGCTTGACGTTGGAGTTCATCGTTTTCTCCATCAAAATCGATAGAAAGATTTGTCTTTATATCCCTCTTCACTTCAAGGATGTTTTTGTCCTTTTTCTTTATCTGAGCCTCTAATATACCTATTTGCTTCTTCAAGTGTTGTGCAAGCAGCTCCCCGGACGGGGCCAACCTATCTTCAGTATCGTTAAGAAAATTCCCTAGTAAATCTCTAGGGCGTGGAGTAATTCAAGCACCCTCATCGATGAAGAAGGAAATGTCTTCAAGCAAACATTCCAATTTGTGTAAACAAATAAGCTACCACTTATAGTATCAATTTTCAGATAATGAACATCAACGTTTAAACCACAGAACGACCTATGAAAGAATGAAAATGAACACAAGCACAATTCATATCCGTGTAGATTAACATCAACTACGAGGGGTGTAACATAGTAATTTTTCTCCGTTACTCATTTCCTTCATATTACATATTAGTTTAGCATGGTGGGCCCTAAGATTCTTTAATATCACCTCTCTATCATTCCCTGAAAAATTGAAAGATAATTGGGGGTACTTCATATAATTATGCTTGAGCTCTCTCAAAAAACGTGCTCTGCTGGATTTATAGCAATGTTTTGTGAAGAATTCCCTCCTCAACCTAGAGAGAGTGCAGATCATCCTTGGAAACAGAATAATTAATGGAAATAGAATCTCGTCACCATAAGAATGAGTCAATAAGGGCCGGGGCCTACAAGTGAAGTAGAAATTCAAGGATAATGGTTCATACTTGAGGGATAGGAGAAACCCTACGTATTGTCTGATCATTCTCACAAGGTCTTGGGAAATCATCCTTTTCGACAAACCCATCATCTCTACATGGAGTAAATAAAACATGAGATGAATTAGCACTTGAGAAGCCCACGTAGGCACCCATAAACACAGAGAACATACCTTTCTTCCTGCCATCCTTGTCATGCTCACATTGGGAGTTAAATTTATTATTATGACCGCCTATGTCATTGTAATAACCCGGAAATCCGAGCTAATTTAAAATTTTTATTTTGGCAATTTTGAAGAATTAAAATGGATTATTTTAAATAGCAACGGCGAAAAATTTATTTTGAATAGAATTTCAATGTATATATTTATTTGAATCGACGTTATAATATAAATAATTATTTTAAATTATAAAAGGAATTGAAAATGGCGCGGTAGTTTGAAAATTCGATTTCAAAGTTCAAATGAATGTAGATGATTCAAAATAAACCGGATTTTAGCAAAACCAAAAATATTAGAATCTATTTGAGAATATGTTTCTAATGAATCCAAAAAATTGAAATTTCATAGCGGGAATAAAAAGTTATGTCCAGTTGAAAATTCAGAATAGTCGCTATGGAGTTCTGGCCCTTAAAAATGGAAATTTTACAAACGACCTCGGTTTTCGATGAAACCACTTTTTTTGGATCAGTGATGTCAAGTTACTGCTAGGTTTCAAAATTCGTAATTTTCTGAATCAATATGTGATCATGGCAAAAGAAAACGCGTTTGACTAGTTTCAGTTGATTTTAATCGACCGAAAAATGGCCATCTTTCAAACGGTCTCAGAATTTGACGAAACTAGTGTTATTAGGACCGTATCGTCAATACGAAGCTGGAAAATATTTTTTGGGAATTTTCAGAGTCCGTATGTGACCCCAGTAAATTGAAATGCACGTTCAAATTCATTATATAGATTAATATTTGGATTTTGGCGGAAACTGATCGAAACAGTCGAATCAGCCTACGATACATATCCCATTGTGTTCGGAATGGGGGTAATTAGCTAGGAACTAGAGGCGGTAGGTTCGATTTCGAGTTCGAAATAAAAAGTTGCTTTTTAGAATTTTAAAATATTAAAAAAAATATATTTATAATAACGCCCCTATTCTCCTTCTCTCTCTTCCTTCAGTTCGATTCGGAAATAAGGAGAAAAAAAACAAATCGCGCCTCAGCCTAGGCCGCCTCCCACCTCCCCACCGTCAACGGCAGGCCACCGGAGCCCCTCGCAACCGCCGTGACCCCCCTCTATCGCGTAATCCCTCCCCTCTCCCTCTGACTTCCCCGTCCAACCTCACGCGAGCCCTCCCGTCAACGTCGCCTCTTGCTCCCCTCACCTATGACCATCCGCCACCACGAGATGGCCCCCCTCTGAAGACGAACAGTGAGTTTTATTTTATTTTCATTTTATTTTATATTGCTTATTTTAGATTGGCTGATTAATGAATAAATATTTCAGTGTTAAAATAAATAAAGATATGATTTTTAATAATGAAAAGGTTGGATTTTTATATATGTAATGGCATAGTAAAAATTTGATTTTTATTCCTTGAAAGGCAAAGTAAAAATTAGATTTTTATTCCTTGAAAGGTAAAGTAAAAAATTAGATTTTTATTCTTTGAAAGGTAAAGTAAAAATTAGATTTTTATTCTTTGAAAGTTAAAGTAAAAACAAGATTTTTATTCTTTGAATGATAAGGAAAAAATATAATTTTTTTAGGCGAGTAAAAATATAATTTTTAGTTAAATAAAAATATAATCTTTTCTATGAATATAGCGTTGTAAAAATATAATATTTTCTATGAATATAGCGTTGTAAAAATATAATATTTTCTATGAATATAGCATTGTAAAAATATAGTCTTTTCTATATGAGTAGCGATGTTAAAAATGTGATTTTTAACATGTACTGGGTGAAACAGATCTCGTGGAAAACACGGCGAAGATTTTCTACATATGAAGAGTTGCGGCGTTTGGTTTAGCTTATCGATGAGAACTCCTCACTTTTATTTTAATTTCTAGTTGAAATATATACTAGGTTGCAGACGGTGCTTAGCAGCACCCGACACCCGTCGTCCATAGACCATGGATGACTTGTTTGTTTAATTGCCGTGTTGTGAAATTTGACTGTTGATTGTGATGTGTGAAATATATATTCATATGTTGAAATAAAATATATATTCATGTGTTAAAATAAAATATATATTCGTGTGTTGAAATAAAATATATATTCATGTGTTGGAATAAAATATATATTCATGTGTTGAAATAAAGTATATATTCATGTGTTGAAGTAAAATATATATTCATGTGTTGAAGTAAAATATATATTCATATGTTGAAATAAAATATATATTCACGTGTTGAAATAAAATATATATTCATGTGTTGAAATAAAATATATATTCGTGTGTTGAAGTAAAATGTATATTCATGTATTGAAATAAAATATATATATTCATGTGTTGAATAAAATATATATTCATGTTTTGAAGTAAAATAAATATTTACAAACAAATCGGATGATTTGTTTATATACATTGATTTGACTGATATTGATTGGGATGATAAATTTTACACATCGCCCAACTGCACAAACAAAATCTGTGTTTGTTGATTTGAAACCCCACACGGGTATTGGGATGATATTTGACGTACACTAATCCCGATTGTTTAGTTGTATGTCAATCGATGGGTTGACAGACTGTGTAAGCATTAATTATTTATATTTATTGCTTATGCAGTTGTGTGGTGCACTCTGGGTGATGGTTGATTATTTATCGTTGCTATTATATACATGTGTTGTAGAAAATCCATATAATTAACATTATATGGTAATTGATTGGGCCTTATTCCAATTTAGAAAATAAATTCATGTGTTGAATTGAAAATAAATTCATGTGTTGAATTGAAAATAAATTCATGTGCTGAGTAGAAAATAAATTCATGTGTTGAATTGAAAATAAATTCATGTGTTTAATAGAAAATAAATTCATGTGTTGAATTGAAAATAAATTCATGGGTTGAATAGAAAATAAATTCATGTGTTGAATTGAAATTAAATTCATGTGTTGAATAGAAAATAAATTCATGTGTTGAATTGAAAATAAATTCATGTGTTGAATAGAAAATAAATTCATGTGTTGAATTGAATATAAATTCATGTGTTGAATAGAATGAAAATTCATGTGTTGAATAATATAAATTCATGAGTTGAATAGAAGATAACATTCATGTGTTGCAAAAAAGCCGTGTTGATTAGATTGACGCCATTTTGACGTGAACGATATTTATATCGATTTTATTCATTTTTATAATGAATATAGAAAAGGAAGTGATTTCAAAATATAACGTTTTGAAAATGTTATCATTTACAGATTAATGATATGAAATATTCAATTTTGTTTAGAAATTGAATATGAAGTTGAAATCGTTTCGAAAACGAATTTAAAACGATTTGTAAAATACGTTTTAAAAGGAAATCGACAAAATATATATATTATATATATTAAATGGCCTGAATAGAAAGCGCCGCGCCGCGGCCGTTCGCGAATTTCGACTATTGACTTCGAATGAATATTATGGGAGATCCAACCGTCATATTCCTAAAACCAGAACCTTTGTGTTCGTATCGAAAAGAGCTTTCTAATGAATATTAGAAATTAGAAATCTAACGGTTGGATTTGGAATTATGTCCAAATCAAATTTGGAAAAGGTCGTTGTAAGTGCAGTACGATGGCCGTTGATGGAATTCGACTGTACGGGCCTTGATAAAATTATTAAAAATAGTAATAATTTGTGTAAAATCATAAGAAATGATTTGTGAAGAATTGAGATGAAAAATTCCAAATTTGAAAAGATAAAAATAGATTTTTTATCGAAATGAAATAGTTTTGAACTAGAATAATAATTTATTTATTTTTAAATAAATAAATTGGATTTGGAAGGATTTTAAAAGTAACCAGAAGTTTCAATAATTGAATTGGAATGGAATGTGATTTTGGGTTTATAGAGAACCGTGTTTTAGATGACATTGGTTCTTTAACCCAGTTAAAGACCAGATATTGATTTTTGGGAAGATTAAAACTAAGTGGAGTTTTAATGAATCTTTAATTAGATTAAAGTGATCGAGAATGGAGTATCACCAGTTTTGCTCCAGGCAATAGTTAAATCTTTAGTTAGATTTGAACGTGAAATGGTAATTAAATTTACCGATAACACCGTGGTGTTAGATAGGAAGTATGACCAGTTTTACTTCTTGGGATGAATAGGCAAGGATTGGGAAATAAAATAAATGATTACTACGGTGTGGTTTGCTAATCCCGACTAATTTGAATTGATATTCAAAAGAAGATTAAAGAATAAATTTAAAGAATTTATCTTTGATAAAATAAATGGGAACCTTTCCCAAAGTATGAGAATATTTGAATAAAGGAATGTTCTGAATTGGAATGAGGCGTATGTTGTGTTTGTGTAGCACTTATTTATTATATACGCGAGTTATTCAGAAAGACCGGGTTTATCCCATTCTGAATAACTGATTCGATGTGGTGTCGAGGATGAAGACGGTGGTCAAAGACCAGAGGTCTTCACATCGTTTGGGTGATTACTGATGATCTTGATTGGGCTGTACATCCAAGAGGAGGGAATCAGTTGGTGATCGTCCAGACGTACTTGGAGTGATAGGCGAGGTACAAGGTGCCGCCGGTTTCGTTTTGACCTAGAACGAACTTGTAAATGGGCTGTGTGTCTGACATTGGATTTTATTCTGTGTGATTGATTTCTGTTAAATATATATCTGTTTGGTGGCGGAGAATTTATTCTCTTTCTTAACGCCCTTCTCTGAGACGTACGAGCTCAGGGGTTATATATTGATGGATATCAATCGCATGTAGTGAATTGCCTGTGTGGCATGCCTAAGTGGCAATTGATCAAGGCTTTTGTTGAAAAGCAAAGTCTTGTGGCTGATGATCAAAGCACCGCCTGTGTGGCATAACTTTGTGTAACGTTGATTCGCGAGCCTCACACCCCGGTTGTGGACCAGAAACGGGAGAGGACATCAGGGAGGGCACGCGTTTCCTTCTGGCTAGAAGTGGTGTCAGTGGTTTTACATGCCCTGACGAGTTTGACTTATGTGGTTGTTGCTGTTGCGAGGCACCTCTGATAGATCGGCGACTGTGTGGAGCCAATGGAGTCATTGGACTCATTAACACCCCATAGGGTGGGGAAATGCAGTGTTCAGGCATTTTAATCCACATCGGTGGACCGGCCCTGACGATCCAAGGCTTGCTTGCGCGCTTGCCTGAGACACGGGCTAGAGCGTCTCGAATTCGGTAGAGGACTATATTTTGCCTTGGTTCACAGATGGAAATCCAACTTCCAATACGTGACTTTGAGGTTTTGATTGTAGAGCCTAGTATGGCGACATAGTGGGATGGGGCACTTATGCCGTCTATGATTGATACTTATGATTGAAATTGTTTTGACACTATACACTTATAGTAATAATAAAACATGAAATTTAGCATATCAAGCATTCTTTGGCTATTATAAGGTAAAACCCTATCCTCTGGCTTGTGTTGCATTGTGTGATGGGACCGGGGTCTTATAATAGCTTCATTGTTCTTTATTTAGCATTGCGCTATTGTTTTATGCACTGGTATCCTTGGGAGAAAACCCGTTCCGTGTTATACGGCGTGGTCCTTTGATTTACCTAACTTTAAAATAAAGATTAATAATTGTTTTAGTTCTCACACCAGTCACATGACTGACCTGGAGTTTATTGTTTTAACCTAAACTCTAGGTGCCCTTATTTTTGACATGGGCAGCTAGTAGTTTTGGTTTTGCAGATTTATATTCACAGGATCCTGATTTACAGCTGGAACGATACTCGAAAAGCTCTATATCCGTGTATTACTTCTAGTTGTGTTTTGTATTATTTTCCGCTGTGATGTATTTAAATATAATTTAAATCTCTGATATTTTTCTGTGTAATATCTATTCATACTCTGTATATTCTTGTATTCTGATGGAATTATCAATGAAATGTTCTTCTGTTTGCGTTCCGATGTGGCTTGTTCTCAATTTAATCCGGGCTTTCCGCACCGGGGAAGTTCGGGTTGTTTCATTTTGGTATCAGAGCTTTGGTTTACAAAGCTCAGAGAACAAGACACGTTAGAACCATATGAAAGAATTCATCAGAAATTGGATTAGTAATATCCAATGAGAGTGACTCGTTAGAGATGGGATCAGTAGTATCCTAGAACGAGCATGAAGAGTATATTTTCAAAATGAAAACAATTTTTTTTTGAAATTTAAATCGTTTTATACGTATTTGAATATTTATTTGTATTGAATTTGGACAATCCAATATATAAAGATTTTGCATATACGCCTTGCAAACATATATTTGAAGTTTTAATATACTGGATAGATATAGAATCACACTCTAGTCGCCCGAAGATGATTCTGATGATTACTCGAGTATCATCAGAATTTATATTCGAGTTTCGAAAAGTGGAACTTCTATATATTTCCTATTGATTGGTGTGAGAACCAAAATTAGATAGGGCTTATTGTTGTGATTTGGCATCAAACATGATTTTCTGTATATGTACCAAAATTACGAATTTGAAACGTTAATCAACTAATTGATTGCTGGTTGTGTTGTTTGATTATTGTTTGATTAATTAAAATGTTGAACCTTTAGCCAAATTGTATCAAATAGTGAATTGTATTGAAAATTAGTCACATTTGCATGCATATGCATGTACTTATATTGAACAGGTCAATGCAAAGAGGCTAGAGAACAGGAATAAAATTGTTTGCCCGACAAATAGGTACATGTTTATTGTATATCTTGGGGTTTTCGATGATTTTATGAGCCGATTGGCTAGCCGCTTGGCGTTTTCTTTTTCTTTTGGATTGGTGAGGGTCGTGGGGGATATTTGAAATATCCCGAAGCTCCCGGTGCTGGGGAGGTTATGGCGAAATTTTTCGAAAATTTAGGGTGTTAGCCAAATTTTTGAAAAATTTGAAAAGTTCTTAGAAACTTAAAAGTTGAAGAACTTAAGCCGTAAAGAAAATACTGGAAGTTGAGTTGGTTTGTAAAACAACTTTCGGCTTCGTTCCTTTTTGGGGACGAAAAGTTTTAAGTGGGGGAGATTGTAATAACCCGGAAATCCGAGTCAATTTAAAATTTTTATTTTAGCAATTTTGAATATTTAAAATGGATTATTTTAAATAGTGACGGTGAAAAATTTATTTTGAATAGAATTTGAATGTAAATATTTATTTGATTCGACGTTAGAATATAAATAATTATTTTTAATTATAAAAGGAATTGAAAATGGCGCGATAGTTTGAAAATTCGATTTCAAAGTTCAAATGAATGCATAGGATTTAAAATAAACCGGATTTTAGCAAAACCAAAAATATTAGAATCTATTTGAGAATATCTTTCCAACGAATCCGAAAAATTGAAATTTCATAGTGGGAATAAAAAGTTATGTCCAGTTGAAAATTCAGAATAGTCGCTATGGAATTCTGGCCCTTAAAAATGGAAATTTTGCAAATGACCTCGGTTTTCGACGAAACCACTTTTGTTGGATCCGTGATGTCAAGTTACTGCTAGGTTTTAAAATTCGTAATTTTCTGAATAAATATGTGAGCGTGGCAAAGGAAAACGCGTTTGACCAGTTTTAGTTTATTTTAATCGACTAGAAAATGGCCATTTTTCAAACGGTATCAGAATTTGACGAAATTAGTTTTAGGACCGTATCGTCAATACGAAGCTAGAAATTATTTTTCGGGAATTTTTTGAGTTCGTATGTGGCCCCAGTAAATTGAAATGCGTGTTCAAATTCATTATATAGATTTATATTTGGATTTTAGAGGAAACTGATCGAAATAGTCGAATCAGCCTATGATACATATCCCATTGTATTCGGAATGAGGGTAATTAGTTAGGGACGACAGGCGGTAGGTTCGATTTCGAGTTCAAAATAAAAAGTTGCTTTTTTGAATTTTAAAATATTAAAATATATATTTATAATAACCCCACTATTCTCCTCCTCTCTCTTCCTTCAGTTCGATTCAGCAATAAGGAAAAAAACAAATCGCGCCTCAGCCTAGGCCGCCTCCCACCTCCCCATCATCAACAGCAGGCCACCGGAGCCCCTCGCAACCGCTGTGCCCCCCTCTATCGCGTCATCCCTCTCCCTTGACTTCCTCGTTCAACCTCGCGCGAGCCCTCCCGTCAACGTCGCCTCCTGCTCACCTCGCCTGTGACCATCCACCGCCGCGAGCTGCCCCCCTCTGAAGACGAACAGTGAGTTTTATTTTATTTTCATTTTATTTTATATTGCTTATTTTAGATTGGATGATTAATGAATAAAGATTTCAGTGTTAAAATAAATAAAGATATGATTTTTAATAATGAAAAGGTTGGATTTTTATATATGTAAAGGCATAGTAAAAATTTGATTGTTATTCCTTGAAAGGTAAAGTAAAAATTAGATTTTTATTCCTTGAAAGGTAAAGTAAAAATTAGATTTTTATTCTTTGAAAGGTAAAGTAAAAACTAGATTTTTATTCTTTGAAAGGTAAAGTAAAAAACAAGATTTTTATTCTTTGAATGATAAGGAAAAAATATAATTTTTTAAGCGAGTAAAAATATAATTTTTAATTAAATAAAAATATAATCTTTTCTATGAATATAGCGTTGTAAAAATATAATCTTTTCTATGAATATAGCATTGTAAAAATATAATCTTTTCTATATATATAGCATTGTAAAAATATAGTCTTTTCTATACGAGTATCGATGTTAAAAATGTGATTTTTAACATGTACTGCGTGAAACAGATCTCGTGGAAAACACGGCGAAGATTTTCTACATATGAAGAGTCGCGGCATTTGGTTTATCTTATCGGTTAGAACTCCTCACGTTTATTTTAATTTCTAGTTGAAATATATACTAGGATGTAGATGGTGCTTAGCAGCACCCGACACCCGTCTTCCATAGACCATGGATGACTTGATTGTTTAATTGCTGTGTTGTGAAATTTGACTGTTGATTGTGATGTGTGAAATATATGTTCATCTGTTGAAATAAAATATATATTCGTGTGTTGAAATAAAATATATATTCGTGTGTTGAAATAAAATATATATTCGTGTGTTGAAATAAAATATATATTCATGTGTTGAAGTAAAATATATATTCATGTGTTGAAATAAAATATATATTCATGTGTTGAAATAAAATATATATATTCATGTGTTAAAGTAAAATATATATTCGTGTGTTGAAGTAAACTATATATTCATGTGTTGAAATAAAATATATATATTCATGTGTTGAATAAAATATATATATTCGTATGTTGATGTAAAATAAATATTTATAAACAAATCGGATGATTTGTTTATATACACTGATTTGACTAATATTGATTGGGATGATAAATTTTACACATCGCCCAACTGCACAAATAAAATATGTGTTTATTGATTTTAAACCCCACACGGGTATTGGGATGATATTTGACGTACACTAATCCCGATTGTTTAGTTGTATGTCAATCGATGGGTTGACAGACTGTGTAAGTATTAATTATTTATGTTTAATGCTTATGCAGTTGTGTGTTGCACTCGGGATGATGGTTGATTATTTATCGTTGCTATTATATACATGTGTTGAAGAAAATCCATATAATTAACATTATATGGTAATTGATTGGGCCTCATTTCAATTTAGAAAATAAATTCATGTGTTGAATTGAAAATAAATTCATGTGTTTAATAGAAAATAAATTCATGTGTTGAATTGAAAATAAATTCATATGTTGAATAGAAAACAAATTCATGTGCTGAATTGAAAATAAATTCATGTGTTGAATAGAAAATAAATTCATGTGTTGAATTGAAAATAAATTCATGTGTTGAATAGAAAATAAATTCATGTGTTGAATTGAAAATAAATTCATGTGTTGAATTGAAAACAAATTCATGTGTTGAATTGAAAATAAATTCATGTGTTGAATAGAATGAAAATTCATGTGTTGAATAATATAAATTCATGTGTCGAATAGAAGAAAACATTCATGTGTTGAATAAAAGCCGTGTTGATTAGATTGACGCCATTGAACGATATTTATATCGATTTTATTCATTTTTATAATGAATATAGAAAAGGAAGTGACTTCAAAATATAACGTTTTGAAAATGTTATCATTTACAGATTAATGATATGAAATATTCAATTTTGTTTAGAAATTGAATATGAAGTTGAAATCGTTTCGAAAACGAATTTAAAACGATTTATAAAATACGTTTTAAAAGGAAATCGACGAAATCTATATAATATATATTATATATTAAACGGCCTGAATAGAAAGCGTCGCGCCGTTCGCGAATTTCGACTGTTGAATTCGAATGAATATTACGGGAGATCCGACCGTCGGATTCTCCTAAAACCGGAACCGTTGGGTTCGTATCGAAAAGAGCTTTCTAACGAATATTAGTAATTAGAAATCTAACAGTTGGATTTGGAATTATGTCCAAACCAAATTTGGAAAAGGTCACTGTAAGTGCAGTTCGATGGCCGTTGATGGAATTCGACTGTACGGGCCTTGATAAAATTATTAAAAATAGTAATAATTTGTGTAAAATCATAAGAAATGATTTGTGAAGAATTAAGATGAAAAATTCCAAATTTGAAAAGATAAAAATAGATTTTTTATCGAAATGAACTAGTTTTGAACTAGAATAATAATTTATTTATTTTTAAATAAATAAATTGGATTTGAAATGGTTTTAAAAGTAACTAGAAGTTTCAATAATTGAATTGGAATGGAATGTGATTTTGGGTTTATAGTGAACCGTGTTTTAAGTGACATTGGTTCTTTAACCTAGTTAAAGACAGGATATTGATTTTAGGGAAGATTAAAACTAAGTGGAGTTTTAATGAATCTTTAATTAGATTAAAGTGATCGAGAATGGAGTATCACCAATTTTTCTCCAGGCGATATTTAAATCTTTAATTAGATTTAAACGTGAAATGGTAATTAAATTTACCGATAACACCGTGGTGTCAGATATGAAGTATGACCAGTTTTACTTCATGGGATGAATAGGTTGGGATTGGGAAATAAAATAAATGATTACTACGGTGTGGTTCCCTAATCCCGACTAATTTGAATTGGTATTCAAAAGAAGATTAAAGAATAAATTTAAAGAATTTATCTTTGATAAAATAAATGGGAACCTTTCCCAAAGTTTGAGAATATTTGAATAAAGGAATATTATGAATTGGAATGAGGCGTATGTTGTGTTTGTGTAATACTTGTTTATTATATACACGAGTTATTCAGAAAGACCGGGTTTATCCCATTCTGAATAACTGATTCGACGTGGTGTCGAGGATGAAGACGGTCGCAGAGGTCTTCACATCATTTGGGTGATTACTGATGATCTTGATTGCGCTGTACACCCAAGAGGAGGGAATCAGTTGGTGATCGTCCAGACGTACTTGGACTGATAGTTGAGGTACAAGGTGCCGCCGATTTCGTTTAGACCCAGAACGAACTTGTAAATGGACTGTGTGTCTGACATTGGATTTTATTCTGTGTGATTGATTTCTATTAAATATATATCTGTTTGGTAGCAAAGAATTTATTCTCTTGCTTAACGCCCTTCTCTGAGACGTACGAGCTCAGGGGTTATATATTGATGGATATCAATCGCATGGAGTGAATTGCCTGTGTGGCATGCCTAAGTGGCAATTAATCAAGGCTTTTGTTGAAAAGCAAAGTTTTGTTGTTGGTGATCAAAGCACTGCCTATGTGGCATAACTCTGTGTAACGTTGATTCGCAAGCCTCACACCCCGGTTGCGAACCAGAAACGAGAGAGGACATCAGAGAGGGCATGCGTTTCCTTCTAGCTAGAAGTGGCGTCAGTGGTTTTACATGCCCTGACGAGTTTGACTTATGTGGTTGTTGCTGTTGCGAGGCACCTCAGATAGATCGGTGACTGTGTGGAGCCGATGGAGTCATTGGACTCATTGACACCCCATAGGTGGGGAAACGCAGTGTTTAGGCATTTTAATCCACGTCGGTGGACTGACCCTGACGAACCAAGGCTTGCCTGCACGCTTGCCTGAGACACAGGCTAGAGCGTCTCGAATTCGGTAGAGGACTATCTTTTGCCATGATTCGTAGATGAAAATCCAACTTCCAATACATGACTTTGAGGTTTTGATTGTAGAGCCTTGTATGGCGACATAGTGGGATGGGGCACTTATGGCGTCTATGATTGATACTTATGATTGAAATTGTTTTGACACTATACACTTATAGTAATAATAAAACATGAAATTTAGCGTATCAAGCATTCTTTGGCTATTATAAGGTAAAACCCTATCCTCCGGCTTGTGTTGCATTGTGTGATGGGACCTGGGTCTTATAATAGCTTCATTGTTCTTTATTTAGCATTGCGTTGTTGTTTTATGCACTGGTATCCTTGGGAGGAAACCCGTTCCGTGTTATACGGCATGGTCCCTTTATTTACCTAACTTTAAAATAAAGATTAATAACTGTTTTAGTTCTCACACCAGTCACATGTATGACCTGGAGTTTATTGTTTTAACCTAAACTCTAGATGCCCTTATTTTTGAACGGGCCGCTAGTAGTTTTTGTTTTGCAGATTTATATTCACAGGATCCTGTTTTACAGCTGGAACGATACTCGGAAAGCTCTGTATCCGTGTATTACTTCTAGTTGTGTTTTGTATTATTTTCCGCTATGATGTATTTAAAGTAATTTAAATCTCTGATATTTTTCTGTGTAATATCTATTCATACTCTGTATATTCTTGTATTCTGATGGAATTGTTGTAATATACAATGAAATGTTCTTCTGTTTGCGTTCCGATGTGGCTTGTTCTCAATTCAATCCGGGCTTTCCGCACCAAGGAAGTTCGGGTCGTTTCATTCATCACTATCGATAAGTGAAGTAAAATTCTCACCATTTCCTGGCGTTGGATAATCAGGTAGCCCCTCAACAAATAAAATATCCTCAACCCTCTCCTTGTTCCCTTTTTCGACATCCTGTCCGGACATCCTAATTTGCCATAAGGTCCTGCTTTGGAGATATTGAGGGAGAGAAGGAAAACCCATATCCGGAAACTTGTCACAATTATCACGGTAAACCAAAGAGAGCGAAGGTACTCTTATACCTCGCGTCAACTAATCACTTTTAGGCACTAGCCTAAAATAGACAACTAGACCATTAAGTTAACGAAAAAGGTACTGCTCTTTGGTCCTAGTTGTTCGATTACTTTCTTTCTAATCATGAAGAGAACCAGGGGGTATAGCCAAGCGGACCTTTTCATAATATTTGGCCACTATATCCGGATGATGTACCCTTAGAAAAGAGGAAATTCTGTCCTGGGTTTCATAAATTATCCGTTTAGCATCGGAAAGGATTGCCTCCTTTACTCTCAGTTCCCAGACATGCTCTGCCGACATATTCGACTGCTCATGTCTAAGGGTCAAAATTTTGGCGGCTAAGATCTAGTTACCTGTCATTTCCCTCTCAAGAAACACTCTCAGCTGATTACAAGCTTCCTTCTTATGGCTCTTTGCTGAAGCTAAATAATTAATTTTAGACTCTAACGTGGACTTCTCTTCCTTCAGCTCTCTTGTGACACGAGATAACAAAGCCATCGTTATCCTGGCGGTGTACCAACCGCCAGATATCTAGAAAGGAATGATGTGGTGTTAATATGTGCATAAGATAAACATATAAAGAATTTAGGAGAACGAGAGTATGAACTAAGAGTTTCCATTTAATAAGAAGAAGATAGAAACTAGACCAATCTGTAAAAGTAAGCCCTGAAATATAGGACCCATCAACACAAGGTAAGACAAATCTGATGATACTACCAAAGTCCGGAGTCGATGAAAGAGGATTTACATGATCGCATTGTCGATGAGAAGGGGAAGGTGGTTCGCATCCTCTTAAATTAGAAATTCCTTGAGAATCGGATCTTAGAAGGCCAGCAACAAAACTACTTCCTGCGGATCCACTAAAGAAGGACACATATTGAGAGAGCCTCCAAGAAAAAGGGCGAGGGGACTAGATAACGACCGACACCCAGGCGACTCAACGATCTCATCACCAAAAAGACGAAAGACTGAATTCGCCCTCTTATGTCTCTTGGCAGAACCATTACTGGTAGCCGAGGCTATTCTCTTCTTAGATAAAAACGTAAGATGGGGAGAGGCAGTGGCAGACGAATGTGAATCATCCCTGAGAAACGTTGAACGCAAGAGGAGAGTAACTTCACCCACTGAATCAACAACTTGAAGCTCCTTCGCTCCGAGCTACTCTTTTTTTGAACAAAACCTAGAAGGTTTGCTCAAACTGGAGTCACCCGATTGTGGAATCTCAGACATAGTCCTGCCAGGTAATGCCATAACATAAACATGTGTTTTAATCTAATTTCTATTTGATAACTGCACACAAAAGACAAATGACAAAGAATTTTGTTATCCCATTAGACAATGATCTTTACTGCAAAGATTGATGTCAATAGGTTAAATTACCCTCTATTACGAGTTATTTGCTTGTACAAATCTTGTTTCTCAGAACCCCGATAACGAACGGGGATGGGTACAACTTATTAAAGGTCACCATTAATCGTCATCTCGGATGATTGTTTAGAGTTTAATATACTATAACACCCCACGTTCATTAATGTCACTCACGAAGGGAATGCATTAACTTCAGTAAAGCATTATAGGTAAAAGATACAGATAAATTACAAGACAAACAAATAATGCAGCAGAAAATAAAGTCATTATAGTCAAGCTTTTATAACAATTGACTCAGTCATACTTAAAAGTATTACATAAAACTTCTGTCTTGATTTAAAAACTTCCAAGTATATAAGAAGCATAAAACATAGCAAAGTAGCATAAATCCCCATATTAAAGTGCAACCATAGCCATAGCCAAAGATAAGAGGTTCCAATCCATACATCACAGAATCTCCAAGCTTGGAAAGAGAAACGGTCCAAACTAAGCTGAGCTATTCCCTCCTTGACTACCTTGAGGGGGGGGGGGATGGAAGAAAAGAAGACGAAAGAAATTGGGTCAGACATAAAGCCTGGTAAGTCCAGTGACTTTCAGTATGTAAACAGGTAAATGTAACATGACATGAATAAACTGAATATAAGACAATACCATGATAACAAGGATAACATAAGATTAGAATAAGATACGATAAGGCAAGATAAACTGAATGTGCATCTACTTTTTCTCTGCTTCGCTACTACCTTATTATTCTGATTTCTATATCTCTGCACCACCTAACTAGTGTCCCAATTAGTAATATGTATAAAATGATAATATGATTCGTATTCCCTACTAGTGTCCCAACTAGTATCCTGTATTATATAATAAGGTGATCCCAACCCCGAAATTGTTGTAGCCTTCAGGTGTACATCTAGTATGAGGATCTTACCTCAATCAGCCTAAATGCATAAAGATGTTAGACGTATCCTTACTACATTAACCGATCGGCTCCTACTCGTATCGATCTAGTTCTAGTTTGTGTTGTTTGGCCCTCTGCTTGTAGATACCTATGCTGGTCCTACCGTAGGCTGTATCAAGCCCTAAGGTGACAACCCGACACGATCAAGATGCACAGCTTTATATCTACTAATGCCCAGTGGCTAATTCTTCCACTCCGGAATACGTGCACGACCGTGATCCCGTCGGAACCTACACTGCTACAACACCTGCCGCTACTTTGACCGCTTATAATCAGCCCAGTAATCGTGCCCCACCCTGCCTAGTTCAGGGTACCATGATACATCTATGTGGGTTACTGCTGAAATGAATCCCCGTTACTAGGGTTTCCTACTGATTAAGTTTGTGGTCCTATATATACAAATATTACCCACCTGCACGAGATGTACTTAACCCTCCCACTAATTCAAACATGTTTATTTAACGGTTAAGTTTGTAGGCCTATATATACAAATATTACCCAGCTACCCATGGTTTACTTTACCCTCCCACTTATCAAGTCAATATGTACTATTGGTTAAGCTTGCCTTAACCCTATCCGCTTTTTTCATATAATATTGGTTAAGTGATGTCCATTCATGTTAACTTAACCCACCCACACATCATGTTGTATTGGTTAAGTGTTTCCTATTAACTTAACCCTATTCACTCATCATGTTATATTGATTAAGTATTTCTTATTAACTTAACCCCACTGGTTCATCATGCTATATTGGTTAAGCATTTCTTATTAACTTAACCCTTCTCATTCATCATGTTGTACTAGTTAAGTGTTTCCTATTAACTTAACCCTATTCATTCATCATGTTATATTGGTTAACTTAACCCGGCTCACTTGTCTAATTAACATGTTATAACAGTTAAGTATTCTAAATTTACTTAACCCTACCCACTTGTCTAATTAATATGTTATAACGGTTAAGTGTTCTAAATTTACTTAACCCCACCTTCTTGTGTAATTAAGATGTTATAACGGTTAAGTGTTCTAAATTTACTTAAACTCACCCAGTTGTCTAATTAACATGTTGTATTGGTTAAGTGTCACCTATTCATATGTTACTTAACCTTACCATTTTTAGCATGTCTGTTTATTGGCATTAATTAATTTTTTAATGACCCAAACTCTCACATTAGAACTGTTGTTTGCGGTCGCTAGATGTGCCGGGTGGTTCCGGGAAGACTTTTACTGCAAACTCATTCTAACCTCGGGTTTTGGGCTAAATGCGCTAACCTCTCACATTAGATCTGTGTTGTTGCGGTTACTGGATGTGCCGGGCGGTTCCGGGAAGTTTTACACCGCAACTCAATCTAACCTCGGGTTAGGCATGTTCATCTTTTAGCCAAATTACATATTTACCGTACATGTCCAAGTCTAGATTTTACATGCTGATTATCCCAATTTCACAAAACTAGTCATGTTTCAATTCTTAAGTTATACCCAACAAATTCAATTACAAGTTATTAATCAAAATAGGATACACCCAATCTTCCCAAATTTACAATAACAGTCATGCTCCAAAATCACAATATACATTATTCTTGGCGTCCCAACCAACAGTTATGCCCAACCTAGTTTTAATATTTCAGTTTGCAGTTTACGCCCAAAACTTGGTTTATATGCCAATTAACCCAAACTTGTAGTTATAATGATAATGATGCCCCAATAGCAATTTCAAGTTATGCCCAACAATTTCACCGAATATGTTATGCTCAATTATTTCACCAAATGCATTATGCCCAATATTTAACCAAAATAGGTTATACCCAAATATTCCCCGTATTCAAATCGTTCATATTTCGCGATTTCAGCCTAGGTTCGAAGGTAACCCAGGTTCATAAAAGAAAAATGAAATAGGGGAAGAGAGAGAAGGAACATAAAAATAAGAATAGACATAAGAATAGGCATGTAGCAAAAGACATAATACAGGAAATTTAGATACAACAAAGATAGATTCTTGAATAAACTGATACAATCATTATCGCAGGCATAAGAATAACATCATGAACCAAAAAGGATTATATGCCTGATGTACAACAAAGATAGGCATGATTGTATCGATATAATAATGTCTTAGGCATGTAAAATCATGGATTCAATAGAAAGATAGGGATAAATCTGAAAAGATTGTCTTATCATCAAGCATGGACTTAGATTCATTTTATTACATGCCAAGATTACAATTAGTATTTAAATATGAAAATAACGTGAACTTACATTGCTAGGATTAGAAAAGAGAAATGAATCGTTGTTGTTGCAGAAACTCTAATTTGATGTTGATTAAGCTTCAAAGTTGATTGTTGATGAAGAACTTCTCATATGATTTAGGTTTTTGAGGCGGCGACTAAGAGAATTGAGAGTTCAGCAGCATAGAGTCGTCATAAGGAATTGTTATGAATTAAGGTTTAGATTTAGAGTATATATAGATGTCTAGGATTAATTCTAGCCTTTAGATTAATCTATGATCAATCTAAACCATCCAAGTCAAAAAGACACCCCATCAGGCCAATCAAAACAAGCCACGTATGCCCTAAGGCACCAAAAATCGTCACTGCCCAGATCTAGCTGATGGGGTCGACCCCTACAGGGGGTCGACACCTATGTCGACCCAGGTGTCGACCCCAAAGAGCCTGAGTCAACATAGGTGTCGACCCAGCGGGACTCAGGTCGACACCCCAAACGTGGTCGGTTCCGCGTTTCCTCCTCCCGCCTTCGATGTTTTGAATATTTTATTTTAATTCTGGTTCAAACTGAAATCTTCTAACCTCCATAACTTCTTCATACTTTATCCGTTTTACGCAAACTCGGACTCTATCTCAAGTAGAATTTTGAGGCAAACGCAACGGCGCAACCCATTTCCCTTAATTGTTCTTTTAAAGATTAATTATTCTTTAATTATCTCTTATGTCCCGTTTTAAAATTACGGGGTGTTACATTCTCCCCTTCTTAAAGGATTTCGTCCCTGAAATCTCCAAATCAAGAAGAATGTTTATCCTGCCATCCAACATCCATCTACTCATCCATTCAATCACATGCATCCATTGTCCTTAAAAGGTCTCTAATTCTTTTCATGAACATATGCATAGTGTGTGTATATGTCCTTACCCAAATGCAAAATCAGGCGGTCCACTGATTCAGTTGACCTCCTTAATGCTAATTATGTCAGTGCCATAAGTCCATCATGTATGCAATAATTCCTAATCGTACTTTATAACTTCTACATAAGTGCACAATAATTCATACAAATGCAACATCTGTATGATAACACATCAAGTTTCAATCCATATGTATAAAAATTCACTCATGCATATGCAATATGGAAGTGACAGAGCCGATCTAGTGCCTAATGTGTGTATATGCATCCACGAGCAACCACTAGCGAACACTTACATCCACTTGCATCCACCAAACATAACATGTCTCAAACACATGTTTACAAACATTGGCTTCTACCTAAGGATCGAGGATAGGATCGAGAGGATATACTTAAAAGATAAAGACTAACATGCAAATAAACTTTACAGAAAAAGAGAGATCAAGGATATACCCTCAAAAAGGGTATGATGCACGTATCTAGTCTTCAGCCTTCTAAGTCGCATCCTCTTGAGCTTCACTCCATAGTGCTCTGACTGTCTTAACTTCACGATTGCGTAGCTTCTTAATTTCTGTTTCCAAAATTCACTAGAGGGTACTCTATGTAGAAGAACTATCTCTTGAAAATAAACAGATGCTAACCATGTTGCCAAGTGTATTTATTTAGGTGACTAGAGGTCTCTTCTCTATTTAATTTATCCATTGCGTCAGCTACCTGAGAGTCTTTTCTTTGTGAAGTCCCTATTTAATTCAAAAGTGTAGGTCTTACTCCTTGCAATGCCAACTACTAACTTAACCGAAGGTTTTATCAAAGTTTGATATGTATTCTGAACTTTTCCGTTTCACATAATGAGGACTTGAAGTCAACCTTTTTCTTCTTAAGGCATCCGCTATGTCCTTACCCTTCCTTCTTATATCAAAATGGCGTCTAGCCCCGTGCCGCATGCATCCGTGTATACATAAACCTTTTACAACCGTAAGGTAAAAGTAAAAACTGGGGTCGTTGTAAGAGCCCTCTTCGATTGTTAGAAAGCGACATCACAACCAATATCCCGAGAAAAGGTTAGATTCTTCTTCGTCAATCTTGTAAGTGGGGCTAATACCTTCGCAAAGTCCTTAATGAACTTCTTATATTAGCCCGCTAGTCCTAGAAAATTTCTTACTTCCGTTGCGTTGTTAGGAGTCTTCCAATCTTGGATTGCCACCAACTTTTCAGGATCCACTGCTATCCCTTCCTTAGAGACCACGTGTCTTAAAAACCTCACCTCTTTCCACTAAAAATGACATTTGGAGAACTTAGCTTTGAGTTGATGTGCTCGTAGGGTCTCTAAGACTTCCCTAAGATGTAGAGCAGGCTCTTCCTCGCTTCTAGAGAAAACCAAAATATCATCTAAGCACAAGCGAAGTGAACCATCCGCCTTTGTAGCGAAAACAACTGGAGCACCCTATTTAGAAATACTTCGCCTTATGAACCCCTTTCTCAAGTAACTCTTTTACTTGTTTACTGTGCCCTTCCTTTCCCTTGGAGTCATGTGTCGTACAGGTAATGCAACTGAATTTTCATTGTCAACTAGATATATGCGGAAGTTTATCTCGCTTTTTAGGGGACAAACCCCTAACCTAATCAAAACATTCTGTGTACTCATGAACTACTCTAACGGATCACAAACTTTTTCAACAGACGCATCAAGAGATTCTAGGTAGATAAGCATAATAGAATTCATGGGATTACAAGAGATTTTCAAAAGTATTACCAAGGTGAGTCATAAGTCTGACCACTCTCTTTTCACAATTACTAGCTAACCAATCCATGCCTAAAATCAACCCATAGCCCATGAAACCAAAAAAAAACCATAAGTTTTACACTTGAACTCAATACTTAATATAGCTATTCTCAAATCCTCACAAACAAAAGATAAATGAGCCGAACCACCAATAAGATTTGAGTCATTAATGGGATCTTCTACTATACAAGCACTAAGGTGCATAGACTCAACTATGGAAGCAGATATAAACGAATGTGAAGTGCTAAAATCAAAAAGAGTACTAACAGGATGATCAAAAAGAAAAACTAGACTTTTTCAACAGAAACTTTACTACCTCTCTCTCAGGTACGCTGGCAGTGAGAGCATGCACTTGCCCTCCCGAAAATCCTGTCCTTTGTTCTTGCCCTTGCCCTTGTCCTTAATTATATGACCCGTTATACCATAATAACGACACTTCCTCTTGTCTTAGATTTTTCTATTCTTTCCTCCTTTGTGAACCAAGTCCATATCCATGAGTTTCTCATCCTTGGGTTGTGCTCCTTAGCCAAACTCACTCATTCTCATCTTTGTCATCCTTGTGTGGCTTGTTGACAAGTCTCTTGAAAGCTGCCTCCATCGCATGGAAAACCCTACAAAGCTTGAAAGAAAATTAGCCATAGGTGTAACTACTGTGGCTATATGGAAGTTGGGCACTTCTTCGCCCTTTGATAGGTGTCGTAGTCTCATCAAGCCTACAAAACCATGTTGCGATGAGGTTACCTCCCAGAAAGCCAGGAGCCCCGGAGACTCAGGAAAGAAGGAAATAAGGATTCAAACAGAGGATCAAAAGATAGTGCATACAGCTTCGGGGAATATGCCTTTAAAACAAAACTTTTCTTTTTAAAAATGCTTCAAATCCTTTTTCTGATCCAGTAACCTTCGACTCTAATACCAAATGTAACACCCCACATTCATTAATGTCACTCACAAAGGGAATGCATTAACTTAAGTGAAGCATTATAGGTAAAAGATGAAAATGAATTTCAAGACAGACAAATAATGCAGCGGAAAATAAAGTCATTTTATAAGCAACGTAGTTTAGTCAAGCTTTTATAACAATTGACTCAATCATACATAAAAGTATTACATAAAACTTCTGCCTTGATTTAAAAACTTCCAAGTATATAAGAAGCATAAAACATAGCAAAGTAGCATAAATCCCCAAATCAAAGTGCAACCATAGCCATAGCCAAAGATAAGAGGTTTCAAGCCATACATAACAGAATCTCCAAGCTTGGAAAGAGAAACGATCCATACTAAGCTGAGCTATTCCCACCCTGACTACCTGGGGGAGGGGAAATGGAAGAAAAGAAGATGAAAGAAAATGGGTCAGACATAAAGCCTGGTAAGTCCAGTGACTTTCATTATGTAAACAAGTAAAAGTAACATGACATAAATAAATGGAATATAAGACAATACCGTGATAACAAGGATAATAATATAACATAAGATTAGCATAAGATATGATAAGGCAAGATAAACTGAATGCGCATCTACTTTTTCTCTGCTTCGCTACTACCATGTTATTCTGATTTCTATATCTCTGCACCAGTGTCCCAACTAGTAATATGTATAAAATGATAATATGATTTGTATTCCCTACTAGTGTCCCAACTAGTATCCTGTGTTATATAATAAGGTGATCCCAACCCCGAAATTGTGGTAGCCTTTAGGTGGACATCTAGTATGAGGATCTTACCGCAATCAACCTAATTGCCATGAAGATGTTATATGTATCCTTACTACCTTAACCGATCGGCTCCTACTTGTATCCATCTAGTTCTAATTTGGGTCACTCGGCCCTCTACTTGTAGATACCTGTGATGGTCCCGCCGTAGGTTGTATCAAGCCCTAAGGTGGCAACCTGACACGATCAAGATGCACAGCTTTATATCTGCTAATGCCCAGTGGCTAATTTTTCCACTTCGGAATACGTGCACGCCCGTGATCCCGTCGGAACCTGCACTGCTGCACCACCTGCCGCTACTTTGACCGCTTATAATCAGCCCAGTAATCGTGCCCCACCCTACCTAGTTATTGGTACCATGATACATCTATGTGGGTTACTCCTGAAATGAGTCCCCGTTACTAGAGTTTCCTACTGGTTAAGTTTGTGGGCCTATATATACAAATATTACCCACCTACACGAGATGTACTTAACCCTCCCACTGGTTGAAACATGTTTATTTAACGGTTAAGTTTGTAGGCCTATATATATACAAATATTACCCACCTACCCAAGGTTTGCTTAACCCTTCTACTTATCAATTGAATATGTACTATTGGTTAAGCTTGGCTTAACCCTATCCACTTTGTTCACGTAATATTGGTTAAGTGCTGACCATTCAAGTTAACTTAACCCACCCATACATCATGTTGTATTGGTTAAGTGTTTGCTATTAACTTAACCCAATAATTTCACCGAATATGTTAAGCCCAATTATTTCACCAAATGCATTATGCCCAATATTTAACCAAAATAGGTTATACCCAAATATTCCCCGTATTCCAATCGTTCGTATTTCGCGATTTTAGCCTAGGTTCAAAGGTAACCTAGGTTCATAAAAGAAAAAGGAAATAGGTGAAGAGAGAGAAGAAGCATAAAAATAAAAATAGGCATAAAAATAGGCATGTAACAACAGACCTAATACAGGAAATTTAGATCCAACAAAGATAGATTCTTGAATAAACTGATACAGTCATTATCGAAGGCATAAGAATAACATCATGAACCAAAAACGATTATATGCCTGATGTACAACAAAGATAGGCATGATTGTATCGGTATAACCACTTCTTAGGCATGTAAAATCATGAATTCGATAGAAAGATAGTAATAAATCTGAAAAGATTGTCTTATCATCAAGCATGGACTTAGATTCATTTTATCACATGTCAAGATTACAATTAGGTATTTAAATCTGAAAATAACGTGAACTTACATTTCTAGGATTAGAACAGAGAATTGAATCATTGTTGTTGCAGAAACTCTAATTTGATGTTGATTAAGCTTCAAAGTTGATTGTTGATGAAGAACTTCTAATATGATTTAGGTTTTTGAGGTGGCGACTAAGAGAATTGAGAGTTCAGCAGCAAAGAGTCATCAAAAGGAATTTTTATGAATTAGGGTTTTGGTTTAGAGATGTATATATAGATGTCTAGGATTAATTCTAGTCTTTAGATTAATTTAGGATCAATCTAAACCATCCAAGTCACAAAGACACCTCACCAGGCCAATCAGAACAAGCTACATATGCCCTAAGATACCAAAAATCGTCACTTCCTAGATATGGCTGATGGGGTCGACCCCTACAAGGGGGGTCGACACCTATCTCAACCTCGGTATTGAACCCAAAGAGCCTGAGTCGACGTAGGTGTCGACCCAGCGGGTCTCAAGTCGACACCGCAAACATGGTCGGTTCCGCGTTTCCTCCTCCCGCCTTTGCTGTTTTCAATATTTTATTTTAATTTTGGTTTAAACTGAAATCTTCTAACCTCCATAATTTCTTTATATTGTATCCGTTTTATGCAAACTCGGACTCTATCTCAAGTAGAATTCCGAGACGAACGCAATGGCACAACCTGTTTCCCTTAATTCTTCTTTTAAAGATTAATTATTCTTTAATTATCTCTTATGTCCTTTTTTAAAATTATGGGGTGTGACATCTACACTAGGAACATCAATCCCCAATTCAAAGCATAATCCAAATCAATGATCGAGGTTTAAACAAGAAAAATTATGACTAGTTAGATCTGAAACCCTGGGAAATAGTGTGACAAATTCCGATGAACATAATCTTTCTTGAGTAAAATGTTATGCAGGAAAAATGAGGAAAGAGAAAAAGAAGATTCCTTTTTGGGAAAAAGAGATCTGGCTTTCCTCTCAGCCGTACATCTAAAATCGGATTAACGAACATGATTTATGTTGAGAAAGCAGAAATGTTTGCCAGAGGTAAAGAGTAAAAAAGAAGAATTTGCATTCAGAATTCAGGGTCAATTTGGACCGCACAAAGAGGGACCAATCACCGCTCCTGATTGAGGGAGATCAAAAGACACAGAAATGAAACTTCGGAAAAGACAAAAATATTGACTTGAAAAGTTGAAAGCACCCCTTCACCAGGGGCAAATGTTACTACCAAAATTAACTCAGAAATCAGTTGATGTTGAAGGGGTATTGGAAGAATACAAGCACAGAAGAACCTTTTGGAAACAAAAAGCCAAATAATAGAAAGAATCAAAAGCCGAAAAGAATGATCTGAGAGCAGCATAAACCGACACCTTCCCGGAAGAAAAAAGCTAAAAGTCTACAGAATGCCAACAAAGTTCATCCAGTAGGGTCCATTAGACAGGGTCCATCCGACAGGGTCCGTCCGATAGGGCCTATTAGGAAGGGAGTTTTGTAGCGAAAGGTCATCTAAGTCAGAAATTAAGAAAGAGCAAGACAGAAGCTCCGCTCATCAAAACCTGGAAGGGATATCGACATTAACTTGCTTAATACTGATATATCGCGAGTCGATGACATCGAAAGTATCACGCCAAAAGTATATAGAGATCATCCAGAATCCACTTCCTAAGCATTTGCTACATAAAAGCCATAACAACCCGAATTTTAATAACATGATAAAACAAGAAATCAAGGTATAATTAATTTTTAAATCAGAACCAAGGGAAACGGGTTGCGCTAATGCGTTCGTCTCGGAATTCTATATGAAATCGAGCCCAAGTTTCCGAAAATCGGAGGTCGGATGAAGAATTTATGGCCTGTAGAAGATTCAGCAAATTTCAGGCAGCACAAAACTAGACAGGTCGACCTGGGGGTTAGGTCGACCAAGTGGTCGACCTAGGGGTTGACCTACCCCCTACAGGTCGATCATGTGGTCGACCTCCCTCCTTACAGGTCGACCTGGTCGGCCTGTTTTGGCCCAGAACCCATTTTTGAAGCCCGGGACATGTTTTGATGGTCCGGATTGATTCTAGGGTTAATCTAAAGGCCCTAAATAGTTCCTACACCTATAAATATACCCTAAGACCTAACCTAATTCATAACAAATCATTCTTACACCATTAAGCTGCTAAAAATATCTCTTGAACCATGGTCGCCGTCTCCAAATCAAAGTACAAGCATTCAAACTCAAATCAATTCAAAGAACAAAGCTTCAACAATGATTCAAGACAATAAATCAACAATGCCGCAACATTTTTACAACAAAATTCAGTTCTTAATTCCTTGTCTACTATCTGTAAGTTCTAGTTGTTTTCAGCTTAAAATAATTAAATTTAATATGGACATGTGATGAAGTGAAATTGGACTTTTGATTCAAGTCTATTCTTGTTTCTTCTTGGATCTTGATTTTGGGAACTTTTCTATCTTTATTCTCATGACAAGTTTATGGTCTATTCAGCTTGTTGTAAATTAATTTTCTCGGTTCATGTTGATATTATTATCAAGATCTATTCTTTATGCCTAAGATGATGTTTTTATGTCGTTTTCTCTCTGATCTTGTTTTTATTGCAACTTCTACCTTCCCCTATTTATTTTCTTTCGATGAACCTAGGTCAATTTTGGATCTAGGCCTAAACTACGATATACGTGCGATGGTATACGGGGGAAATATTGGAATATTGCCTAGTGGAAAATATGTGTTGGTAGAATTGAAGGCATTATATGAAAATTGGATGTTTGGGGATAATTTACCATTAACATGAAATGGGGTAATTTGGTGTATTATCATTATAATGGTTATTGTGTTATTGGGATTGATATACGTAATTTGACATGGATCTTGATATATGCAATTTGGCTAGAACTTGCATGGGTAAATTGTTGTAAACATGGTATACATGTAATTTTGGGTATAAAACTTGATCTAGTAAATTAAGCGTAGCTTTGTAAACATGTAAATCATGAATCTTGACATATGTAAAACGGCATGAAACTTGGTATATGGGTAAATTGGCATAAAATTGGCATACATGTAAAACGACATGAAATGAACATATGTAAATTTGGTATGAATTGGGCATATGTAAAACTGAATGTAATCTAGAACTTGGGCATATGTTAATTATGTAAAATTTGGAGTTGAAACATATATGATAATTTATAACTTGGTAGAGGTTTAATATGAATGCGCCTAAGTTGAGTTTTGGGTAGTTGGCATGTATTGTAAATAAAAGGCTATAACTTGGCATAACCTTGTAGTGAATTATGATAATAATTTGGGAATACGTTTTAGGGGCAAAAACGTGAATTATGAACTTGATAATTGGCATATAACTGGAAATATGAACGTGGTTGAAACATGAACGTGAATATGAACACGAACGTGAACATGGCTAACTCGAGGTTGGGTTGAGTTTGCAGTGTAATTCTGCCCGGAACCGCCCGGCATATCCAGTGACTGCAAATAATAAGATCCAATGTGAGAAGTTAGTCATATCGTGCTTAAACCCGAGGTTAGACTAAGTTGTGGTGTAATTGTACCCGGAACCGCCCGACATATCCAGTGACCGCAACAACAGGTCTAATGTGAGTGGTTGATGTATTAATAATTAATTAATGCCAATAAACAGACATGCTAAGAATGGAAAGGTAAAGTAACATATGAATAGTTGAGACTTAACCAATATAACATGTTAATTAGACAAGTGGGTGGGGTTAAGTAAACAAAAAATGCTTAACCAACATAACATGTCTATTAGACCAGTGGGTAGGGTTAAGTAAACTAAGAACGCTTAACCAACATAACTGTTAATCAGACTAGTGGGTGGGTTAAGTAATATGACTAGGCTAATGACACTTAATCGATATAACATGATTGGGTGGGTTAAGTAATATGACTAGACTAATGACACTTAACCAATATAACATGACGCGTGGCAGGGTTAAGTCAACTTGAAAATATAGATAATACTTAACCAACTTAGCATGATATGTGGGCGGATTAATTCATGAACTTCTTGAAAACACTTAACCAATTTGATATGCTAAGATAGCGGGGTTAAGTTATGAATCACTAGACAGCACTTAACCAACTTGACATGACATGTGGGCGGGTTAAGCCATGAATTACTTGAAAACACTTAACCAATGCAATCTGACGAATGGGAGGGTTAAGTTAAATGGGTTGGCGATGCTTAACCAATATGACATGGTGTGTGGTAGGGTTAAGTAAACACGCGAAGGCAACACTTAACCAATATAACAAGACATGCGGTAGGGTTAAGTAACACAAGAGAGAACACTTAACCAAGGTAACATGATGGGTGGTGGGGTTAAGTTAACTTGAGTGGATAACACTTAGCCAACCTGTGGGGTATACGAATAGACCCTAGGAAAACCCTAGTAGTTGGACCCGTTTCAGCAGTAACCCACATTTGGTATCAACTTTACCCTGAGCTAGGCAGGGTAGGGCACGATTACTAGGCTGATTATAAGCGGTCAAAATGGTGCCAGGTGATGCAGCAGTGCAGGTTCCGACGGATTACGGGCATGCACGTATTCCGGAGTGGAAAATTTAGCCACTGGGCATCTGTAGATATAAAGTTGTGCATCAAGAATTGTGTCGGGGTTTCCATCCTAGGGATTGAATGACCCTAGGGTGGGACCAACAAATGTATCTATAAGTAGGGGGTCGCGTGACACAAACGAGAACTAGGTCGAGTAGGAGCCGATCGATTAAGGTGGTAAGGATGCATCTAACACTTTCATGGCAATTGGGCTGGTTGAGGTAAGATCCTCATGTTAGATGTAGTCCTGGAGGCTACCACAACTACGGGGTTGGGATCACCTTATTATATAACACGGGCTACTAGTTGGGACACTAGTAGGGGGTAAGGAACCTTGTTGCACAGGACACTAGTAGGAATACAGATCATTCCATGCAAAACACTTGTGAGGAAGCTAGTTAGGTGGTGTAGAGAAAATAGATATCATAGAAATATTTTGATAGTGAAGCAGAGAAATCTTGCAATGCTTGATAGAAATCTTGTGAAATTATACTTAGTTTATCTTGAATGGGAACCTTGCGATGTTATACTTGACAAAAATCATACGATGTTATTCTTAGTTATCTTGCATGTTGCTTATCTTATCATCATGCGTATGTTTACTTTCAGTTTATTCATGCCATGTTATCTTTACCGGTTTTTATGCTGAAAGTCACTAGGACTTACTCAGTCTTTATGACTGACCCATTTTGTTTCGCCTCTTTTTCTTCCGTTCCCCCCATGTTCGCAGGGTGGGAATACAGCTTAGTTCGGATCTTACCAAGCTCCAAGGCTCTTTCATGTACGGCTTGGTTTTCTCTTGGCTATGGCTTGCTTTGCTTTATTGGAGAATACTACAATTTATTTTTATGCTTCTTTGTTTTTGAGTAAGACAGATATTTTGACTATGTAATTGGGTATTGGAAGTTGATGGGCTTTTATTGTAAACAATTATATTTAATAAATGAATTGAAGTACTTCTACTTTACTTTCCGCTGTTTTATATATGTCTGCCTTGTAATATTTCTGTTCCAGCACCCATAATGCTCCATCGAAGTTAAGGCATTCCCTTTTGTGAGTGACCTTAATGGATGTGGGGTGTTACATTTGGTATCAGAGCAGAAGGTTACCAGACTGGGCAAAAGCTTCTAAAAACCTTCCGAAATTATTTTCAAAACGTTTACAAAGAAGCATTTTTCTAAGAAAAGTTCTGTTATACGAAAGGCATATTCCCCAAAGCCATATGCACTATCTATTGATTCTCTCCTTGAGTCTCTTCTCTCTTTCTTTTTCACCATAGTTTTGTAGGTGTACGACACATATAGGAGGGCAAAGAAGTGCGCAACTTCTATCTGTAGCCGCAGTAGTTCCATCTGCAACTATTCTTATTTCAAGCTTTGTAGGGTTACCGTGCGATGGAGGTAGCTTTCGAGAAACTTGTCAACATACTATACAAGGATAGTAAGAATGAGGATAAAGAACACAAGCCTAAGGATGAGAAACTTGTTGATATGGCTTAATCCATGAAGGAGGAAAAGGTGAAAGGAAAGAGGCCAAATTGAAAGAATAATAAAACCGGCCATGACAAGAGAAAGTATCTTTAGTATGGTAAAAAGGGAAATGTAGTTAAGTATTATAGGACAAGGACAAGGGAAAAGGACAAGATCGTCGTGAGGGCAATTGTATGCTCTCACTACTAGTGTACCTAAGAGAGGTGGTAACGTTTTTGTTAAAAGTTTAGCTTTTGTTTTCTATCATACCATGGGAACTTTATTTTTGTACATCACATCCTTTTTATTTTGATTCAATAGTTGAGTCTCTGCACCTTAGTACTAGCGTGGTAGAGGGTCCCAATTTTTGTCTCAAATCCTATTAGGGAATCGGCTTGCTTATTCATGACTTGTTTGGATTTGAGAATGTCTATGCCAAGTATTGAGTTTAGATGTAACGCTTATGTTTTTGGGTTATGGGTTGATTCTAGGGATGGAGTGGTTATCCAGTAAGGGTGCGATTCACGGTTTTGAAAGGAGGGTAGTTAGACTCTTGACTTGCCTCGGTAATACCCTCGAAGTCTCGTGTAACCTTTAGGGTTCTGTCATCATTAGTTACCTAGAATCTCTTGACACATTTATTGGTAATTTGTAATCCGCTCGAATGGTTCATTTCGTTTACGCATGAGTTATAGAAAATCATCTTAGTAAGTACACTTGGCAACATGGTTGGCATTTGTTTATTTTCAAGAGATAATTCATTGATGTGGAATACCTTCTGGTAAGTGAACGAGATCCAAGATTTACTAGTGAATTTTGGAGAGCTTGCATGAAACCATGAGTACGCAGTTATGTTTGAATCGGGTATACTAGAAAGAGAATAAGTGAAGGTGGAATGAGAGGCGACAGTGAAATGAGTTCCAACTCATATTTTGGAAATAGGAATTAAGAAGCTACGAAATCACGAAGTTAAAAAAAGGTCAAGGTACAATGGAGTTAAGCTCGAAGAAATACGACTTAGAAGGCTGAAGACTAGATACGCGTATCATATCTCTTTTTTTGAGAGTATATCCTTGATCTTTCTTTTTTTGTAGAACTTATTTGCATGCTATATTTTAACTGTATCCTCTCGGTATTATTTTCAATCCTATTTCTATTGTAAACCCCATAGGAAGTATGACTCATATGTTTGTAAGATGTGTTGGGGTTTGAGGGAGTCCATTGGGTTGACCAAACCTTTAGGGTTTTATAGGATATGGGTCGGTTTAGGAAGGGATTTCTTGTGACCTAAAAAGAGTCTATCATGCTTAGTTTCCTAGAATCATATATATTAGTTGGGTTGTGTAATTCTTTGAGTGTCAGTCTAATGTTGATTTCGGTCTTCGGGGCTGGTGCTTAGGGAGTTCTTCTGCAAATCAGTATATACATAACATAGATTTCCAGTTTTGGCATTGCCTAATGGGCACAAAGTGTTTACTTACTTTTATCGTTCGACTATATCTTTAGGTAGGAACCTATGAATGAAAACATGTGTTTGAGACATGTTATGGTTGTTGTTTGCAAGTGGTTTCAAGTGTTTGCTAATGGTTGCTCGTGGATTCATATACACGCATATTAGACACTAGATCGGCTCAGTCACCTCTCATATTGTATGTGCATGAGTGTTTATACTTGTTTATGGATGAATTTGAATGTGTTATCATGTGGATGTTGCATATGGATGGATGTTTGTGCACACATATAGTGTTTATGTGACTAGGACTATTTGCACACATGTCGGACTCATGGCACTAAACATATTTTGCATTAAGAAGATCAATCAGGCCTGATCATTTGCATTAGACAAGGAACATATACACTAACTTCTTGCATATGTTCATACAACATTAGAAATCTCTTAAGGACAATGAATGCCTATGATTGATGATTGAGTAGATGGATGATTGGATGGTAGGACACATTCTTCTTAACTTGAAGATTTCAGGGACGAAATGCTTTAAGGAGAGGAGAATGTAACAACCCAATTTTTAATAACATGTTAAAACAAGAAATCAAGGTATAATTAATTTTTAAAATGAGAATCAAGGGAAACAGGTTGCGCCAATGCGTTCGTCTCAGAATTTTACATGAAATCGACCCAAGTTTTCCAAAATCGGAGTCCAGATGAAGAAGTTATGTCCTGTAGAAGATTCAACAAATTTCAGGCAGCATAAAACCAGGCAAGTCGACCTGGGGGTCTGGTCGACCAGGTGGTCGACCTAGGAGTCGACCTACCCCCTACAGGTCGACCATGTGGTCGACCTCCCCCCTTACAGGTCAACCTAGTCGGCCTGTTTTGGCCCAGAACCCATTTTTGAAGCCCGGGACATGTTTTAATGGTCCAGATTGATTCTAGGATTGATCTGAAGGCCCTAAATAATTCCTACACCTATAAATATACCCTAAGACCTAACCTAATTCACAAAAAATCATTCTTACACCATTATGCTGCTAAAATATCTCTTGAACCATGGCCGCCGTCTCCAAATCAAAGTACAAGCATTCAAACTCAAATCAATTCAAAGAAAAAAGCTTCAACAATGATTAAAGACAATAAATCAACAATGCCGCAACATTTTTACAACAAAATTCAGTTCTTAATTCCTTGTCCACGATCTGTAAGTTCTAGTTGTTTTTAGATTAAAATAATTAAATTTAATATGGACATGTGATGAAGTGAAATTGGACTTTTGATTCAAGTCTATTCTTGTTTCTTCTTGGATCTTGATTTTGGTAACTTTTCTATCTTTATTCTCATGACAAGTTTATGGTCTATTCAGCTTGTTGTAAATCAATTTTCTTGGTTCATGTTGATATTATTATCAAGATCTATTTTTTATGCCTGAGATGATGTTTTTATGCCTTTTTCTCTCTGATCTTGTTTTTATTGCAACTTCTACCTTCCCCTATTTATTTTCTTTTGATGGACCTAGGTCAATTTCGGACCTAGGCCTAAACTACGATATGCGATGGTATACGGGGGAAATATTGGAATATTGCCTAGTGGAAAATACGTGTTGGTAGAATTGAAGGCATAATATGAAAATTGGATGTTTGTGGATAATTTACCGTTAAGATGAAACAGGGTAATTTTGTGTATTGTCATTATAATGGTTATTGCCCGATTGGGATTGATATACGTAATTTGACATGGATCTTGATATATGTAATTTGGCTAGAACTTGTTATGGGTAAATTGGTATAAACGTGATATACATGTAATTTTGGGTATAAAACTTGATCTAGTAAATTAAGCATAGGTTTGTAAACATGTAAATCATGAATCTTGACATATGTAAAACGACATGAAACTTGGTATATGGGTAAATTGGCATAAAATTGGCATACATGTAAAATGACATGAATTGAACATATGTAAATTTGGTATGAATTGGGCATATGTAAAACTGAATGTAATCTAGAACTTGGGCATATGTTAATTATGTAAAATTTGGAGTTGAAACATATATGATAATTTATGACTTGGTAGAGGTTTAATATGAACGCGCCTAAGTTGAGTTTTGGGTAGTTGGCATGTATTGTAAATAAAAGGCTATAACTTGGCATAACCTTATAGTGAATTATGATAATAATTTGGGAATACGTTTTGAGGAAAAAACGTGAATTATGAACTTGATAATTGGCATATAACTGGAAATATGAACGTGGTTGAAACATGAACATGAACGTGAATATAAACACGAACATGAACTTGGCTAACTCGAGGTTGGGTTGAGTTTGCAGTGTAATTCTGCCCGGAACAGCATGGCATATCCAGTGACTGCGAATAATAAGATCCAATGTGAGAAGTTAGTCATATCGTGCTTAAACCCGAGGTTAGACTGAGTTGTGGTGTAATTCTGCCCGGAAACCCCCGACATATCCAGTGACCGCAACAACAGGTTTAATGTGAGTGGTTGATGCATTAATAATTAATTAATGCCAATAAACAAACATGCTAAGAATGGAAAGGTAAAGTAACATATGAATAGTCGACACTTAACCAATATAACATGTTAATTAGACAAGTGGGTGGGGTTAAGTAAACTAAGAACGCTTAACCAACATAACATGTTTATTAGACCAGTGGGTAGGGTTAAGTAAACTAAGAACGCTTAACCAACATAACTGTTAATCAGACTAATGGGTGGGTTAAGTAATATGACTAGGCTAATGACACTTAACCGATATGACATGAATGGGTGAGTTAAGTAATATGACTAGACTAATGACACTTAACCAGTATAACATGACGCGTGGCAGGGTTAAGTCAACTTGAACATATAGATAATACTAAACCAACTTAGCATGATATGTGGGCGGATTAAGTCATGAACTGCTTGAAAACACTTAACCAATTTGATATGCTAAGATAGCGGGGTTAAGTTATGAATCACTAGACAGCACTTAACCAACTTGACATGATACGTGGGCGGGTTAAGCCATGAATTACTTGAAAACACTTAACCAATGCAATCTGACGAATGGGAGGGTTAAGTTAAATGGGTTGGCGATGCTTAACCAATATGACATGGTGTGTGATAAGGTTAAGTAAACACGCGAAGGCAACACTTAACCGATATAACAAGACATGCGGTAGGGTTAAGTAACACAAGAGAGAACACTTAACCAAGGGTGGTGGGGTTAAGTTAACTTGAATGGATAACACTTAACCAACCTATGGGGTGTACAAATAAACCCTAGGAAAACCCTAGTTGCGGGACCCATTTCAGCAGCAACCCACATTAGGTATCAACGGTACCCTGAGCTAGGCAGGGTGGGGCACGATTACTGGGCTGATTATAAGCGGTCAAAATGGCAGCATGTGATGCAGCAGTGCAGGTTCCGATGGATTACGGGCGTGCACGTATTCCGGAGTCGAAAATTTAGCCACTGGGCATCAGTAGATATAAACCTGTGCATTAAGAATTGTGTCAGGGTTGCCATCCTAGGGATTGATACACCCTAGGGTGGGACCTGCACAGGTATCTACAAGTAGGGGACCGCGTGACACAAATGAGAACTAGGTCAAGTTGGAGTTGATCGATTAAGGTAGTAAGGATGCATCTAACACTTTCATGGAAATTGGGCTGGTTGAGGTAAAATCCTCATATTAGATGTAGTCCTAGAGGCTACCACAACTACGGGGTTGGGATCACCTTATTATATAACACAGGATACTAGTTGGGACACTAGTAGGGGGTAAGGATCCTTGTTACATAGGACACTAGTTGGAACACTAGTAGGAATACAGATCATTCCATGCAAGGCACTTGTAAGGATGCTAGTTAGGTGGTGCAGAATAAATAGATATCATAGAAATATTTTAATAGTGAAGCAGAGAAATCTTGCGATGCTTGATAGAAATCTTGCGAAATTATACTTAGTTTATATTGAATGGGAACCTTGCGATGTTATACTTGACAAAAATCGTATGATGTTATTCTTAGTTATCTTGCCTGTTGCTTATCTTGTCATCATGCTTATGTTTACTTTCAGTTTATTCATGCCATGTTATCTTTACCTGTTTTTATGCTGAAAGTCACTAGGACTTACTCAGTCCTTATGACTGACCGTTTTGTTTCGCCTCTTTTTCTTCCATTCCCCCCTGGTTCGCAGGGTGGGAATACAGCTTAGTTCGGATTTTACCAAGCTCCAAGGCTCTTTCATGTATGGCTTGGTTTTCTCTTGGCTATGGTTTACTTTGCTTTATTGAGGAATACTACAATTTATTTTTATGCTTCTCTGTTTTTGAGCAAGACAAATATTTTGACTATGTAATCGGGTATTGGAAGTTAATGGGATTTTATTGTAAACAATTATATTTAATAAATGATTTGAAGTACTTCTACTTTACATTCCGCTGTTTTATATATGTCTGTCTTGTAATATTTCTATTCCAGTACCCATAATGCTCCATCGAAGTTAAGGCGTTCCCTTTTGTGAGTGACCTTAATGGATGTGGGGTGTTACAAAAGCCGAAAGATCACATTGATAGACAATAATACATCATTGGGAGCAACCTTCCGAAGGAACAGAAAATCCAAAAAACTCCACTGGGGGTCGACCGGTCCCTATCGGAGATACTGACTATCCATACTAATATACTTAGTATGAACACCGATAGCGGTTTCGAACCGGAAGTTATCCGCATACATCAGGACAAGCTCCTCTAAGTATACACAAGAAAGATGAAAGCCTACATATGGAAACTTACGTCCGAGTGCCTACACCCAGGAGACACTTGCGGAAGTTCAAATGTTGTCCGAAAGTCACCACATCAACAAGCTTATCTCAATCTCAAAGAAACCCCGATCGACTGGGACTCTCACTTCAGAGGCCATAACCAGCACCACAAAAGCGGCTGAAAGTCATACAATCGAGACCAAGGAGAAAAGCGTCTGTCTAAGGGTCCTACAGGCCCAATAGCCCAACAACGGAAAGGGGCCCGAATTATATATAAATAAGACCCCAGGGGTCACATTTAGGGGTATTCGATTTCAAATATTCCTTCCTTTCTAAAAGAAAGCCCTAATACTTAGATCCATTTGAGGATTTATTCTATTCTGTTCATCTATTCTGAATCGAAGATTAACAAAGAGCGATTCCATACTTACAGTATTTTGTTGTGAGTTTATCATACTATTTCTTAATTATGGTTGCTACGATTTACTGTTTATACTTCCTGCAAATGCATGGATTCTTGTCTGAACCTTTCTACAGATCGAAGGAAATGCCCCTTCCTATAGGTTTAAACCCTTCATGCAAGCTTAGGCCATTTCTACGAGCTTAGGTCCTCTCAACGAGCTTAGATCTCTCAGCGGGCTTAGTGTAGAATTCCTTGCTACCATCCATTAAATCCTTTTTCAAGAGTTGTAGTTTAGTGATCCTTCTTTTCAAACCCTCGATATCTAGGGATGGAAATCGAACCCAAACTTGTGAAGGCTAAACAACCTAATTTTCCCCTTAGACCCATTCACATTGACGTATCCCCGGTATTGACGAAAAATATCGTTAACAAGACTCTATTAATATATTTATCTTGAACTCTTGAAATCTTGAATACTCATGATTCTTGAATCATCTCTGTATTCTGAATCTCTAATATCTTTAAACTATACAGTCTTCATTAATAATTCATGTAAATTGATCCTGCATATATGTGTATATATATATTCTAGATAAAGGTGTTAGAATATATTTTATAATCAATTAATATTGAAATAAGATTGTTGTCATTAAAACTCCATTATCCAACAATCTCCCCTTTTTTGATGATGACAACCTTAGTTTATAAAATATCATACATGTACATACCTGTTGATAATAATCCTTCTAATACTCCCCCTGTCTATAAACTAATTCTATATTTTATATTTTCTCCCTCTTTGGCATTATTAAAACGAAATTCTAGAGCTACTACCCCTAAATACTATAACTATCTAAATAATTCCTAAAGTAAAATACTCCCCTTAAAATCTAAATATATTTATATAATCCTATAATAATAACACTTCCTAAATTCATGATTATCAATAATCATACAAATCAATCTAAGTATTATAATTACATATGTTTGATTTCATATATACAAAGCAAATCAAAGCACACCACACCATATGTTTAATATGTACAATTTTTTTATCCAAATTAAATCAAATCAACCATACCAAACAACTAAACATTCCTCGGGACTTCTACCCAACTGTCTTCTACAAAGATTGGCTCCTTCTTGATGACTTCCCAATCTTCGTCTTCTTTTGTTGGTGGTGCCTTTGCTAGATTGTTATCTTCATCTCTGAAAAGAGAGGAGATTAGCCACCGAATTTCATCAAAATGCTTCTCTTGCTGTTCATACATCTTTATTTGGCTTATTTCAAGATGACGCTGATTGCATAGAATTATAGAGAGAAGGTTTTTGGATGAATTCAATGTTTCTTCACGATTTTTGCTAAATTTATGGATTGGATTTGCCATGAATTTGAGAGGAAATGAATAAGGAATAAGGTGAAATGGAATAATGATTTTTTCTGGAAGAAATAGGCTTAAACAGGGTCTGGAATTCGTAGGATTTTGAATGGATATGAGTTAGTTATTTAATTTTAAAATTTGAAAAGATTTGAAAATCTGGCAATTATATGTCAACATATACATAAAATTATGTCGACATATCCTATTAATTTTTTTGGAAATTTTCAAATTTTGAATCGTTTTAATCTTATATTAAACTATAATTAATTCTAAAGTTTTTGCAGCTACTTAAACATGATTTTGACATAAATAAAACTCCATTCATTACATCATAGAAAGCAAATACATCCAACTAATTAAGACACACTAAATACGAGATTCGAAAGCAAATACAAGCAAATATAAGCGAATACATAAAGATAAATTAAAGTAGATAGACTAGTTTTCAGATTATGATGAGGAAGGTGAGATTCCAAGCTTTCTTCCAATCTTGACCATGAATTTGGTCATTTTTGAAAAGTTCTTCTTAAGCTTCTTTTGATTGTTGACAATTTTTACCTGATTTTGAACAATCATCTCTTTGGAAATGTGTCTAGTATTTGTTAGACACTCAACACTTTCTAAAGAAGTTTCTTCTTCTTCTTCGACTTCCATTGGCTCTTGTTCTTATTACATCCGAGCTTGTTTCCCTTTGAATGTCTCATATGGTTGGAAAGTAAGAGGAATTTGCAAGAGATGTATGTTTGATGAGTCAAACACTTTTCTCCTTGAAGATCAAATCCAAAGTATTTGAAAATGTGAGTAAGATAAACACCATAGTAGAGAGTGTTTTCTCTTGGTGACAATTCTATGGGTTTGATTTCCTTTAAAATCATATCGGCCCAATTGATGTTCTAGCCATCCATAATAGCAAAGAGGACTTTTTGGACTTTAAGAGTTGGGTTGTTAAAATTTCCGGAACGGGGAGCGATGGTATGTTGGAGGAGAAGGTTGACAATTCTTGTTTTTGGATGAAAAAATCAATTTTTGAAATCCATGTGAGCATCGTCTTCAAATATGTCATGATAAGTCTCTAAATTGATTTCATCGATAATGAAATCCAAAAAATCCGAGCTTATGCTTTTAAAATTTAAGATATTCCCTTAGAGTTTGGCATCGAGAACAATTTGCATGCCTTTGACGCTACTCCAAATTTGGTCTTCGTTGCTTTCGTAAAATCCGCAATTAAGATTTGCATAGATATATTGACAAGCTTAGGATAACACACTTCGTAGTTATCCCATGAGTCGGTTAGACTCAACACTTCATTGTGTTAAAAGATAGAGGTAGGATCGTAAGATGGAAAATCGCTAAAGACGGCGAAAGCACCCGTGTTAACTGTAGCATTTGCTACATAGTTAACATAGGTTTTGATGGCTTCTTTGTCATTATGAAGATAACCATTGACGGTTTTGGTGAACTTCAATTTCTGATTTGAACTTGAGGAAGCCATTGAATTGATAGTTTTGAAGAGAATAGATATGAAGAATATTGTTTTGAGTTGTGATTGAAAGGTAGAGAGTATAGATGTGTACATAGAAACTGAATGGATACGAATTAAATAGGCACAACTTTTCAGTAATCAATGACGACCTTGGGAGTTGGTGAAAAGTTGGAGGGAAGTTTGAATGTTTAAACCTTTGAAATTCAAAATTCAAAATTTAAATTTAATTTTTTTTGGTAATATTTGTCAACATATGGACATATGTATGTCGACATATGTACCTATTTTCAGAGGAATTTTGATTTTTGTGAAATGTGATTTAAATTATCGATTTATATTTCAGTTTTAACGATTTCCGGAAATAATTTTAATCATAACAAACATCCAGAAATTTATTTTATTAATTATCATATTATTACTTTGAATTTTAAATTTCAAATTTCAAGTTTGAATTTTAAATTCAAAACAAAGCAAACAAACAAAGTAGCCATTCAACCGAATAAAATTTAAAAATTAATTAAGGCATACCAATTTTTACATCCTTTTCTTTGAAATTTTTTGAATTCTGAATTGCCGTGAAGCACATATTTGAATTTCCGGTTTCTGGCTCTTCGTCACTTGATAATGAATCTTCTAACGTTGCCACATATTCTTTCTTTCTCTTTCTTGAGAATTGTTGTTGTCTGTTTGTTGAGTCAATTTATTTGGATATGGACTCATTTTCCTTATGTGGCTTGGTTTGTTGCAGTTATAACATCGACCATCATTTGGTCTTGAATTTCCTCGATTATCATTTTGAAAATATTTTTTCCCTCTATATTGCAGAAATTTTCTAAAATGTCTTGTCATAAGGGTATTTTCTTTATCATCTTCACTACTCGAGTTAGAATCATTTGTGGTTGCTTTGAGTGCATTGGATTTCTTCTCAATTGACTGTTTTCCTTTCTTTTCTGTAATTGGACTTCAAATGACACTAGATTTCCAATTAACTCCTGATTCTTTATTTTTCTGACATTGTTGTCTTCTTCAATTGGAGAAGTCTTCTGATCCCATTCTAGAGTCAATGAACTCAATATTTTTTTGAATTGACCCTCTTCAGAATAAGTTTTTCCAAGTGTTGTTAACGAATGCATATCTCTTGAAATTTGAAATACATGTCGGGGATAGACTCATTCTCGTTCATTTTGAATAACTCAAATTGATTAACTAACATTGATATCTTAGTTTGTTTAATTTTACTAGTTTCTTTATGAGTAACTTGTAAAGTTCTCCAATTTTCATAGGCAGTTTTACATACTGACACTCTATTAAAATCATTCCTATCTAATGAACAAAATAACATGCTCATGGCTTTAGAATTGCTTTGTGCAGCAGTCTTTTGTTCATTTGTCCATTGAGCAAAAGCAATTGTAGGTTCAACATAATAGACCGACTAGGCCCTTCCATGGTACTCATGGCAGCCGTCTCCGGCATCTTAGACAAGATGGATTTCAAATTCTCTTTACAGCAACATCTGCCGGGAGACCTTGGTGAATCCTTCTTTGAAGCTGACATATTCTTACAACAAGGGGATGCTAATATCTAGTGGATAACCTCAATGCTTTCATCACAAAGGATGGAGGACCATCCAGTTCTGGAAATAACAAGGCCAAGAGAAAGGCCCTGCAAAAGAATAACAAGAATGTGTTGTTCCAAAGAGAACCAAGTACGACAAGTATACCGATCTCAATTCTTCATTACTGGATATATACCTCAACGTACGAGGAACTCTTCCTTTCCCTAAGCCTAGCACGAGGGAGACATCTCAGAAGGAGCGAGATTTTGGGTTATATTGTATGTTTCATGATATGGCAGACCATTCCACCAAGGACTGCAGGCACATGCGCGACCTTATTGAAGAGCAGATCAACCGCGGAGAGCACCCGAATACGTTAAGCAATCAGCAGCACTTGCACTGGCACTGCCACCTACCCATGATCCTTGGCATGGAAGTGATCCAGGACCGAGCAACCATGGGATCATCATTAGTTGATCTGGATTAGATCACCTTGGATTTTTTCATTCTTAAGAATAAGATATGTATTTGCTTGTTTTTGGATTTCCAGATGACTTCGTCTGCTAACATATGCACATGGATTAGGATTTAATCCTTGGACATATTGGGTATTTGACAATAAAACCATCCGATGAATAAATGGCTAAGTTGAAGCATACATGTACAGGAATAGGATTTAGCCCCTAGGCATGCTCCGGATTTAACGATAAACCAAACAGGCTTTGTTTTGGTTATGTAATAATTATGGACTCTATAAATTGGATTTTCAAGCATGGATTATGTTTGGTAAACTTAAGTGTCTTGTCAGTATGTGGCAAGATTGCTCAATTACAAACCCGAGTGTGGATTATACTCATCATGAAGCTCTATGTATGGATCATACTTCGAGATGGACTGTCTTGTCAGGTTGTGGCAAGTATGGTTTTATCACGACATAAGTATGGTTTGTACTCAATTTGGATTCCAAGAGAATGGTTTATACTCGATTTAAAACTCCCGGTATGGAATATACTCGTGAGTACGGATTAACTTGTCAGGATATGACAAGAGAGCTCAATCATAATTTGAGCATGGTTTATGCTCAAGTTTGGATTTCTGGGAATGGTTTATGCTCGAGGGATTGAGATATCTTGTTAGGTTATAACATGACGATTCGGTCATCGATCAAATATAGATTTTACTCACTAAGATATCCAAGCATGGTTTATGCTTGAAAAGGCTAAACGGTAATTGTTAGGATTTGACACAACTATTTATCTAGTTTCTTTGTAGGTATGGATTATACTGGCGCATGGATAACCGGCAATGCCATGGTTTTCTTGGATTTATTCTATAATACGATCCAAAGCAGTCATTAGATCTCTTGATATTATAGTCTTCTTTCATTCTTATAATATGGTTCGGCACGACCATGGATTTCTGGTTTTTATTAATACGATCCTTAGTGATCGTGGGCTTCGGTTCTTTTTTTATTGCTTAGTGCGATCCAGTCTGTGACGGCAGGAAATTTCGCTCGGTCCGAATCAGTCGCTAAACCGACCCAGACCGTTCGAAATGCCTAATCGTTTTGAGAACACGACAAAATAGAACACAGACGGAAGAACATTAATTGTATATTACAACAATGCATCAGATTACAAGAACATACAGAGTATAAATGAATAATTATTACACAGAAATATCAGAGATTACAATAAATTACATAGCAGCGGAAAATAATACAATACACAACTAGAAGAGATATACGGATACAAAGCTTTCCGGATATCGTTCCAGCTGTAAACCAGGATCCTGTGAATATAAATCTGCAAAACCAAAACTACTAGTTGCCCGTGTCAAAATAGGGGCATCCAGAGTTTAGGTCAAAACAATAAACTCCAGGTCAGCCATGTGACTGGTGTGAGAACTAAAACAGTTAATCTTTATTTTTAAAGTTAGGTAAATCAAGGGACCACGCCGTATAACACGGAACGGGTTTCCTCCCAAGAATACCAGTGCATAAAACGAACAGCGCAATGCTAAATAAAGAAAAATGAAGCTGTTATAAGACCCAGGTCCTACCACACAATGCAACGCAAGCCGGGGGATAGGGTTTTCCATTATAACAGCCAAAGAATGCTTGATACGTTTAAAACAAATCATTTGATACTATTATAAGTGCATAGTGTATAAAACAACTTCAAATCATAAGTATCAATCATAGGCGACATGAGCGTCCCATGCCACTATGTCGCCACATATAGGTTTACAAATAAAACCGCAAATGTCACGTATTTGGAAATTGGATTTCCATCTGTGAACCGAGGCCAGGGATCGTCCTCTACCGATTCGTGACTCTCTAGCCCGAGCCACAGGCAAGCGCGCAGGCAAGCCTTTAGATCGTCAGGGCCGGTCCACCGATGTGGATTATTATGCCTGAACACTACGTTTCCCCGCCCTTTGGGGCGTAAATGAGCCAACGAATGACTCCATCGGACCCGGATCGTCCGATCAAACCGAGTCGCCTCGCAACAGCAACAACCACACAGGTGAAAAGTATATAAATGTCAGGGCTGGTAGGTCACTGACACCACCCTAGCTAGAAAGAAACGCATGCCCTCCCTGAGTTCCTCTCCCGTTTTTGGTTCACAACCGGGGTGCGAGGCTCACGAATCCACGTCACACAAAGTTGTGCCACACAGGCTGTGCTTTGATCATCACCACAAGACTTTGCTTTTCAACAGAAGCCTCGATCAATTGCCACTTAGGCATGCCACACAGGCAATTCACTCCATGCGTTTGATATCCATCAATATATAAACTCTGAGCTCGTACATCTCAGAGAAGGGCGTTAAGCAAGAGAATAAATTCTCCGCCGCCAAACAGATATATATTTAATAGAGATCAATCACACGGACTGAAATCCAATGTCAGACACACAGTCCATTTACAAGTCCGTTCTGGGTCTGAACGAAAGCGGAGGCACCTATTACCCCGCATATCCATCGATCTCCAAGTACGTCTGGACGATCACCAACTGTTTCCATCTTCTTGGGTGTACAACCCAATCAAGATCATCAGTAATCACTCAAACGATGTGAAGACCTCCGGTCTTCGACCACCGTCTTCATCTTCGACTTATCGTCGTATTAGTTATTCAGAATGGGATAAACCCGGTCTTTCCGAATAACTCGCGTATTATTTTAAATAAGTGTTACACAAACACAACATACGCCTCATTCCAATTCATCAGTCACTAACCGTAAATTAACAAGAGAACAATTTCCCAAATATTAACCCCAAAGGCCGAAACCAACATCAGATCAATATCCAGAAAACCATTCTGCTTGGCTAACCGACAGTTAGTTTCTAAATTTCACATTCATAGGGGAAAGGTTCCCATTAATTTTATCCAAGATAAATTCCTTGAATTTATTCTCTAATCTTCTTTTGAATTTCGATTCAACTAGTCGGGATTAATGAACGTTACCGAAGTAATCATTTGTTTTAATTTCCCAATCCCAACCTATTCATCCTATGAAGTAAAACTGGTTATACTTCATATCTAACACCACGGTGTTATCGGTAAATTCAATTACCATTTCACGTTCAAATCTAATTAAAGATTTAACTATCGCCTGGAGCAAAACTGGTGATACTCCATTCTAGCACCTTTTCAATCTAATTAAAGATTCATTAAAACTCCACTTAGTTTTAATCGTTAACTGGGTTAAAGAATCAGTGTCATTTAAAACACGGTTCACGATAAACCCAAAATCACATTCCATTAATTATCGGGTTAAAGAACGAGTGTTATTTAAAACACTGTCCACGATAAACCCAAAAATCAATATCAATTCAATTCCAATTAAATATTATTTAATTGGTACACTTCATTAAATCTAAATAAAAAGATTTAATCTTTTCTCAACTAGGTTCAAGAACAGTGTTAGTCAAGACACCATTCACGACAAACCCAAATCACATTTGATATTAAACACAAGGCTCTGAATAGAAAATATATCGGCTTATATTCAATATCAAATTCTACGACCAACAGATATCGTATTGGAAATAACGATATATATATCTATATCTTTCAAATTTCCATAACAACATCTGTACAATCACGAAATCCAAAATCGAAGTATTCCGAAGACAATTTCGATTCAAATCCATTCCAATGCAATCATTGGAAATTCTGGTCATTTTCAAAAACATTTCAAATTCAATTTATTTATTTAAAAATAAATAGAATTATAATTCTAGTTCAAAACTAGTTCATTTCGGTAAAAATCTGTTTTTATCTTTTCAAATATGGAGTTTTTCATCCCAATTCTTTCTAAATCATTTCTTATGATCTTACACAAATTATTGATATTTTTAATAATTTTATCAAGGCCCGTACAGTCGATTTCCATCTGCGGCCATCGAACTGCACTTACAACGACCTTTTCCAAATTTGATTTGGACATAATTCCAAATCCAACCGTTAGATTCCAAATTTCTAATATTCGTTAGAAAGCTCTTTTCGATACGAACCCAACGGTTCCGGTTTTAGGAGGATCCGACGGTCGGATCTCCCGTAATATCCGTTCGAAGTCAATGGTCGAGATTCACGAACTGCCGCGGCGCGTTCTATTCAGGCCATTATATTATATATAATATATACTTCGTCGATTTTCTTTTCAAAACGATTTTTAATTCCATTTCCATTCGTTTTCAATTCAATTTGAATTTCAAATTAATTCAATTTCAATTCAAATTAATTCAATTTCAATTCAATTTCATTTCTATTCAATTTCTATTCAAATTTATTTCAAAACGATTTCAATTCTATTCGAATTCATTTCAAAACGATTTCAATTCTATTCGAATTCATCTCAAAACGATTTCAATTCTATTCGAATTCATTTCAAAACGCTTTCAATTCTATTTCAAATTCATTTCAAAACGATTTCAATTCTATTTCAATTCTATTCGAATTTCAAACCCTTTCAGTTTATTTCGAATTTCAAATCAATTCAATTAAATTCGAATTTCAATTCACTTTAATTTGAATAAAATCGATATAAATATCATTCACGTCAAAATGGCGTCAATCTATCAACGCGGCTTCATATATTTCAATTTTCAAATATCCTACTTCAAATATTTCTATTCAAATATTTCATTCCAAATATTTCTATTTCAAAACTGGAATGAGGCCCAAACAATTACCATATAATGTTAATTATATGGATTTTCTACAACACATGTATATATCAACAACGATGAATAATCAACCATCATCCAAAGTGCATTCTACACTGTATAAGCATCAAATATAAATATTCAACGCTTATAACAGTCTGTCAATCAATCGATCGACATAAAACTAAACAATCCGGATTAGTGTACGTCAAATATCATCCCAATACCCGTGTGGGGTTTCAAGCAATCAAACACAGATTTTTATTTATGCAGTTGGGCGATGTGTAAAATTTATCGTCCCAATCAGTGTCCTTCAAATAGGTGTACATAAACAAACCGTCTGGTTTGTAAATGAATATTTATTTATTTACATTCACGTTAAAAATTATATTTTTAACGATCAAACTATTTTATTCAACCTATGAATATTCTATTCGGTTCATTTATTAAATAAAATGTTATCTTTATTTTTCTAACTTATTTTAAGAAAATTTCGGCGGCATAACGGCACGATACTAGAAACGGGACAAGGCCTAGCCTTATCCCCGGTCTAGTGAAGGCCCACGCCATTCACACATCAATCAAATCAATTTCATTTCACCAAACAATTCAATTCAAACCAAATAATCTAACCAACTACACAACCAAACAATTAAACAAACAAGCCATCCATGGTCTGTGGATGATGGGTGTCGGGTGCTGCTAAGCACCGTCTGCATCCTAGTATATATATAACTAGAAAAAGAAATTGAAGAGTGAGAAGTTCTCACCGATAGCTATCCAATCATCTTGACTCTTCATTTATAGAAATCTTCACCGTTATCGCATCTTTGTCATCTTCGTTGCCCGTAGCCACTACATATATAAAAATTGAATTTTTACTTCGCTATTCAATATATAAAAATCGAATTTTTACTTTGCCATTCAATATATAAAAATCAAATTTTTACTTTGCTATTCTATATATAAAAATCGAATTTTTACTTTGCTATTCTATATATAAAAATCGAATTTTTACTTTGCTATTCTATACATAAAAATCGAATTTTTACTTTGCTATTCTATATATAAAAATCGAATTTTTTACTTTTCTATTCTATATATAAAAATCGAATTTTTACTTTGCTATTCTATATATAAAAATCGAATTTTTACTTTGCTATTCTATATATAAAAATCGAATTTTTACTTTGCTATTCTATATATAAAAATCCTATCTTTACTTTGCTATTCTATATATAAAAATCCTTTCTTTACTTTGCTATTCTATATATAAAAATCCTATCTTTCTATGTATATACCATATAAAAATCCGTCCTTTTATATTCAAAAATCTTATCTTTACCTAAATAAAACTATACTTTTCATGTTTAAACAACGCCATTATATTCTTCAAAAACAATGCATATTTATTTAAGACAATGCTATAAATATATATTTTTAAACAATGTATATTTTTAGATTTTAAAACAATGATTTTTATAAATTCTATCTCATAATAAAAATCTTATTTAAAATGATGTTTTATATATATATATATATATATATATATATATTCAAGAAAATTTAATTAAACTAACATAATAAATAAAAAGAAATGAAAAGCAACTCATTACCTTGATTAAGGAATTCAGGCTGCTCCTTCTTCCTGGACGTTTGCAAACCCACTGTTCGAATCAGGGTTCCGCCGCCACATCGCCAAGCGCCACCGTGACCCCGATCCCACCGCACTACTCGAACCGCCGATGAAGCATCTCTCACCGCCGTGAGTGGCGGCCCACTCGGTGGCCCCACTGCGACGTAAATCGCGCTCGACTGCTCTGACTTTGAGCTCCGAATTCGAGAAATGTACACAGCGAAGCATCATCATCTTCGTATAGAAATGTCGGCCTCGAGATTTTCTACCAGGTTTAGGTTATACGTTTTCATAATTCCTTGTGGATTCGAAGAATTTGAGGGGAGAGAGATCGTGCTTTTTCCGCCTTCGATGTTTGAGATAGCGGCGGGTTAAAGGTTTGACCGGGTAAATGGAAAAGAGGGTTTTGACTAGGGTTGACCATATATATTTATATATTTATTTATTTTCAAAAGGTTACCTTTCCGTTCGGACCCCAAATCAAAACTGACGACTGTCGCCCTTAGCTAATTACCATCATTCCGAACACAATGGGATATGTATCGTAAGCTGGTTTGATCGTCTCGATCAGTTTTCGTCAAAATCAACATATAACTCTATATATTGAATTTAAACGCGCATTTCAATTTACTGGGGTCACATACTAACTCGAAAAATTCCCGAAAAATATTTTCTAGCTTCCTATTGACGATACGGTCCTAACAAAACTAGTTTCATCGAATTCTGAGACCGTTTGAAAAATGGCCAATTTCCAGTCGATTAAAATCAACTGAAAATGGTCAAACACGTTTTCCTTTGCCATGCTCACATATTGATTCGAAAATTTACGAAATTTGGAATCTAGCAATAATTTGACATCACGGTTCCAACAAAAGTTGTTTCGTCGAAATCCGAGGTCGTTTGCAAAATGGCTATTTTTAAGGGCCTGAATTCCATAGCGACTATTCAGAATTTTCAACTGGGCATATCTTTTGATCCCCGCTATGAAATTTCGATCTTTCGGATTCGTTGGAAAGATAGTCATAATTAGATTCCATTATTTTTGGTTTCACTAAAATCCGGTTTATTTTGCACCCGGTACATTCAATTGAAGTTTGAAATCGAATTATCGAACTACCGCGCCATTTTCAATTCCTTTTATAATTATAAATAATTATTTATATTCTAACGACGAACTATATAATATATATGTTCGAATTCCATTCAAAATAAATTTCTCGTTGATATTATTTAAAATAATTCATTTTAAATAATCAAAATTCGCTAAAATTGCCAAAATAAAAATTTTAAACTGGCCCAGATTTTCGGGTTGTTACAATCTCCCCCACTTAAAATTTTTCGTCCCCGAAAAGGAACAAAGTCGAAAGTGGTTTGATTAATCAACTCTGCATTCGATCTGGCTTCCATTCTCCAACTTTTCAGTTTCTGAGAATTTTCAAATTCTTCAAAAATTTGGCTAACACCCTAAATTTTCGAAAAATTTCGCCATAACCTCCCCTGCACCGGGAGCCACGGGAAAATCCTGAAATTGCCATATAGGCCTTCTGATCTCAAAAAGAAAAAGAAAAAGCCAAGCGGCTAGCCAATCGGCTCATAAAATCATCATCACCCAAACAAAACAGTAAATTATAGTAAACATGTACCTATTTGTTGGGCAAACAAATTTTATTCTCAGCTCTAGCCTCCTTGCTATGACCTGTTCAATGTAAGTACATGTATATGCAAGAAAATGCGAGACATTTTTCAACACAATTCAATATTTGATCCAATTAGGCTAAATGGTTCAACATTTTAATTAATCAAACTATAATCAAACAACACAATCAGCAATCAATTAGTTGATTATCATTTCAAATTTATAATTTTGCTATATAGTCAAAAATCACATTTTTGATGCCAAATCACAACAATAAGCCCTATCTAATTTTGGTTCTCACACTAGTCAATAGGAAATATATAGAAATCTCACTTTCGTCACTCGAACATAAATTCTGATGATGATGCATCAATCATCAGAATTCTCTCCGGGCGACTAGAAGGTGATCCTATATCTACCCAATATATCAAAACTTCGAATACACGCGGATCAGATGTATACGCAAAATCTATATATACTGGATTGTCCACATCAATATAAATAAATAACCAAATACGAATAATTGATTTAAATTTTCAAAACAAAACTTGTTTTCATTTTAAAAATTTACTCTTCACATTCGTTCTAGGATATTACTGATCCCATCTCTAACGGGTCATTATCGTTGGATATTACTAATCCAATTTCTGATGAATTCTTTCGTATAGTTCTAATGTGTCTTGTTCTCTGAGCTTTGTAAACCAAAGCTCTGATACCAACTGTGACGGCAGGAAATTTCGCTCGGTCCGAATCAGTCGCTAAACCGACCCAGATCGTTCGAAACGCCTGATCGTTTTGAGAACACGACAAAATAGAACGCAGACGGAAGAACATTTCATTGTATATTACAACAATGCATCAGATTACAAGAATATACAGAGTATAAATGAATAATTATTACACAGAAATATCAGAGATTACAATAAATTACATAGCAGCGGAAAATAATACAATACACAACTAGAAGAGATATACGGATACAAAGCTTTCCGGATATCGTTCCATCTGTAAACCAGGATCCTGTGAATATAAATCTGCAAAACCAAAACTACTAGCTGCCCGTGTCAAAATAGGGGCACCCAGAGTTTTGGTCAAAACAATAAACTCCAGGTCAGTCATGTGACTGGTGTGAGAACTAAAACAGTTAATCTTTATTTTTAAAGTTAGGTAAATCAAGGGACCACGCCGTATAACACGGAACGGGTTTCCTCCCAAGAATACCTTTTTAAAGTTAGGTAAATCAAGGGACCACGCCGTATAACACGGAACGGGTTTCCTCCCAAGAATACCAGTGCATAAAACAAACAGCGCAATGCTAAATAAAGAAAAATGAAGGTGTTATAAGACCCAGGTCCTATCATATAATGCAACGCAAGCCGGGGGATAGGGTTTTCCCTTATAACAGCCAAAGAATGCTTGATATGTTTAAAACAAATCATTTGATACTATTATAAGTGCATAGTGTATAAAACAACTTCAAATCATAAGTATCAATCATAGGCGACATGAGCGTCCCATGCCGCTATGTCGCCACATATAGGTTTACAAATAAAACCGCAAATGTCACGTATTTGGAAATTGGATTTTCGTCTGTGAACCGAGGCCAGGGATCGTCCTCTACCGATTCGTGACTCTCTAGCCCGAGCCACAGGCAAGCGCGCAGGCAAGCCTTTAGATCGTCAGGGCCGGTCCATCGATGTGGATTATTATGCCTGAACACTACGTTTCCCCGCCCTTTGGGGCATAAATGAGCCAACGAATGACTCCATCGGACCCGGATCGTCCGATCAAACCGAGGCGCCTCGCAACAGCAACAACCACACAGGTGAAAAGTATATAAATGTCAGGGCTGGTAGGTCACTGACACCACGCTAGCCAGAAAGAAACGCATGCCCTCCCTGAGGTCCTCTTCCATTTTTGGTTCACAACCGGGGTGCGAGGCTCGCGAATTCATGTCACACAAAGCTGTGCCACACAGGCTGTGCTTTGATCATCACCACAAGACTTTGCTTTTCAACAGAAGCCTCGATCAATTGCCACTTAGGCATGCCACACAGGCAATTCACTCCATGCGGTTGATATCCATCAATATATAACCTCTGAGCTCGTACGTCTCAGAGAAGGGCGTTAAGCAAGAGAATAAATTCTCCGCCGCCAAACAGATATATATTTAATAGAGATCAATCACACAGACTAAAATCCAATGTCAGACACACAGTCCATTTACAAGTCTGTTCTGGGTCTGAACGAAACCGGAGGCACCTAGTACCCCGCATATCCATCGATCTCCAAGTACGTCTGGACGATCACCAACTGTTTCCATCTTCTTGGGTGTACAGCCCAATCAAGATCATCAGTAATCACTCAAACGATGTGAAGACCTCCGGTCTTCGACCACCGTCTTCATCTTCGACTTATCGTCGTATCAGTTATTCAGAATGGGATAAACCCGGTCTTTCCGAATAACTCGCGTATTATTTTAAATAAGTGTTACACAAACACAACATACGCCTCATTCCAATTCATCAGTCACTAACCGTAAATTAACAAGAGAACAATTTCCCAAATATTAACCCCGAAGGCCGAAACCAACATCAGATCAATATCCAGAAAACCATTCTGCTTGGCTAACCGACAGTTAGTTTCTAAATTTCACATTCATAGGGGAAAGGTTCCCATTAATTTTATCCAAGATAAATTCCTTGAATTTATTCTCTAATCTTCTTTTGAATTTCGATTCAACTAGTCGGGATTAACGAACGTTACCGAAGTAATCATTTGTTTTAATTTCCCAATCCCAACCTATTCATCCCATGAAGTAAAACTGGTTATACTTCATATCTAACACCACGGTGTTATTGGTAAATTCAATTACCATTTCACGTTCAAATCTAATTAAAGATTTAACTATCGCCTGGAGCAAAACTGGTGATACTCCATTCTAGCACCTTTTCAATCTAATTAAAGATTCATTAAAACTCCACTTAATTTTAATCGTTAACTGGGTTAAAGAATCAGTGTCATTTAAAACACGGTTCACGATAAACCCAAAATCACATTCCATTAATTATCGGGTTAAAGAACGAGTGTTATTTAAAACACTGTCCACGATAAACCCAAAAATCAATATCAATTCAATTCCAATTAAATATTATTTAATTGGTACACTTCATTAAATATAAATAAAAAGATTTAATCTTTTCTCAACTAGGTTCAAGAACAGTGTTAGTCAAGACACCATTCACGAAAAACCCATATCACATTTGATATTAAATACAAGGCTCTGAATAGAAAATATATCGGCTTATATTCAATATCAAATTCTACGACCAACAAATATCGTATTGGAAATAACGATATATATCTATATCTTTCAAATTTCCATAACAACATCTGTATAATCACGAAATCCAACATCAAAGTATTCCGAAGACAATTTCGATTCAAATCCATTCCAATGCAATCATTGGAAATTCTGGTCATTTTCAAAACCATTTCAAATTCAATTTATTTATTTAAAAATAAATAGAATTATAATTCTAGTTCAAAACTAGTTCATTTCGATAAAAATCTATTTTTATCTTTTCAAATATGGAGTTTTTCATCCCAATTCTTTCTAAATAATTTCTTATGATTTTACAAAAATTATTGATATTTTTAATAATTTTATCAAGGCCCGTACAGTCGATTTCCATCTGCGGTCATCGAACTGCACTTACAGCGACCTTTTCCAAATTTGATTTGGACATAATTCCAAATCCAACCATTAGATTCCAAATTTCTAATATTCGTTAGAAAGCTCTTTTCGATACGAACCCAACGGTTCTGGTTTTAGGAGGATCCGACGGTCGGATCTCCCGTAATATCCGTTCGAAGTCAATGGTCGAGATTCGTGAACTGCCGCGGCACGGCGCGTTCTATTCAGGCCATTATATTATATATAATATATATATATAATATACTTCGTCGATTTTCTTTTCAAAACAATTTTTAATTCCATTTCCATTCGTTTTCAATTCAATTTGAATTTCAAATTAATTCAATTTCAATTCAAATTAATTCAATTTCAATTCAAATTCATTTCTATTCGAATTCATTTCAAAACGATTTCAATTCTATTCGAATTCATCTCAAAACGATTTCAATTCTATTCGAATTCATCTCAAAACGCTTTCAATTCTATTTCAAATTCATTTCAAAACGATTTCAATTCTATTTCAATTCTATTCGAATTTCAAACCCTTTTAGTTTATTTCGAATTTCAAATCAATTCAATTAAATTCGAATTTCAATTCACTTTAATTTGAATAAAATCGATATAAATATCGTTCACGTCAAAATGGCGTCAATCTATCAACGCGGGTTCATATATTTCAATTTTCAAATATCCTACTTTAAATATTTCTATTCAAATATTTCATTCCAAATATTTCTATTTCAAAACTGGAATGAGGCCCAAACAATTACCATATAATGTTAATTATATGGATTTTCTACAACACATGTATATATCAACAACGATGAATAATCAACCATCATCCAAAGTTCATTCTACACTGTATAAGCATCAAATATAAATATTCAACGCTTATAACAGCCTGTCAATCAATCGATCGACATACAACTAAACAATTGGTATTAGTGTACGTCAAATATCATCCCAATACCCGTGTGGGGTTTCAAAACACAGATTTTTATTTGTTCAGTTGGGCGATGTGTAAAATTTATCATCCCAATCAGTGTCCTTCAAATAGGTGTACATAAACAAACCGTCCGGTTTGTAAATGAATATTTATTTATTTACATTCACGTTAAAAATTATATTTTTAACGATCAAAATATTTTATTCAACCTATGAATATTCTATTCAGTTCATTTATTAAATAAAATGTTATCTTTATTTTTCTAACTTATTTTTTGAAAATTTCGGCGGCATAATGGCACGATACTAGAAACGGGACAAGGCCTAGCCTTATCCCCGGTCTAGTGAAGGCCCACGCCATTCACACATCAATCAAATCAATTTCATTTCACCAAACAATTCAATTCAAACCAAATAATCTAACCAACTACACAACCAAACAATTAAACAAACAAGCCATCCATGGTCTGTGGATGACGGGTGTCGGGTGCTGCTAAGCACCGTCTGCATCCTAATATATATATAACTAGAAAAAGAAATTGAAGAGTGAGAAGTTCTCATCGATAGCTATCCAATCATCTTGACTCTTCATTTATAGAAATCTTCAACGTTATCACATCTTTGTCATCTTCGTTGCCCGTAGCCACTACATATATAAAAATTGAATTTTTACTTCGCTATTCAATATATAAAAATCGAATTTTTACTTTGCCATTCAATATATAAAAATTGAATTTTTACTTTGCTATTCTATATATAAAAATCGAATTTTTACTTTGCTATTCTATATATAAAAATCGAATTTTTACTTTGCTATTCTATATATAAAAATCGAATTTTTACTTTGCTATTCTATATATAAAAATCGAATTTTTACTTTGCTATTCTATATATAAAAATCGAATTTTTAATTTGGTATTCTATATATAAAAATCCTATCTTTACTTTGCTATTCTATATATAAAAATCCTATCTTTACTTTGCTATTCTATATATAAAAATCCTATCTTTCTATGTATATACTATATAAAAATCTGTCCTTTTATATTCAGAAATCTTATCTTTACCTAAATAAAACTATACTTTTCATGTTTAAACAACGCCATTATATTCTTCAAAAACAATGCATATTTATTTAAGACAATGCTATAAATATATATTTTTAAACAATGTATATTTTTAGATTTTAAAACAATGATTTTTATAAATTCTATCTCATAATAAAAATCTTATTTAAAACGATGTTATATATATATATATATATATTCAAGAAAATTTAATTAAACTAACATAATAAATAAAAAGAAATGAAAAGCAGCTCATTACCTTGATTAAGGAATTCAGGCTGCTCCTTCTTCCTGGACGTTTGCAAACCCACTGTTCGAATCAGGGTTCCGCCGCCACATCGCCAAGCGCCACCGTGACCCCAATCCCACCGCACTACTCGAACCGCCGATGAAGCATCTCTCACTGCCGTGAGTGGCGGCCCACTCGGTGGCCCCACTGCGACGTAAATCGCGCTCGACCGCTCCGACTTTGAGCTCCGAATGGCTATTTTTAAGGGCCTGAATTCCATAGCGACTATTCAGAATTTTCAACTGGGCATATCTTTTGATCCCCGCTATGAAATTTCGATCTTTCGGATTCGTTGGAAAGATAGTCACAATTAGATTCCATTATTTTTGGTTTCACTAAAATCCGGTTTATTTTGCACCCGGTACATTCAATCGAAGTTTGAAATCGAGTTATCGAACTACCGCGCCATTTTCAATTCCTTTTATAATTATAAATAATTATTTATATTCTAGCCACGAACTATATAATATATATGTTCGAATTCCATTCAAAAATAAATTTCTCGTCGATATTATTTAAAATAATTCATTTTAAATAATCAAAATTCGCTAAAATTGCCAAAATAAAAATTTTAAACTGACCCAGATTTTCGGGTTGTTACACAGTATGATAGTGGCTCTTTGGACTTCTCATAATTAGTTCCCCGGGATTTATATGGCTAGCGGATTATCTAGAACCTACCTTCCTTCACTAAGAAAGATATATCATGGGGGAAAATGTTAACACACCTTTTTCCAAGACCGTCACAACTCAGGTTTCTATTAAATAAAGTGCCTACACTTTTGGAAGCTTGGGTATCACATATTTGGATCATTGGTGTAACACCCCGTATTTTCTGAGAATATTAAAAAAAAATGGTTAATTATGAAGAAGTTATTAAGCCTTGAAGTTTGTATGCATATGAGAGAAATATATATAGATATATATAAAAATTAAATAAATAAACATGCAAAAAAGGTTCAAAACAGCGAATTGGCAGGGGGAGTAACCGAACCGGTCCATTTTTGAGGTCGACCCTAGCTCTGATGGGTCGACTAGGGGTTAATCCAGGGTGTTTGGCTGTCATCCCGTGGGCCGATTCGCTCAAATGCAGATTTTGCATTTGAATGGTTCTCATGATTCAGGGTTAATCTAATGGTCCTAAATAACTTCCTACACCTATATATACATCCCTAACCTAAACCTAAATATCATATACAATTCTCTAGCCTCCATTGCTCTCTTTCTCTCTAAAAAAATAAATAAATCAATGGCGTCTCTACTCTACTGAAACCTACGCTAGGACTTGTGCTTCTTCTTCCTCCAATTCTGATTAGGACTAAAAGAGAACAGCTACAACACCTTTTTCTTTTAGAATCCAACCAAGGCAAGTACAGTTATTCTCCACTATAAACGTTAATTATAATTTTGATATGCTTTTAAATCTGAGTTTGAGGTTGTATATATATTCTCTTCTGTTAGATCTGTTTTCTGTGACTGTTCTGTATTCCTTTCTTCTTTTCTGTTTCTATAGCCAGGCTACCACGTGCCTGTGCCCAATCTCATAAAGATATTAACGTATGAACGCAAAATTTGGGACAATTAATGAATGATGCGAAATTTGACAAGACTGAATTGAACGTATGACTTTAGATCTGAAGCATAAAATATATTGGACATGAGACTTGGGATTGGATGCATAAATTTGACTATGAACATGTAATTTATATATTGCATGCATAGAGTATGTTGTAATTTAGATCTGTAACTAATTAGAGAAATGAACATATGTTATTTAGATATGTAATTAATTAGAAAAATGAGCATATGTTGTAAACTAGATTTAGATCTATGCATATTCTGTGATAAAAGAAAAGAGGAACCATTGTATGTTTACATATGATTGGAGACTTTGGACAAAATGCATATAAAAGTCAAGATCTGATTTTTAGAAGATATAATTTAAAGATTTAGATTGTTGGGTATATTTTGCATTATGATTCATGACTTGAAAAGAAGAAGGATATGGAAAGTTAGGTGTAAAGATTTACATTAATTAGGATATCTATTATTGTGATTACACCTAAATAGGAATTTTTGGATATATGGCATGCATTGTAATTAATGATTATATTTGGTATAATTTACATGTGAATCTTCTGTAAAATGCTAGTTTAACAAAAATTGGAACATATGTTATATGGTAAATTATGTCCATATTCTGCGCTATGTAAATTTATGCAAACATGGGATATATGTTCATATTGTGAATCATGACAATTATGTAGGCATATGAATTTAGGCCTAATTTATGATTAGGCAAGGCATGTAAATAGAACCTTTAGAAATATTAAATATGCTAAATCTGCTAATTTGCTAAGTTGCCTAAACTGCTAGTTCTATTATATGGCCTAGACTGCTATTTAGATTGAAATGCCTAATCTGTTAAATTTGTCTGTTGAGATGCCTAATCTGTTATGTGCTAAAATCTGCTAAGTTGCTTAATCTGCTAAATCCGTTAAGTCGCCTAATCTGAAAAATCTGTTATATGTTAAATCTGTTACCTGCTATATCTGTTGTTTTGATATAATTAGTCTGTTATTGGCGTAATTTGAATTGACTATAGTTATGAATAATTGACATGTATATTAGGCATAGGCATAAATGCTAAACTATTAATTAATTGGCCGCAAAGATAAATATAGCTAACTCAAGGTTAGAATGAGTTTGCGGCGTAAACCTGCCCGGAACCGCCTGGCACATCCAGTGGCCGCAAACAATAGGTTCTAATGTGAGAAGTTAGTCATAACATGCGCAAGACACGAGGTTAGGTCTGGCTTGTTGCAGAAGTCTGCCCGGAACCGCCCGGCATATCCAGCGGCCACAAGCTACCGACCTAATGTGAGAGGTCTGTGCATTAATATTTAATTAATGCAAATCTGAGATAAAATATGAGATAAATATGATGTCTAAAATGTGTTGGGTGGATAGGGTTAAACCAACTGGACTAATGAATTTAATGAACCCGTTTCGTGAATCCGTAGGCCCAATACAAAGTTAGATAATTTGGAACCAGTTAATCTGTAAGCCTGTTAATCCGAACATCTGATCCGTTAGTCTGAAAACCTGTTAACTTGATTGTCTGATCTGTGAACTAGTTAACCTAAATTTTGTATGAAACTTGTAGACAAGTTAAGCTGAAATCTGTTAGTCTTGGGACACAAGGTTAGGAGGGGAATTACTTGTGTCATCTGTTGTTTGGGACCCATATTAGTCAATAACCCTTTCTGGTATTAAAACTTTGACCCAACAGTAGGTAGGGTCTGGGCACGCTTACTGAACTAATTATAAGCGGTTCATTCTGATAATGGCGAGGGGTGTTGATGGTGCATTCCAACCGGGTCATTTGCGTGCATGGATCCCGGTCTGCCTCTGAGGATGTAAGACGCCGTGACATCTGTAAATAGGTCTGTGCTGATTGGTTGTCACTTTAGGGAGTGATACACCCTACTGTGGGGCCGACACAGGATATTTATGTATTAGGGAGCTGATCGCTTGGGGTAGGGTTTTAGGGTACACTTAGTTCTGTCTGTTTCTGTTGGTACCGTCTGTTTCTGTTGGGTGGTAACACCTGTCTGTTTCTGCGTGGTACCGTCTGTTCGGGTGGTAAAGGCCCATTACTAGTGTACACCTAATTCTACATTCTGTTTCCATAAGGATTAATCTGTTTCTGCTTCTGTCTGTTTCTGATCGGGTAGTAAAGGCCCATTATTAGCATTCTGTTTCTGTTAAATTATTCAGTACCCGTTCCTGTTTCAGTTTAGACATTAGGGTGACACCTAATTCTGTTATACTAGTATTAGTGCAGAGAAGTGTAAAGCAATAGTTTATGTCATTCTGTTCTTCTGTTATATCTGCTACACCTGTTACAGTTATCTCTCATCCAGTTTTATGTTCATGTCATATTATTATTATCTGTTCATATGCTGAAAGTCACTGGACTTGCCAGACTTTTTGTATGACCCTTGTTGTTTCGCCTCCTTTCTTCCGTTTCCCCCCCAGGTTATCCAAGGAGGGAATACTTTAGCTTGATCCGGATTTCTCTTTGCTTGAAGTGCTTAAAGTATGGCTTGGCTCTGTATAGCTTCCGTCCTATGGGGATTATGATTTTAAACCATGCATTTTGAAGGCTTTTGTACAAGACTGATATTTTGTACTTGAATTCTGAGATTTGAAAGGATGTAACCATATTGATTTCTGTTTCCGCTGTAATAAAGTTAAAAATTTTCAAGTACTGTTTTATCTGTCTTGTAAGTTTCTGTTCTGTTTACTAAAATGCTCCACCAAAGTTAAGGCATTCCCTTTGTGAGTGACCTTAACGGAGGTGGGGTGTTACACTTGGTTCGACCAACACTCTGGGTCGACTCATATCGGCTCGGCCCAAATACACGATCCCAGGCTCTAGGTCAAAAACTACTTCGGATCGGCATCCCCGGGTCAAGCACTCCCGGACTGGTCAGATTCTGCAAGCCTTTCTTGGCCTCTTCGAGAATGTCTTGGGTCGAAGTCTTGGGCCGGTCACACCGAGCTGACCCACACCGATCCAAAATCTGAAGACATTCAAACGCTGCAAATTCGGTTAACTCTGGCCTACTCTATCTCCTTAAAATCCGAATTGAATAACACGTGTGCTACACGATACAAAGAGGACTGTGTATCACATGAAGACTAGGTCTGGCCGCCAACCCTTGATTTTCTGTATCGTGTGACACGTGGAAGATCCGACCCGAGATGGCTGCCACATGGAAGGTCGAGCCAACCCGGATGCTCAGTTATAAATAGGCGTTGAAGGCTGGAGAAGGGGCTTTTTTAGTTGAATCATTTTTTCTCTTGAGAAGTAAGGCTATTGCTTCAAGGGATGCAAAACATCTTTCCAAAATAGAAGGATTTTGTTTATGAACTACTTCTTTCTCTACTTGCTTACAAATCAAACGTATGTAACCTATAATCGACAGTATAAACAAAGATTATAAGTGGGCGTAGGATTGGATTAGGCGAACCACCATAAAATTACTATGTGTTCCCTGTGTTTATTTATTTCCTTGTATTTTATGAATGTGATTGTGAGAATATTATGTGATTGGTGTGCGGATTATGCACTTTTGGGGCTGATTGTCAAGATTCCCACTTTTGACGTCAACATGATTTGAATTGGATTGAAATGAAGGAAGGAGGAGTTAACTCGGCTGATAGATTTGTACCTAGGTACAAATGATTGTAAATGCTAATGAAAGTTAAGATATAAATACTGACACATGCACATATAGCATCATATGTTCAGTTGCACATATATATTATGAAGTACAATCTCTTAAAACCGCAGATTACCTTGTATGATGATAAAATGCATTTTTGCTTGATTTATGCACATTAATGTCATGTGTTAAGAGGTTACTCACACCAGGCTTTATTTTGACCTGTTTGTATGCTTACATCAATGGGTGTATCATTTAAAAAGGCAGTTTCAGTTGCATATACAGGTGGTGAAAAGACTAAGGATAGGTATGGAAGGAACTGCTTTGGAAAAAAATTAAAATTCTAAGCTAAATTTAGTTGTTGAATTGCTGAAATGTTAACTAGATTAGCAACGATTTGATGTATTATTTTGCTTAAGATCTGGGCTAAAGACTTTGACATATGTTGTATTAATCAGTATTGAAATGTAATGTTTATGGTGTTGAATGTTTATATCATCAATCCTGAAATGAATTTGAATTATATGGGTTTTGATGCAGTAAAATGTATTTTGAAATATATGTTTTTTATACGTGATTCCAAGAGATTTACATGCCATAAAATCTAAATGTATGTGCCATAGAAAGTCATGTAAAATGCACTGTTATGCCTTGTTTCAAAATGGAAATATAGTGGGTGAAAGAAACTATTTTATGCTAGAAGTAAGGTTTCAAACATACTTACATTTGCACGAAGATACACCAAAGCATCAGGCTTTTTTTTATGGAAAAAATATGCATTTTAAAGGGGCTTACTCTATACCCAAATTCCCCCAAAAATTATATAAATGCAACACATACAAATATAACTCAAGTAGCAATAGCTACAATTTTGGTTAAATGATTTCTCTAGTGCAATGTCTAGGAGTTTAAAAAAGGAAAACATATATTTTTAGTAAATTAAATGCCTTAAAAGTATGGGAGAAAAAAGCATGCATCCCATCTTTATATTATGGCAAGTTTCAAACACATTTTTAAACAATTTTGATAACTTAGCCTAAGTGTCACAAAATATGTCAATCTATAAATTTATGGTTTGAGACACATAAAAATATATTTAAACATATATGTTATATATGGCATGTATATTAGAAAGCCAAACATTTTATACTTCAATCTATTGTGTGAGATTAGTTTCATTCAAACTAATCAAATAACATTTGCTCATAATTAAACTCTGATAAAAGGAGCAAAAACGATCTAAATATTTTGAAATATATAAATTAAATCATGGTTTAATACACTGATATTTATATATCAGTAAAGGATGATCTTAGAATTGGAAATTATAAGGGAAAATCTTTTGAAAGCAAATGACCCTGACTTTTTAAATTTAACAAGTAACTAAGTATTAATGGTAAATTTTAGGGGTTTATTTCAGATTCCACTGGGTCTCTCAACCCCTTTAAGCATCTCTTCATTACAAATAGTCATTTCCAAAACAATATCACTAGGTCTCGCAAGTGAGGCATAGTAGCTTTCGCAATTTCAAACCTAATCCCCTTAATAAACTTCTCATTCCTCAAGATGACAATATCCATCGCTCCATGAACACACATAGACAACCCATCAAACTTAGCAGCATACTCCATGTTGACATATAAAATTGGTTAAAAAAAATCAATGAAACGAGTAAATGAAATGAAATTTGATATAGTATGGAAATGATCATAAATGGTTAAATAAGAAGCACTGAATTGAAATAGGTAAACTTATATGATATTCTATTGCGTCTAAAATATAATAAAACTTACCATAACGTTTGAGAAGTTAGAATGCTAATATAAATAAGAAATATAATATTATACAAGCCAATGAAACTTAAGTAATAAGATTTGGACTCTGATATAATTGAATTAGGGTTGAATAGTGATGAAACAAAATACTACTTAAGTGGTATAAATAAGAAGAACATTGAGACGTAAGTTAACTTAAGGAATGTAAATTTAAATTGGTTGAAAATTTTAATTTACATGAGTTTGAGCTAATCAACTTTGACTTCAGTAATAAAGTCTAATTAAATAGGCTAATGAGAATGAACATTTGAATGTAAGAAGATTTGGTTTGGATGGATTTTAATAAACAAAAAGGTAAATAAAATTGAATAAAAGAAAGAGAATTGAGTAAATAAAATTGAATACATTAAAGTGAATCAACCTAGAATTAAAATAAATTGAACGTAAATCTATATAATTATTAATAAAAATGAAAGTTTGTGAGTAAATGTAAGAAAATTGAATATTGATAGAAACTAAGATATAATAAACTAAATTTTTTTACATCAGGAAATATGAATTATATATAAGAGGGATGAGCCAAACGAAATTGTATAAATAATATGTTGACATTGCAAACACATGAAATTGTGTTCTATTATATAAATATGATTGTTTGAATGTTTTTACTACTTCCTTTGGTTGTATTTCGTTATTGTATACATGGTGATTTATTTCTCATATATATATATATATATATGTATATATATATATGTGTGTGTGTGTGTGTGTTTGTGTGTGTGTTTGTGTGTGTGTGTTCTTACTTGTTGAGTATTTTAGCAAGTACTGAAGGCAATGGCTTGCTCCTGAGCTGCTTGCGCATAAAAATTGCTTTTTCTTGCTTAAAAATAAGCTAAATTGCTAATAATGCGAATGAAAGATATGTATATCGAGTTATATATCGTATTTTAATGTTATATGTTGTTTTGCACATTGTTTGGGATGCATCATCACTGAGATGAGATGTATATTCGTGGTCAACTATGTATTGTTGTTTTTCTAGGCCTAACTGTACAATGGAGGCTCTACCGAAATATTTCTTGAATTTAGGACTTTTATTTATGAAAACTTGATTTTCAAACCCATAATACTATTTGTATAAGTTAACGTTTCTAAATTGAATAAAAAATTATATTGCTACATGTATATTAATTAACAACTTTTCTAACTACGCCTTTTCGAAGACGAAAAATTTTGAGTGGGGAAGAGTGTAACAACCCATATTTCTCGAATGTAAATTGTTAAATTCAATGTGACTTTTGAATACTTAATAGTTATAAATAAAATTTAATGATTTAATTATGTATTTTTAAGGCATATACCTAATCAAATGGTTTAACTAAAGGAATTCAACTTATTTTGACAATAATAACTTGTCTTAATTGCAAATGAAATTATGATTTAATTGTATTGATAAACATTGAAAGTTTAAATTAATATTAAAATATTTGAATGAAAAGGATTTATTAATTTATAATTGAAATCTAAATTCAATTTGGTTAATAATCAAAATTGGAATTTAATAGAATTGATTTATAAAGTAAATTTGAATTCTGTTTAATTTGAAAAAATTAACAAATCTTTGAATTGAGTTAAAAATGATATTTGATTGAAAGAAAAGTGGTTTACGATGTTTAATAATGAAATTGGAAATTTATACTGAATTACTAACATATAAATTGAATTGTTTATTTTAAAAATAAAATGTTTGATTGGAATTGTTGAATAATTGAATTTGATATTTATAATATATGTAATTGATTCCTATAACTAATATAAGTACTATTTTAAATTGGATTCAAGTCAGTAACATTTGAAATTTAATTAAGGTGAATACATGAAAAATCAATATTACATATATATAATAGTGAAACCTGTTAAAATGGTCATTTTGCAAACGATCTTGAAATTTGATGAAATTAGTTTCACTGAATCCAAAATGGTAAATTAGAGTAAGATTTTAAATTTCGTGTCAATCGGAGTTGTTTTGTGGTCATGCGTGATGTAAACGCGTATCGATTAATGATTTGAGATTTAAAATAGTCATTTTCAATTGATCTCGAATTTCGACAAAACTAGTTTAGTCGAATCCAGAATAGTAAACTATTGCAATGTTTCAAATTTCGTAGTCATCGGATTAGCAGTTTGATCGTGCGAATTTAAAACTTGTAGGAAATTATCTGTGCAACTTAATCAGAGTAATTAAAAATTTAAGTTCAACTTCTATAAACTTCTGAATTAGGCCTCGCCACTAGTTCCATTGCGTTAAGAAGGCCTTTAAACATGAGGGTAGACTGGTAGCAGGTCTGATTCGGACTCCGACCCATTTTTGTCTTTAAAACAAGTAATCGAGACTAAATAATAATTAAATAACATATATTTGAAGCCGTAATTCTATGGCCACTACCCATCATTTCAATGGGTGGTAATTTCCCAACTTTATCCCTTCAATGTTCTTCACCATGCGACATATCGCAGCAGCACCAAAACGACAGATGTAGAGCTCGACGAGCTCTACATTATGTATGGTTAGATCGGGTTATAGGCTTCTAGACTTTCCACAAATTGTCAATTAGGGTTCAATTCTTGATAGGATGCGTGCTGAACTCGTTGCATTGGATGAGGCCAGGTGGGGATGTCGGAGCCGGGGCTGCATGTTGGCAGTGTCGAATCGTGGTGGCAGGTTATGGATCGACGACAATTAGTGAATGATGTGAGTGTGCATTGGGTTTCCTCTTGCATGAATTACCTATATGCGCGAATGAAGGGGGAGAGGAGAAAGGATGATGTGGCCGAAGTTGATTAAGGTGCCGGCTTTATTTTATTATTTTATAATAATTTGAATTCAGGCATTCAGACATGTATAACTCTTTCAACTCGAATTGACTCATGGTTTGTTTCGTTAGGATCGTATTGAAATTACGGACGACATAGATCTCGTTTGGTTGAAATTCAAGATAGTCAAATTTGGGGCCTCCATTTGGATTTCAAACGCGTTTGAAACTAAAGGTGAGTGATTAATCTCACTCACACTTAACTAAGATATTCAACTGTTAGTTAAATTAAAATCATGTTATTATATGATTGTATTGATTGTTGTTTGGTAATTAAAATTTCGTATTCATGTTGATTGACATCGATAGTGTTATTTAATTTGACAGTTAGTTTAAAATTTACAATTAAATTCAATTCAATTTTTAATTACTAGTTTAAAACCGGCACCTAATTTTTGGTAAATTGATGTGATCTATGGGGATGGATTAATGTTGACGGATGCCTTAGATTGATATGTTTGATATATCGATGTTTAATTATACGAAGTTACCCATTATTTACATTTATTATATACGACTGTTTCTTTGTGTTGATTAATCCCAATCATTCATAAAATGAATTCAGAATGTAGGTTGAAATGATAAATACGTATGACCCTGTTTGGTTTGAAATTATATATATGCTTTCCAAAATACTAAAATTAAATTTTAAGTATCACTTGGCCATAGGTTAGGGAATTATATACGGACATCAATTGGTCAAATAAAATTTGTTTCGACCTTGAATCTTAAAATATCGTTTTAGGATAATATGAATGATGTTTTTATAAATCGATTTCCGTTGAAATTGAACTGATTTCGGAACATAGAGCTAAAGGAAATTATTTAATGTTGTAAACTGATATTAAAAAATCAAATTGAATATGAACTAATGGTATTGAAATTGAATTGTTTATCCATCTTTGAAATTTACTTTAGATTGACTTAATTGAAAGTGATATTTGAAATTTGAGCTAGAGATTATTATAAATTGAAATAATTCAAAGTGATAATTTTAATTGAAAACTTCAAATATTTTGAATCAAATTGTTTGAGATGAATAGAAATTAAATTGGAAGTTGAACCTAATTTGAATGATTTGATTTGAAATTGAAATATGACTTCAAGCTTAATTGAAATTTGGAAGAAGCAATTCTAATTTTCCAACTATAGTATTTAAAACATTATATGAACTATTTTAGTAAATAACTGTTTTACTTATAAACCATTCTATTTTTTTAACTTATATATATTATAATTATTTTAAACTATTTCAATAAATAAATATTTTATTTTATAGACTATTTTTCTTTATAAACTATTTATTTTTAACTTGTATATATTAATTATTTTATATAACTATTTTTGGCAATCAACTATCTATTTTATAAACTTCTTTAAAATTTAACTAAAATTCAATAATTACTATCTTTATTTTCAATTAATTTATTTAATTTTTTATTGTCCTAACTATCTTTTTTAAAATTATTTCAAATATATGTCTAAACTATTTTAATATACTTTTCAACTATTTTAAATATTCAAACAGATTAAAATTGGAATTGTTTCAAGATTTTAAGCTTGGTTTAAATTGAGATTTTAAAATGTAGGATGTTCTATTTTGAATATGAAATTGTTTTATAGAAAATATGATATTTCAATATGTAGTATGAACCATTTGAATATAAATCCTACAATTGTGAAGAATGTAAATGTTTAGTTTTTAAAGAGACCACGATCAGATATTTTCATACACTCTGTCAATACCGAAAACCACTTTAATAATTATGTACATGGTGGAGAATCCAGAATGAAGTAGGTTGGTTTGACGAACACTACTGGAATGAAGTAAGAGAACGATGATGTATGTCCTTGACCTTCGAGTCCATAACAACCTGGAATTCTGGCGATAATTAATTTAGTTATTTATTAGATTCTGAAAATGGAGTTTTTGCATACGATGGAATTTGGCCATGAAACTTGCCTCGTTGCATTCATGACGAAATTCTGATCAATTTTCATGTTCGGAACTTCACGGTATGAAAAAAATGCAGACGAAATATGAAAATGGACGGAAAATAACTAAAAGAGAACAATTTATATGTAGCAATAAATTAATTACCTCCCCCGCCCATTGCCAGGTCGACCAGGGCGGTCAATCGCTTGATCGATGGAAGCAAGCGGCAGTTAGATTTTATTATATTATAATATAATAAATGCATGGATCTTTTTTAAAGTAAATTTAATGGTCTAGGGTCATTCCTACTCCTATAAATAAAGGTAGGGCTGTCAACGGTTACTTTTGGATGCAGATAGTATTAATTTTGTATCTGTATCCAAAATCATATCGGATATCGAATATCCGGCTCTACGGATACAGACATATCAGATAATTATTCTATCCGCCAGCGATCGATAAATCAAGAAATATAAATGAATTTTTTTAGTTTACATATATGTTTTTCAATTCCAATGATCATAAAAGTGTTAAAAATAAAAAAAATGATGAAACTAAATAAATTTGAGTCATTAGTATGCATTTATTGCATATAATATATACCTTCGACTTAGTAAAGAAATAAACAAATCTCATTCATTGTACTAAAACACATATAATTTTAAACATAATGTTAAAAAAATGGGAGTTAAGATTTTCATATGCGGATATCTATGTATGTGTATCCACATCCATTTTTTTGATATCAAATATTGATCCGCTTTTCGAATACGGATATGGACGAATTTCATATTTTTGGGTATTCACAACCCAAAATAAAGGGCTAGACCCATATTCTCTTATTCATATTTTCTTAAGGCAGCAGCGAAGCTCTTCCCTTTCCAATCCTCCATTCTCTTCTGAAACACATATTATAAACATATACAAATCTGATTTACTAAAATTGGAGAGATTAGATTTATGAAAAGGGATGATTCTTTGCTTAGGTAATCTAAATTATTGAATCTCTTTCTTCTTTTCTTATTTTCCTTTCAGTTCTATGAATCTAAACCTTTTTTTGCAAATCCTCTTTAAAAATAAATTATAGATCTGTTGGATTTGGGAATTTTTAGCCTAAAAGCTTTGTTAGATTGGATTTGGATAGCTTTCAGGTGAGTGGAAAATTATATGCATTGTTTATAATAAACATATATAATTCGTTTGTGTAGAATTTGAATCATATGCCTAAAAGTGTCAGATTTGTTTATTTAGTCAAATCTGAATTATTATGAATATTGGTTAAGTATGGATTTGTAGGCCTTTTAATTTATTATCATTACCCTGCCTACAGTTGTTCTTAGATTTGTTTTGGTTATTTTAAACATCTTGGGTTAGAAAATAAGTTCCTAAATCATTTTTTGATTTGTAGTTTTATTCCAAATTCATAAAAATTGGGTGTTGAAGTGTAATTGTGCAGTTTTGGTTAAAATAAGAAAAAGCCTGTTTTGTATCGATATTGTTTATGGTTTTACTTGTTTATTGTAGGTTTTTCCTTTTGTTCTTTTTGCAATAGAAGACATCATTTGAAATCTATGAGAAACATAAATAATTTAAATAAGAATAGATGTGCAAATTCACGTATTTTGTATGTAGTTTGTAACATCTATTCTAAATAAACATCAAACAGCTTCATTGTGATTTGAAATGTGTCAAATTTCCATTTTATAATAAGTTTAGATAAAATATACAATAATTACAATAAATAGAATTTTTATAAGATTTTGAATCCTTTTTTTGGAAGAGCCGACCACTTTTTAAAGTGGCCTGTAACTTTTTAATATAACAAATAATAAAACATTATTATAGGAGTAGACAAAAAGTCTAACTATTCATTTCGGTTTTTAAGTCAGGTCGTCCACCTCATCCAATCTAGGTTACAACATTGGAGCTAGACACTTTTCCTGGACTACAAATTTCCAATTAAACTCCACGTAGGAAGCCAAATACAATAGCATACAATGAAATTACTTAGCAGCAAAACCGAGAAAGGACATAAAAAAGCATTACACAAGCTAGAACCCTTAAAACAGGCATCTACACCGAATGCTAATGTAACAGCCTGAATTTCCGTAACCTTTGACTTGACAAATTACACCCCACGTCCAACCCAAATTGCACAGAAATACGAATCATTAATAGAAAGAAGTTAGAGGATGAGAAATATAAAGAAAGAAAAGTTAGAATAGAAGAAAACGAAGAACAAAAATCTCACAGCGGAATGAATAAAATATATTAAGTTACATAACTTTTGAAATATAAATCAGTAAGTATATATATACATACCATCATCAGAGCACCACAGCTATTTCTGAAAAGTAATAAACACCTGTTTCCAGATACAAACATAGTATGCAACGAAAAATATAATAGTCTATAACTAGCTGGTGAAGACTCCTGCTTCAAGCTCTTCCAAGTGATTATGTAAAATCCTGACTACTTGACTGCCCATATAAAATTTGGGCACCCAAGAGTTTAGGTAAAAATAAAACAAAATAAACTCTAGGTCAGTTATGGGACTGGTGTGAGTAAACTCCAACCATTTGTTTAATTTTCAAAAATCCTTTCGAAATAAATGATAATCATAAGACCGATCCACATATAAATACAGATGGTTTTTACCTTACGATAATCAAAAATATTTTTGATATCAAATCCAGTGATATTATAATAGTGTCTACATCAAATAAATGGCATTCTAGCGGAACACTTGCATCTCACGCTCCATATGTAATATAAAATCAAAATCTGCAGGGCGCTTATTGGAGATTGGATTCCGCCTATGACAAGGTATGGAACCACCTGCCGATCAGAGTACTCTAGAGGGGATACACCGAGGTTCAACAAGAACATCTTGCAACCTTGCCACACATGGCTGGTCACTCATTTAATTTGAGTGTACCGAGCATATTATCACCAATAGTTGTGATCAGCAACCGTTACCGAAAACATACATCAGCGAATAGAATAAGAAGAATTTCTCTAGATCAGGTGATAACTCCCCTAATGGGAATGACCCACTTGGTCATGCTGCCTACCCAATTTATGTCATTTCCCAGGTGATGAGGCTTGAGGTCACGATTATCATTTAAGAACATCTCGCCACCATTTACTTTGAATGCCACATCGGCAGATCCGTCAAATCACTAATTGACGTCTACAAATACACTCTGGGTGTTAAACTGAGAGAATAAATCTCTCGCCACCATATTTGGTATATTTGAAGAAATCAATGTATGTGCCCATCTAGAAATACTATATCAGGCATTCGTCCATATACATTCTGGGATAGGACAAACTGAAGCCACCATCCCATCGATCCATCTTAGGTAATTTCTACCTAGGATTAACAGAACAACCCTTGCATTTTACTCCGTCTTCAACTATCTTCAACATAAGTTGATTTGTAACGCTTATGCCAATACAGAGTTGTTTTCAAATATTAAATCTGATCCCGATCACTTCGTATTGACAACGAAGGTATAAAATAAACCAAAACTTTAACAGTCGGTGATTTAACTATCAAAGAAACATCCATACAATCAACGGTCCCATTTCCAAATGGAAATTCTACCAATCAATCATCAAACAACATTGGCCCCTTTTTATATTAGTTCCTTATTATATTATCAATTCCAAATTCCCTTTTCCCCTCTTCCAGATTCTTTCAAAATTCAATTGTCTTTCTCAATTTTTGGAAAACATTTCCAATACCATAATTTCTTTATTTGAGAAAATGGTTGTTATCCCAGTTAGAAAACATTTCCATATATCCACAAATTCTTATTTTCTATATTTAGAAAATATACACTATTAACATTGAAAACGTTTCCAATTTCCATCTCTTAACTTTTCATTAACCAAATCATTTCATTTTTTTATACTTAGAAAACACCCTTGATTTTACCTTGGGAAACGTTTCCAAAATCTTTTTTTTGGTTAAACCGATGTAATATAATAAACATCGTTGTTAAATCTTAATCTATTAATCATTTATTAACCGCATCAATACTGTAACACCCCACATCCGTTAGCGTCACTCACAAAGGGAGCACTAAGTTCTGTGGAGCATTTAAGGTAAAAGATGCAGATAAATTACATGACAGATAATTAAAGCAGCGGTAAATAAAAACTTTACTTTATTGATAAGATAGCTTGTACAAAGATTGTTTTCTAATAACAAATATCTATCTTGTTTAACAAAATAAAGAGGCATAAATATACAATGATTTTCCCCAATAGAGCATAAGCCAGCCATAGCAGGTGGAAAGAGAGTCCAAAGCACTATGTCACAGAGTCTTCTAGCATGGAAAGAGTAACGGTCCAATCTAATCTGAGCTATACTATTCCCTCCTTAACTACCTGGGGGGGACGGAAGAAAAGAAGACGAAGGAAAAACAGAATCAGACATAAAGTCTGGTAAGTTCAGTGACTTTCAGCATGTGAACAGGTAAAAACAACATGACATGGATTAACTGAATACAAGATAATACCATGATGATAGGGCTAACAAGATAACATAAGATTAATGCAAGATATGATAAGGAAAGATAAGATATTCTTCACTACTTTCTCTGCTTCGCTATTACCCTGTTATTCTGGTTTCTATATCTCTACACCACCTAACTAGTGTCCAACTAGTAATCTGTATAAACTGATAAAACAATAACGTGATCCCAATTCCCGAAATTGTGGTTGTTTTCAGGTGTACATCTATTATTTATCTACCGATGCAGATGCTAAGGTCTGTTTTTCCAGTGACTATGGTCCCACTTGACCCCTCCCTCAACTAATGAAAGGGCACCCTTGACATAAAATGAGAACTATACACAGGCCCCCTATGCTCCACTTAACCTATGGCCATCCGCACCCATAACTAGATAGCAAGTATATGGTCTTTTGGAGTTCTCCGCCTTTCCGCTGTACATATCTCGACTGACTCAAGATGGTAGGTAGACGACGAGTTGCTATCACAGGGCTACTGGTCTCGCCGAATCACGCTGGTCCATCCTAGTCTTTAGGTTGCCTTATATTGCAACCAAGGCATACCCTTGGTTCTTCTAACGCAGACCCTAACCTCTGTGAGCCCAGGAGGATCATCTGCAGCCTCACAGAGGGATACCAAGAGTACCCTCACGTCCCCTCGAAGCCACGTGCTTCGTAACCTAGTTCGTTGGAGCCTTCTTTAAGATCAGATGGACGTTCTCTCCTTCTCGTGTTCTACTTGGTTTTCTTGACTAAGGTTTACTACTTAGTCCTCTTAACTAAGGTTCATCACTTAGTTTCTTGAATTGTTAACTTTCTTAACTAAGGTTTACAACTTAGTCTTCTTAACTAAGGTTTATTACTTAGTTCTTCTTCTCGTTATTTACTTAGCTCTCTTTAACTAAGGTTTATCACTCTGGTTAAGTGTTGGCTTTCTTGTGTTTAACTTAACCCTTTCACTTGTAATGATAACTTTGGTTAAGTGTTCCTTAACCTTACTCGTTCATCAGGTTATATTGGTTAAGTGTTTCTCATTAACTTAACCTTGTCCATTCATCATTCTATAACGGCTAAGTGTTCTAAGTTTACTTAACCCCACCATCTAGTTTAGATAACATGTTAAATTGGTTAAATGTTCTAAATTAACTTAACCTAACTCCACTTTCTAGTCTAGTTAACATGTTACAATGGTTAATCATTTACTTGACCTTACCCACTTGTCTAATTAACATGTTATAACGGTTATTTAACCCCTACAAGTCTTGTCTTGTTAACATGTTAAGTTGGTTAAGTGTCCCTATGGACTTAACCCTTCCATTCTAGCTTAACTGTTTCTTAGCTTTAAATTATTCATTTAAAGCACCAACCACTCACATTAGGCAGATATTGTTGCGGTGACTGGATGTGCCAGTCGGTTCCGGGCAGATTTACACCGCAACTCAGTCTAACCTCGGGTCCTTTTGGGCTCAATGCTCTAACCACCCACATTAGATAGGTATTGTTACGGTTGCTGGATTTGTTGGGCGGTTCCGGGCAGTCTTATACCGTAACTCAATCTAACCTTAGTTTAGGCATATTCGTCTTTCCTAGATTTACATGTTTATCCTTTTTGTCTATATGTAAATTGCTAACAACTCTTTTAAACAAATTTGGCCTATATCATATTCATTTGTCATGCCCACTAACATACCTGTATTCTAGGCCCAAATCTTGATTTACCTATCATTTAACCCAACCTGCAGTTTTATGCCGATTTAGATCTAGTATTCCCATTTACAGTTCATGTCAAAACTAGATTTAATATTCTATTTTACAATTTATGCCTAAAGCTTAGTTCACTTGCCAGTACTAGATTCAATATATCAAATTACATCTTCTATAATTCACGTCTAATTACCCCAATTTGCATCTAATAGTCATGTTATAATACATGCTCTAAATTATGCCAAATAATATAGATTTCATTTTATATCCAAATAACCTCGCATTCATAACGTACGTATACCATGATTTCATAAGTTTTCTAAATACTCATGAAATGAAACTAAAATGGGCATAGAGGATAAACATGAGAATTGACATAAAAGAATAGGCATGCAAAAGCGAGCCAAATACAAGGATAATGGATCCAATGGTTTTGGTGTACATAATAGCTAGTAGGAATAAACTAATCAAGTCACACCCTAGGTATGAGATCCAACAAAATGCCAGTTCGATGTACAACATGGTTTGAAACTATAGTGTTATGGGCATAAATAATTAACCATAATAGTCTTAGGAAATTAACCACAATGGTCATAGTCATGGTCATAGGTATAAATCTCATAGTTATGAATCATAAGAGATTAACCACAATAGTCGTGGATAATTGACAAAAATAGTCCTAGGCAATTATCCTAAATAGTCATGAATCACAGGTGATTAGCCACAATGGTCCTTGTCATAGTCATAGGCAATAGTCTTATGTTCACAGTCATAGGCATAGTCTTGTGTTCACAGTCATAGTCTTAGGCCATTAATAATAGTTTCAACGTCATAGACATAGGCACAGTCTCATCGGTAATTAATCACAATAGTTCTTAATTAGATCCAAAGGCATATACAAGGACAAATTCAAATGAAAGGATTAGGCATATTCTTATATCCATTTAATTACATGCCACAAATAGATCTAGACGTTCAAATCTAAAAAGTAACTGACTTACATTGATCGGTTTTAGAAAAGGATAATCAGATAGCGTTGTGATGATTTGCTATGATTTGCGTGACATTGCCCAAAGCCGTTGAATTAGCATTTGATTCTTTTCTTAAAGCTTTAATCATGATTTGAATCTCTAGTTTGAAGAAGAACTATAACTTATTTTAGTGGAGAATTAGATTTATTTTAATGGTGGAGGTTAGAATAGAGAGAAGCAACATGTAGATGCCTAAGAGAATTTGTGTGAATTTAGGTTGGGTATTAGGTTGTATATATAGGATTTCAATTTGATTAGAGCCGCTAGATGAACCCTAGAATTACCCACAACCATTAGATCAGTTCAGAGCTATCCAGAAGGCCAGGTGACTTAGCACGAATCAAAAAAATGGTCCAGACCTGACTAGGTCGGCCGGGTAGGTCGACCCCTGGTCGACCTGGGTACCAGGTTGACCCACAGGTCAGCCCCCTGGTCGACCTGGGTCCTGGGCGGGAATTTTCCTTCCCAGCCTAGTTTAGGTCTGTTTTCGAATTTTGAACTGAATTTTGAGCTGTTTGAATTTTAAAATGAATTATGAAACTTCCGGAGGTCTTAACTTCTTCATACGGAGTCCGATTTACGCAAATTCGGACTCTATCTCAAGAAGAATTTCGAGACGAACGCAATGACAAAACCCATTTCCCTTAATTCTTCTTCTAAAATTTAATTATACTTAAATTTGTGAAATTTAATGTTGTAGAATTATGGGGTGTTACACTGACCAATCTCGCTACCGAACCTTAACCATTCCTCAGTCAATTATGAAGTAAATCAAGTTGGGGTATAATTATGTTTCAGACCTTAACTGAACAACATTCTCAACTTTGAAATAGTTAAAGCTCACAACATCAATTTCCAATAAAAACATTGCTTACGCAACTCTTAGATTCAATTTAAGAATCCACTTTTTTTATGTAAAACATTTGATTATAACGATTCTGTTGTAATCCTTGCTTTCAAAATATTAAATTAAAATATAATTTGTATTCATTAATTTGAATAAATTGATAAGTAAATAATTAGATAATTAAATCTTGATTAAAACGGAAATAAAAAGTACTTTCCTAAATTCGATATAATCGAATTCCATAAATAACTCTTTCTCAAATAATCTATATTCGATCAATATTCCGAACTTCGAAACAAATCTATCTTTTCAGGTTGACACAAATTTCCTTATACTTATTTCCATTCGCAGAACATTTGCTTTCAAATCGTTATTCACTTTCAAATACAAATATCTCCTTAATAGGTACCTAGACTCGTTTATCAATTCAACTTGATTTTATTTGTAAATATCATTACAAATTTAAATCAAGTCACTTTATAAACCCACGTCATTTTTATAAATTCAGTTAATAATACTGATACTAACTCTTTTCTGTTTATATTCAAATTTCCTTTTTTAAACGCATTTATAAGTTATACATTTCATAACTTCTAAAATCAACTTTATTTGATTTCTACAATTCCTTCTCGTTTAATGATTCTAATTTAAAATAATATTAAATTATCTCAAAACATATAATTTTATTTAAACAACCATAAACATTGAAATATTAGTTTCTTACCATATTTCATTTTAATCATAGATTCGCACAAAATAGAGTTTAATATCTTTTCTGGGATAAATCATTTAAATAAGGTTCGACACAGTCGAATTCTAAACATAAACCCCTTGGATTTATCTAAATTTATTTTATATTACAATCTTTAGAATAAAATCCATCGTTTCCTTTTGAAAAGAATTTTCCTTTCTTATTCAACTTCCATTTTCATAATTTCTTTATAGTTGCTAAGTTTGAAACCCAATTAAAAATATTGGCTTTAAAAACTCATTCCCTTTATAACTGCTATATTCATATCCAATTTCGATTATCGGTGTTAGAACCGATTTTCAATTTTCTATACAAATCCAAACTTGAATTTACAATTCAATTTGTAAAAATCTCAATAAATCATTTCTTTAAAACGATTATTTCAAACCATTAACCCCTTTTCTTAAATTCTTGCGTTTTCTATTTTAAAGCACTTATTTAAACCATACGAATTCATTTTGCAAACCATTTGCAATTATTTTATAAACCCGATTTGGAAAATTTATTCATTTATAAAACTTTTTATTTAATCTAATTCCATATAAAAGTATGAATTAAAACTTAATTTTAGTTATATAAATACATTTTATGAATCAACGTCTTAAAATGATGGATTTTAAACCATCAACTATCAATCACCTAACCAACACTGCCCATTGGTTAATAATAGAACAATGTTGAATTTAAAAATTCAACAATCAATATCTCAACGAACATCCAATCATATTTGGTTTAATCTGTTCATGTAACAATATATGGAACAAAGAATTTTCAATCATATTTGAGGAATCCAATTGGATCCCTCCAACCTGTTTCCTTGCATCCATAGATGTTAACCAATGCAAATATCATTAATATCATTTCAATATAAAATATCATGATAAATAGAATCAATATACAATCAATGATTAAATATTTATAACCAATCAATCATTTCAACTAATTAATCAACCATTCATCCAAACGACCATCACACAGTATAAAATTACTGTACATAAATTTAAAACTCGTTAATATAAATATATAATCGAACCAGAGTTAGTGAGTTTACTCACATTGTTTCGCAGTTGATGATTCTGCTCATTTTATATATAGTTTCAAACAACGTTTGAAACTACATAAAATTCCAACTGACTCTGAATGATTCCATTTCAATTCGTACACATCGCGTTTTTCTGTACGATCCTAATGCCGCTTGTTTTGTCCAATTCTTTATACGAACAAATAATATACGATGTTTACAACCTTTTGTATAAATTGAAATCCTTGAATACTTAATGGTGATCACGAATAGTTAATTACTGTTTCATTAATTAAAACATCTAATCACCGATTCCAGGAAAATCGCCCGATGCTCTCTTCTAAAACCTGATATCGCATCTCCATTCTTTCGAAGATCACTACTCCACCGTTAGTGAGCTTCGGGATGCCACATCATCAACCTCCGGTGCTCCATCGACTGGGCTACCACCTGATACCATTGTGACATGCTCCGGTGCCCTACAGCTCTGCCACGTCCCCAAAATTGAATAATTTCCAATGATAACCACCCACAAAATAACCCACGTTTAACCTCCTCCACCGCCGTCCTCCGATCACCGAAATGTTCCCCTCTATCACCAACACATGCACCATCCCTTCCTCTCCCTTTATCCTTCTGACGTCATTAGCCAATTACCAACGTCGACCTCGTAAACCCAATAAGATGAACTGCACCTCCTCTCCTTCGGGCTGGAATTCCATCACCACAGTTCACCAGTGTCCACCCTACCACCTCCAAAAGGGCCGCTGCACCTCCCCTATCCTTCGCCTAAAACAGCTCCGACCATCTCCCTCTAGGTTCACCAAAATCGAGGCAAAACCCTTGCGCCTTTAAATGATAATTTCTCACTCCACGCTTCTCCAGTCGACACCAAATTCAATATAAACATGAACTCGCTCCACTCTACAATTCCATGTTGAAAATTTTCTTAAATAACTTACGAATTAGAAGTTAGAATTTAGAATAGGATTGAACGGGAAGGGAAATAATGAAAGAGAGGTTAGGGATTTGGTTGTGTATATATACAGAATTTTAATATTATAATAATTGTGTGCTATTCACCACTCAACGTTTTCGATTCGTACGATCACATACGATGTCCGATTGAGATGAAATCGGAAATGGTGCAATAGCTAAATGTTACGGACCAGAACTGGTTTCGTCGAATTCCATGAACCTTTGAAAAACTCCTATTTTAATTCACTATGTAAATAAATACGTGTTTCTATCGCTCACGATCTTCAAAATAACTCCAGTTGACTTCAAACTAGAAATCATATAATATTTAATCACTATGGATTCTATAAAATTAGTTTCGCTGAAACTGGAGATCATATGAAAATTTTTTATATCCAAATTCCATATTAAAATCGATAAAATGATTATATAACAATCTAGGCGTCTATGATTACCGCGGTTGCAACGATCCAAGAATTTTGACGTTAAAAATATAAATTAAATTAGGATTTAATGTTTAAAATAAATATTTAGATTTGGTTTTCGACCTAGAAATAGGACTTTTATTCGTTTTGAACATAGTATTTACTTTTACAATGAAGATGGTTTGTAAATATAATCTCAATTTAATGTTCGCCAAAATTATTATTTTTTTAGAAAAATTTGTGTTTACTTTAAATTATGAATGTTATTATCATAATTTAGCTGATTTGAATATATTAATGCATTCAAAATTTAACTTCGAATTTTAAGGTTGTAATTTGAATAAGATATAATTTACCATAGGAAAATTTGATTTCCAAATATAAGTTAACGTTCTAATTTAAGTAAATGATTAGTTTTGAATAAACCGCTAAGTTTAAATTCATTTTAAGTGGCGTTATTTGTATTGTAATGTAACGAAAGAAAAATAACAACAAAGAATGAAGTTTGGAATATAACTGTATAGTTTATACTGAAAAGAAATTCCAATTTATGTGAAAATTTACTTTAAACCATTGTAATTTGAGAACTAAAATTAATTTATTTTAAATAAAGTTTGAATATTTTAATTTAAACGGTTAATTGAAATTGTTTTGTATAAACCATTAAGCAAAAATTTATTTTAAACAGTAATAGATGAATATATGGTAAATGTAATTTTACATGTCTAATTTAATTTATTGTTTAATATTTGTGTATAACATGTTGAAGTAACATAAACAATGTTGTCTTGTTTGTTTTCATTCCAACCGTGTACCGCGTCCATAAACAATGCGTTCAAACCATTTCTTCATTGTTCAACCCAATGTTTAATTCAACAATATCAGATAATATCTTCCTTAGGATTTGCAGCAGCCCCTAGAAATCTCATTTCAGATTTGGGGCGGTGGAAATTATTTACCATCTATCTCCACTTTGCTGCTAATTTAACACCTGTTGACTGCCTCTTGAAATTGATTAACATGTGTGCTTCCTCTTCTATCATTGGTCTGCTTTGTTCAAGTTATAAAATGGGGTACCGTTCTCTGTTGTTCACAGCAAATCAATTACCTTTCTCCTTAATTTAGCTCAACAGCCGATCACTTTCCCTTTTCTTCCTTTAGCTAAATCAAATTTCCCCTTTTATTTCCTTTATCAGCCAAAGTGAACCCATTTTCCCCAAATCCACATTTTTATCTTTTCCTAAAACAAAATTTAATGGTTTGTTGACACTGGTCCCATTGTTCCCTTCCGATCCACTTCCTCCACTGCCACTCCTGTCGCCACCTCCCATCCTCACCTATAACACCCCACATCCGTTAGTGTCACTCACAAAGGGAATGCACTAAGTTCCGTGGAGCATTTAGGGTAAAAGATGCAGATAAATTACAAGACAGACAGAAATTAAACAGCGGAAAGTAAAACTTTATTTTATTGATAACATAGTTTGTACAACGATTTCTTTATAATATCAGAGTATCATCTGTCTTACAAAATAAAGAAGCATAAAAATACATTTATATTCCCCAATTTTAGCAAGAGCCAGCCATAGCATCTGAAAAGAGAATCTAAGCAAAACTTTGACAAATCTTCAAGCTGGGAAAGAGTGGCAGTCCAACTTAACCTGAGCTATACTATTCCCTCCTTTACTACCTGGGGGGGGGGGACGGAAGAAAAGAAGACGAAAGAAAAACAGAGTCAGACATAAAGCCTGAGTAAGCTCAGTAACTTCTAGCATGTGAACATGGAAAAACAAAACGACATGAATTAACTGAATACAAGATAACGCCATGATGATAGGGTTGGCAAGATTAGACAAGATTAACACAAGATATGCTAAACTAAGATAAACTGGATATGCTCTAATACTTTCGCCGCTTCGCTATTTACTTGTTATACTGATTTTTATATCTCTGCACCACCTAACTAGTGTCCCAACTAGTAACGATAACGTGATCCCAATCCCTGTAGTTTCCATTGCCTTCAGGCATACATTTATTATTTATTACCTAGATCTAATCTAGGGTTTTCTATCAAGTGCTTTCTAGATTCAACTAGAGTTTACAATATCTGCTGAACGCTTCTCGGATTCAGGGTTTATGCCACCTAGTCCAACTAGGGATTATGCTACCTGTCAAACGATGCCCCCAAGTCTAGGACACACTACCTAGAGTGGTATATGTTCCTATACTTCCCCACACATGTATCGCGAATCGTTATCGCTTGTCTAGGTGCACATGTACTGTAATGTGCGGCCCGAGTCCTTTGGCAGGGTAAATCAAGAAACACAGAACTCGGTCGGGAGCTTTCAGATATCTGCCGATGCAGATGCTAAGGTCTGTTTTTTATTCCAGTGGCAATGGTCCCACTCGACCCCTCCCTCAACTAATTAAAGGCACACCTTGAAAAATGAGAACTATAAGCAGGCCCTCTATGCCACATTGTCCTATGGCCATCCGCAACCATAACTAGATAGCAAGTATATGGTCTTTTGGAGTTCTCCGCCTTTCCGCTTCACGTATCTCGACTGATTGAAGATGGATGGTAGACGACGAGTTGCTATCATAGGGCTACCGGTTTCTCGCCGAATCACGCTGGTCCATCCTAGCCTTTAGGTTGCCATATTTTGCAACCAAGGCATACCCTTGGTTCTTCTACCACAGACCTTAACCTCTGTGAGCCCAGGAGGATCATCTGCAGCCTCACAGAGGGATACCAAGAGTACCCTCACGTCCCCTCGAAGCCTCGGGCTTCGTAACCCAATTCGTTGGAGCCTTCGTTTTAATCAGACGGACTTTCGCCCCTTCCCGTGTTATACTAAGAATTACTACTTATTTTTACTACCTAAGGTTTACCACTTAGTTTCCAAAATCGTTGTTTTCTTAACTAAAGTTTACTACTTAGCTCCTTTTAACTAAGGTTTACTACTTAGTTCTCTTTCCTGTTAATTTGGATTGGTTAAGTGTTATTAGTCGATTCAAGCTAACTTAACCCTCCTCACTTATCCTGTTAAATTGGTTAAGTGTTATCAGTAATTCATGTTGACTTAACCCAACCACAAACCAAGTTATATTGGTTAAGTATTTCTTATTACTTAACCCTACCCATTCATCTTGCATTGGGTAGGTGTTCCTTTTTAACTTAACCTTGCCCGTCTGTTTTAACTAACATGTTATTAATGGTTAAGTATTATTCCTTCATGTTTTAGACTTAACCCTATTCCTTTATCACAATCCGATGGTTAAGTACTCAAGTTTACTTAACCCTATGGTCTAGTCCAGCTAACATATCAAATTGGCTAAGTGTATTTACTTAACCCTAACCTCTAGTCTAGTTAACATGTTAATTTGGCTAAGTGTATTAACTTTACTTAACCCCACCTTCTAGTCTAGTTAACATGTTAATTTGGCTAAGTGTATTAACTTTACTTAACCCCACCTTCTAGTCTAGTTAACATGTTAATTTGGCTAAGTGTTTTCTTAGTTACTTAACCCCTACAAATCTTGTCTTGTTACCATGTTAAGTTGGTTAAGTGTCCCTATGGACTTATCCATCCCATTCTAGCTTAACTATGTTAAGTTGGTTAAGCGTTCCTATGGACTTAACCCTCCCATTCTAGCTTAATTGTGTTAAGTGTCAGTATGAACCTAACCCCACCCATCGGTCTTGTTGTCCTGTTGAATTGGTTAAGTGTCTTAGTTAACTTAACCCTAGCATTCTTTTTCTAGCTTTTATTAAATAGATTAAAGCCGCGACCACTCACATTAGACAGATATTGTTGCGAATACTGGATGTGTCGGTTGGTTCCGGGCAGGTTTACATCGTAACTCAGTCTAACCTCGGGTTAGGCATATTCGTGTTTTCTAAGTTCAAAGGGTTTTGATTAATTTTTAAATCAGGTTTTGAAAGCAACCATCCCGTCCGTCGGATCAGTTAGGGATAGCCAGGGAGAGCAGGAAACTTGTATTTTCCAAACCCAAGCCTAGACACTATCCTCTCTGTCACCCTAGAACTTTCTGGTGTGTTATTAAAAGAGATGTCGTTAATAAACCTCTAATTTGTCTAAATTTACATTTTCTCATTTAGGACAAATTCTATAAGTAAATTATTCCTAATTTACTTATCTCCTAATTACTCTTTTAATGTAAATTGTCAGCATTCATTCTTATGGCCCATTTCCCCCTCTAAATCATATTTATGCTTTTTGGTATGTAAACTATACCAAATTAAGTGTCACTAACAATCATTTTGCTAAACCTGACCATTACTCCCAATTATGGCCAATTTCGAATTTATGCCAATATACGTATCATGCCAAATTAGCTAATCCAATTCTGATTTAACATTTTAATTACAGTTCATGTCAAACTAGACTTATTTTTCTAGTTCACAATTCATGTAAATGCTAGATTTTCAAGTCAATACTAGATTCAAATTACACATCCTATAATTCATGTCAAATTTATCCAATTTGCATTTCTATGAACATGCCATAATCCATGTTCCCAATTTATGCCAATTTCCAAGTTTAAAACTACGTTTTTAGTAAATTTCATATTTTGCCCAAATCGTATTCCCATCGTTCGTATAATTGTGACTCAACCTAGATTATAGATAAATCTAGACTCGTAGAAAATAGGGAATGAACCAAAGATTGCTATGAAAAAGATAAACATAACAACTGGCATAAAATGATAATTTACTAATTACAGACGTAACGAATTTCACTGAAATTGATCTAAAACATCGAAGGCCTATAGGTCTGAAAATCTTATGACATAAAAAGGGTTGAATAACGACGTAGGTTCAAGAGCATGGGTAGACCTAACTTAATAGGTAAATTCCCAAGATCTAAAACCAAAGAAAACCAAGAATAGATAGAATAGATAAACATGGGTAGACCTAACTTAATAGGTAAATTCCCAAGATCTAAAACCAAAGAAAACCAAGAATAGACAGAATAGATAATCGGGTTTAGACCCAATTTCATAGTCACAAAACTTAAGCAATACTTTCCTAGTCATGAATCATAGGTGTTTAATCACAGTAGCCCTTGTTATGTCATAGGCAATAGTTTATGCTTCCTAGTCAAAGGCATAGGCTTGTGTTCATAGTCAAGGAAATAATTCTTATAGTCATAATCACAGTCATAGGAAATGCTCATAGTCATAGGCAATGTTCATAGTCATAGGCAATGTTCATAGTCATAGGCGGTGTTCATAGTCATAGGCAAGGCCTAATTGGTCATCGAATCATAACAGTTCTTAATTAGGTCCAAAGATATAGGCACAGATTTGAATAGAAAGATTTGGCATATTCTTTTATTCCTTTAATTTCATGTCACGAATAGAGAAAGTGTTGAAATCTAAAAAGTAACCGACTTACAAAGATTAGATTAGATTCGTAGAAAAACAGTCGTTGAAGTCGTTTGGTTCTTCACTTGAATCCTAGCTTGACTTGAATCTCCTCTTGAAAGTCTTGAGCAGCATTTCCTTGTATTGATTTATTTTATATATTATTTATTTATACATTTTCTCAGAGGCAACATAAGGATAGAAAAGAATTATGAATAGAGAAGGAGACTAAGGCTGTTTAAATAGTGTAGAAGTCAACGAATCTGGTCAGAATGGCCTTCGGATACAGAAGAACGAACCAGGCTGCAGATCTGGAAAAAGCAGGGGGGTCGACCCCCAGGTCGACTACCCAGTCGACCTGGTCCCCCCCAGGTCGACACCCTAGTCGACCTGGGTACCCAGGTCGACTCCCAGGTCGACCCCCTGGTCGACCAGGGTCCTGGGCTGGAAATTTCCCACCCAGCCTGCTTCTGGGTCTGTTTTGAAATTTGAACTTTGCTGAAACTTCCGGAGGCCATATCTTCCTCATACGGACTCCGATTTACGCAAACTCAAACTCGTTTTCATGCAGAATTCCGAGACGAACGCAATGACGTAGCCCGTTTCCCTTGATTTTGATTTTAAATTCTAATTCTGCCTTGATTTGTGAATCTTAGCGTTACAGCATTACAAGGTGTTACATTCTCCCCCACTTAAAAGGATTTCGTCCCCGAAATCTTCAAGTTAGGAAGAATGTGTCCTACCATCCAATCACCCATCTACTCAATCATTCAATCACAGGCATTCATTTTCCTTAAAAGATTTCTAATGCTTTCATGTTCACATGCATAGTGTGTGTATATGTCTTTATATAATGCAAAATCAGGTGGTTTACTGATTCAGTTGACCTCCTTAATGCGAATCATGTCAGTGCCGTGCGTCCAATCATGTATGCAAGCATCCCTAGTTATGTAAATACTACATGTGTGCATAGCCATTCATCCATATGCAATATCCATATGATAACATATCATGTTCAACTTACAACCAAATACATATCTGTAAATGCAATATGAAAGCGTCTGAACCGATCTAGTGTCTAATACGTATGCATATGCATTCACGAGCAACCATTAGCAACCACTTGCAACCATCAACTATAACATGTTTCAAATACATGTTTACATCCATTGGCTTCTATCTAAGGATCGAAGATACGACCTAGAGGATATACTTTGGAAAGAGAGAAACAATTATGCGTAAAGCTCCTAAAAAGAAATCAAGGATGCACCCTTAAGGAAAATGGTATGTTGCTAGTATCTAGCCTTCTTGAGCTTTACTCCACTGTATCTTAACTAATTTAACTTCACGATTGTGAAGTTCCTGATCTCCATTTCCAAAATAAACAGATGTCAATCACGGTACCAAGTGTACATACCAAGATGGCTTGAGGTCTCTCTCTTATCCGCCATGCCATAACTATAAGGGTCGAAAGGTTACTACGTGCCTTTTAGAGTGCCTGCCACAACTATTCATCTCTCACGCAAACCATCCTAGTTGAACTTGACAATCCTCAAGTACAAGCCCCAAAGGCCTAAACCAATATCAGACAAGCACCCAAGGAATATCTCCTCCGAATTTAGATGATCTACGTTAGATGATATAAGCAAACTCGATAGCTATTCTCAAATCCCTACAAACCAAAAATAAACTGGTCAGACCACCAATTGGATTTGAGACTCTAGTGGGATCTTTCTACTATACAAGTACTATGGTGCAGAGACTCAACTATGGAACTGGATATGAACAAATGAGAAGCGCTAAAACCAAAGGAGAGAATACGAACAGCAAAACTGGACTCTTCCAACAGAACTTGACTACCTTTCTCCTAGGTACGCTTGGTGGCGAAAGTAGGTACTTGCCCTTCTGAAAATCTTGTTCCTCGTTCTTGCCCTTGTCCTTAATTATATGCCCTACCATACCCTAGTAAAGATACTTCCTCTTGTCTTAGGTTTTATAATTCCTTCCTTCTTCGTGAGCTAAATCCACATCCATGAATTCCACATCCTCTTCCGTGTGTAACCATGTTGACAAATATCTCGAAAGCTGCCTCTATCGTCCGGAAAACCCTATAAGCTTTGAAAGAAAACTGGCCGCAGGTGAAACTACTACGGTTATAGATGGAAGTCGGGCACTACTTTCCCTTCGATGAGGTTACCTCCCAGAAAGCCAGGAGCCCTAGAGACTCAAGAAAGAAGGAGACAAGAATTCAAACAGAGGAAGAGAAGATAGTGCGTATGGCTTTGGAGAATATGCCTTTAAAAACAAATCTTTTCTTTCGAAAATGCTTCTTTTAAAACCGTTTTGAAAACAAATTTTCAAATCCTTTATCTGATCCGGTAACCTTCAGCTCTGATACCACGTGTAACACCCCACATCCGTTAGTGTCACTCACAATGGGAATGCACTAAGTTCTGTGGAGCATTTAGGGTAAAAGATGCTGATAAATTACAAGACAGACAGAAATTAAACAGCGGAAAATAAAACTTTATTTTATTGATAACATAGTTTGTACAACGATTTCTTTATAATATCAGATTATCATCTATCTTACAAAATAAAGAAGCATAAAAATACATTTATATTCCCCAATTTTTGCAAGAGCAAGCCATAGAATCTGAAAAGAGAATCCAAGCAAAACTTTGACAAATCTTCAAGCTGGGAAAGAGTGACAGTCCAACTTAACCTGAGCTATACTATTCCCTCCTTTACTACCGGGGGGGGGGGGGAACGGAAGAAAAGAAGACGAAAGAAAAACAGAGTCAGACATAAAGTCTGAGTAAGTTCAGTAACTTCTAGCATGTGAACATGGAAAAACAAAACGACATGAATTAACTGAATACGAGATAACACCATGATGATAGGGTTGGCAAGATTAGACAAGATTAACACAAGATATGCTAAACTAAGATAAACTGGATATGCTCTAATACTTTCGACGCTTCGCTATTTCCTTGTTATACTGATTTCTATATCTCTGCACCACCTAACTAGTGTCCCAACTAGTAACGGTAACGTGATCCCAATCCCGGTAGTTTCCATTGCCTTCAGGCATACATTTATTACCTAGATCTAATCTAGGGTTTTCTATCAAGTGCTTTCTAGATTCTACTAGAGTTTACAATATCTGCTGAACGGTTCTCGGATTCAGGGTTTATGCCACCTAGTCCAACAAGGGATTATGCTACTTGTCGAACGATGCCCCCAAGTCTAGGACACACTACCTAGAGTGGTATATGTTCCTATACTTCCCCACGCATGTATCGCGAATCGTTATCGCTTGTCTAGGTGCACATGTCCTGTAATGTGCGGCCCGAGTCCTGTGGCAGGGCAAATCAACAAACACAGAACTTGGTCGGGAGCTTTCAGATATCTGCCGATGCAGATGCTAAGGTCTGTTTTCTATTCCAGTGGCTATGGTCCCACTCGACCCCTCCCTCAACTAATGAAAGGCACACCTTGAAAAATGAGAACTATAAGCAGGCCCCCTATGCCCCACTGTCCTATGGCCATCCGCAACCATAACTAGGTAGCAAGTATATGGTCTTTTGGAGCTCTCCGCCTTTCCGCTTCATGTATCTCGACTGGCTGAAGATGGATGGTAGACGACGAGTTGCTATCACAGGGCTACCGGTTTCTCGCCGAATCACGCTGGTCCATCCTAGTCTTTAGGTTGCCATATTTTGCAACTAAGGCATACCTTGGTTCTTCTACCGCAGACCTAAACCTCTGTGAGCCCAGGAGGATCATCTGCAGCCTCACAGTGGGATACCAAGTTTACCCTCACGTCCCCTCGAAGCCTCGGGCTTCGTAACCCAATTCTTTGGAGCCTTCGTTTTAATCAGACGGACTTTCGCTCCTTCCCGTGTTATACTAAGAATTACTACTTAGTTCTACTAACTATGGTTTACCACTTAGTTTCCAGAATCGTTGTTTTCTAAACTAAGGTTTACTACTTAGCTCCTTTTAACTAAGGTTTACTACTTTGTTCTCTTTCCCGTCAATTTGGATCGGTTAAGTGTTATTAGTCGATTCAAGCTAACTTAACCCTCCTCACTTATCCTGTTAAACTGGTTAAGTGTTATCAGTAATTCGTGTTGACATAACCCTACCACAAACCAAGTTATGTTGGTTAAGTATTTCTTATTACTTAACCCTACCCATTCATCTTGCATTGGTTAGGTGTTCCTTTTTAACTTAACCTTGCTCGTCTGTTTTAACTAACATGTTATTAATGGTTAAGTATTATTCCTTCATGTTTTAGACTTAACCCTATTCCTTTATCACAATCTGATGGTTAAGTACTCAAGTTTACTTAACCCTATGGTCTAGTCCAGCTAACATATCAAATTGGCTAAGTGTATTTACTTAACCCCAACCTCTAGTCTAGTTAACATGTTAATTTGGCTAAGTGTATTAAGTTTACTTAACCCCACCTTCTAGTCTAGTTAACATGTTAATTTGGCTAAGTGTATTAACTTTACTTAACCCCGCCTTCTAGTCTAGTTAACATGTTAATTTGGCTAAGTGTTTTCTTAGTTACTTAACCCATACAAATCTTGTCTTATTACCATGTTAAGTTGGTTAAGTGTCCCTATGGACTTAGCCCTCCCATTCTAGCTTAACTGTGTTAAGTAGGTTAAGCGTTCCTATGGACTTAACCCTCCCATTCTAGCTTAATTGTGTTAAGTGTCAGTATGAACCTAACCCCACCCATCGGTCTTGTTGTCCTGTTGAATTGGTTAAGTGTCTTAGTTAACTTAACCCTAGCATTCTTGTTCTAGCTTTAATTAAATAGATTAAAGCTGCGACCACTCACATTAGACATATATTGTTGCGAATACTGGATGTGCCGGTTGGTTCCGGGCAGGTTTAAATCGCAACTCAGTCTAACCTCGGGTTAGGCATATTCGTGTTTTCTAAGTTCAAAGGGTTTTGATTAATTTTCAAATCGGGTTTTGAAAGCAACCATCCCATCCGTCGGATCAGTTAGGGATAGCCAGGGAGAGCAGGAAACTTGTATTTTCCAAACCCAAGCCTAGACACTATCCTCTCTGTCACCCTAGAACTTTCTGGTTTGTTATTAAAAGAGATGTCGTTAATAAACCTTTAATTTGTCTAAATTTACATTTTCTCATTTAGGACAAATTGTATAAGTTAATTATTCCTAATTTACTTATCTCCTAATTACTCTTTTAATGTAAATTGTCAACATTCATTCTTATGGCCCATTTCCCCCTCTAAATCATATTTATGCTTTTTGGTATGTAAACTATACCAAATTAAGTGTCACTAACCATGATTTTGCTAAACCTGACCATTACTCCCAATTATGGCCAATTTCGAATTTATGTCAATATATTTATCATGCCAAATTAGCTAATCCAATTCTGATTTAACATTTTAATTACAGTTCATGTCAAACTAGACTTATTATTCTAGTTCACAATTCATGTAAATGCTAGATTTTCAAGTCAATACTAGATTCAAATTACACATCCTATAATTCATGTCAAATTTATCCAATTTGCATTTCTATGAACATGCCATAATCCATGTTCCCAATTTATGCCAATTTCCAAGTTTAAAACTACGTTTTTAGTAAATTTCATATTTTGCCCAAATCGTATTCCCATTGTTCGTATAATTGTGACTCAACCTAGATTATAGATAAATCTAGATTCGTAGAAAATAGGGAATGAACCAAAGATTGCTATGAAAAAGATAAACATAACAACTGGCATAAAATGATAATTTACTAATTACAGACCTAACGAATTTCACTGAAATTGATCTAAAACATCGAAGGCCTATAGGTCTGAAAATCTTATGACATAAAAAGGGTTGAATAACGACGTAGGTTCAAGAGCATGGGTAGACCTAACTTAATAGGTAAATTCCCAAGATCTAAAACCAAAGAAAACCAAGAATAGACAGAATAAATAAACATGGGTAGACCTAACTTAATAGGTAAATTCCCAAGATCTAAAACCAAAGAAAACCAAGAATAGACAGAATAGATAATCGGGTTTATACCCAATTTCATAGTCACAAAACTTAAGCAATACTTTCCTAGTCATGAATCATAGGTGTCTAATCACAGTAGCCCTTGTTATGTCATAAGCAATAGTTTATGCTTCCTAGTCAAAGGCATAGGCTTGTGTTCATAGTCAAGGAAATAATTCTTATAGTCACAATCACAGTCATAGGCAATGTTCATAGTCATAGGCAAGGCCTAATTGGTCATCGAATCATAACAGTTCTTAATTAGGTCCAAAGATATAGGCACAGATTTGAATAGAAAGATTTGGCATATTCTTTTATTCCTTTAATTTCATGTCAAGAATAGAGAAAGTGTTCAAATCTAAAAAGTAACTGACTTACAGAGATTAGATTAGATTCGTAGAAAAACAGTCGTTGAAGTCGTTTGAATCTTCACTTGAATCCTAGCTTGACTTGAATCTCCTCTTGAAAGTCTTGAGCAGCATTTCCTCGTCTTGATTTATTTTATATATTATTTATTTATACATTTTCTCAGAGGCAGCATAAGGATAGAAAAGAATTGTGAATAGAGAAGGAGACTAAGGTTGTTTATATAGTGTAGAAGTCAACGAATCTGGTCAGAATGGCATCCGGATACAGAAGAACGAACCAGGCTGCAGATCTGGAAAAAGCAGGGGGGTCGACCCCTAGGTCAACTACCCAGTCGACCTGGTCCCCCCCCCCAAGTTGACACCCTAGTCGACCTGGGTACCCAGGTCGACTCCCAGGTCGACCCCCTGGTCGACCTGGGTCCTGGGCGGGAAATTTCCCGCCCAGCCCGCTTCTGGGTCTGTTTTGAAATTTGAACTTTGCTGAAACTTCCGGAGGCCATATCTTCCTCATACGGACTCCGATTTACACAAACTCAGACTTGTTTTCATGCAGCATTCCGAGATGAACGCAATGGCGCAGCCCGTTTCCCTTGATTTTGATATTAAATTCTAATTCTACCTTGATTTGTGAATCTTAGTGTTACAGCATTACGGGGTGTTACGCAAGTCGTCGCCATCACCATCGCCATCGCCATCTGAGGCACCGCTGATTCGACCACCCAAGTTACGCTTCTCCTCTACTGACCTCGGTGTCCCACCTTCTTTCTGTCAAATCGCGCTACCATTTTCATATACTATAGTCGCTTGCAAGTCATCCCACCGCCACCACTGGAGTAACATGCGCCGCCACCTGAACGCCTCTACTGACCGCCACTGTTCCAAAAATAAACAAAGGCGGTCAACGCCCAGTCACTATTCTCCAGCGATGGGCTTCGGCCTCTGTCGACTAGTACAACCCTCCTCCATCTTTCCAGCATAGCACCCATTTCTGGTAAGTGAAACTGAGTTGCCAAGTCCAGCCTTGCGACGAAATGTAAGTTTACTTATAGATTTATACTGTCTTTAAGTTTCGGACTTCAGTCTACACTAAGAATAATTAGTTATGGGTTATTTTTTCTCTTCCTATTTTAGTGTTGGCTGTTTGGAGTTGAATTTAATAGTGCATGTCATTTTCTGTTTCAACATTTGTTGTGTATATACTCCTTATTCCATATGGTGACATCTCCCTATGAGCAAGGCCAACTGTCTTAACCCTGCTACTTGATACGTGAACTGTCAAAAAGGAAGTACTGTTGAAAAGATTTAAACTCAACCATTTTGAACCACATGTTAAGCTACATATTAAGTCAAACAAGGTTTTAAAGGTTTTTTTTATGAGTAAGCAATTTATATTCATTGATCACTTTCAGTTTTATGTATCCGCATTGGTATGGACAATTAAATTTGCTGTAACCACATTTATGGTCATTTTTTTCACATGTTGTCCGGGTTTTCCCCTTGCATGTTTAGGCATGCTGGTCTACCCCTAAACCGTGTGATTTTGTGACATTTTGCACCTTACATAATTGATATTGATCACCCTAAAGTAAAATAAACTGCCTATGGGTCCGGTCTTTAGTTCGTTGAGGAAATATTGCCTACATGTTATCTTGGCTTGTATACTTACTTGGTGTCATTTATGCTACTGTACTCAAGTGGCCTCTCTTTGATTTTAGCCAAACACTATACCCGTGTGGCTCGTATTCTATAACACGTGTGCTATGTTATAATATTTAAATGTTGACTTGACCATTCCTGAGCTTATGCATTCAATTTCCACTTTACATTGCTATCAACAAGTTGGTCATGTTGTGCCACCAATACCTAGTTTTGACCATTCACACATGCAAGCTTCGTTTTGTCACCCTCTCTTACCTTGCATGTTTGGTATTCCCTGTATATATATACTTCTTTCGTGGCAAGATGGAACCCGCGTCATGTTTGAAATCTCTATGCTTTGTCACTTTGCATACGTATGCATCGTATCTCATATTTGTGCCTTGGAGCCGCCGCTCTTCTTCTCCCATTATGGACGCGATGTTTTGAACCATGCATGGTGCCATTCCATATTTTAATGTTATGCGATTTCCGTGGTATTCTTTGTTTTGCTGTATTACTTTGGCCATGATATTGCCTTTATTAGCATGCATGTCTGCAGTTCACCAATATGCTCGAATTATTAATATTTTTGATGGATTAAACTAATTATATTTAGTGTTTATCGAAGTGTGCTAACATGAAATAAGTTTAATCCTAACTCGAGTGTTTTGTGTTTTGCATGGGACGCTCGGGTCAGGCGCTAAGTGTTCCAAGTTTAAAGATATCAGCTTGCAAACTGGAAAGGATGTGTAGATGTGAAGACGCATGCGTGCACTAAGCTCGACAAAATGGTAAATTGGTTTAAAGAAATTTATGTGCATATTTTATCTTCCGCTATACAAAATTTTGTAAATGCTCTGATATTTATATAAAATTTTACTCCACTACAAATTAGTGTACTCTGTGATTCTGTTTTACTTCTGTTTAAACCATATAAGCGAATAACAACCTGTCATTTTGAACGTTTCGAGTTGGTTTAATTGCCAACTTGAGATGGGCAAAATGCCAGGTCGTTACATCTGGTATCAGAGCTTTGGTTCATATAATTCTTGGCTTATTTGGTTTAAAAACTCATTAGAGATAAGGTAGAAATACCTTAGAATGAACAGAATTGATGCTAGAATCAGCGGAATTCAAAAAATAAATTATTTCGGAAGAGATTTTGAATTAAATTTTTGAGAAAAATATTTTCGAAAATAAAGGCTTTTTGCGGCTATTGCGGGAAAGATTTTCAAAATCAATTGTCGAGTGTTCGAAATTTTCAAAAAAAAAAGAAGAAGTGAAAGTTGAACCGATTTTCCAAGAATTTTGAAATCTTCTAATAAATTATTTTGAAGAGGAGGGATAGAAAAGAAAGGAGATTTCAAAACTAAAATGAAAATTTCGTAATGATTAAAACCTATAGGTGAACGATGTATCTATGAATGGCGATTAATTTGAGAACTATTTTTTGAAAGGGATTTTATCAATCAAAGCAAGTACTAAAGTATGGGAAAATTTAAAAACTTGGTAAAGTTGAAACTGGACGAAGTTGAGATTTGACGGTACTCGATTTGAGGGACGATGGTGGAAATATGAGCTGAATCGGAACTGGAATTGATTTGGATCGGACTGAAATTGGTATTAATTACTTTTAGTATGTTATATCTCTTTTTTTTCTGAACCTTATTTTAAGTAATCTTGTTTTACCAATTATTACTCAAGTTACTTCTCAAATTTATTCATTTTTTATACCTAGTTTTCTACTTTTGTCTAAATTATTCATATTTTCATAATATTTAACCTTTGCCTTAACTATTTGATATGTATTTAGTTCTATTTTGCTCTTACTATTTGTATTTAACCATTTTATTGTAAATTTGGCATCTAAAACCTTTTTACCTGACTCTTTTACAATAAAACTATTTGTATTTAGCTTTCATACGTTATATTCTTTGTAATCACCCTAACATTCCAAATTTGATTTAATTATTTGTATTTATAGTATTCAATCTTATTTAACATATTTATTTATTCAAATTTATTTCCTTGTAAACTATTGTATTTAGTTCAAATTAATTTGACTATTTTATTTAAACTACTTTTCTGAAATTACCTCGTACTTGACTATTTTATTTGGATTTTAATTTGTGAAATTCTACCTTATTTTACTCGACTTGTTTATTCCCACTTATGTTACTTTAAAAACTTTATTACTTTACTTTTTTACCTACATTATCTTTTACTTAACTATTCTATTTGGTTTGCAATATGTGAGGTCTTATATATCTTTTACTTGGAAATAGTTAACCCAACTTAATTTGGAAGTATATGAATTTCGATCCAGGAAATTATGGTGTATAAATTAAGTACGAAGACTCAATCGAATAACGGAATGCGCGATTTGTAAATCCAATTCAAATATGATGTTTCAATAAAAAATTTGAGAACACGAATTTGGATTTGAAATGATCAATTTAGAAATCAGAAATGACCTCTGGAATAGAATGAAAATTTCCAAGATATCGATATAAAGTTTCCAGGACTTATAAGGAAGCGATTAATTTGAAACTACCGTTTTGGAAGGTAATTGACATGAAATGAAATCATACGCAAAGGAAGGTGTGTGTGTGTGTATATATAAGAATGATGTGTTTGAAAACATGATTTGGAAATCTTAGGTAAATAGACATTTATATAAGTACGATATATTGAAACGTGAAATGAACTACTATGTATATAGTATCATATGGTTTCAAATTAAGATATGGGAAGTACCTTCGGCGAATAATGAATCTATTTGGTAGGTATTTCATGTGATGATTGGGTTGTCTGGACACAAAATTTGTACGTTTCCTTTGACTAAATAACGAAATTCGCAGGGCTGGGAGCGCCTACGGCGACAGATGTTTCCTGGGGGACCCAGGCGAAACCATTGTGTTTGCTGTGATTTATGGTCGATCTGCGATGGCTTAATCCACAAGGCTGGGAGTGCCTATGATACATATGTTTCTTGGGGGATCCAGGTTTAACCATTGTGTATCTACGGTTCAACTTGAGATATAAGGGTGTAAGGTGGCGATGATTGCCTAGCCTAGCTGCGTTCTGGGAGTATCTTAGGTTTTTCTTTTGTTAGATGCCTTTTATTGATTTTCTCATGATAAAATTTGCAGGGAAGCGACTTCCTACGGGTGCAAATGTTTCCTGGGGGATCCAGGTGTAACCATTGTGTATTTGCGATTCGAGAGTAGTTTTGACAATTGGCATCGATTGGAACTTCTAATATCTATTTTTTTAAAGGATTTTAAGTATTTTCACTGGAAGTTGAAACAAGTATATATTTAGTACTTAGGGGTTTTTAGACATACGTCAGTACCACGTATGGCTAAATTTCTTTAACAACAAAGGTAGACTTGTCAGACTTCGAGTTATCAAGTATTTCCAAACTCGAAATAACAAATCAACAACTCGAAATTACAATTTGTACAACCTCAACTTAATGAATTGATAAAGGGGATTTTTAAATGGTTTCAAAGTCCACAGCTTTGAAATTATATGCAAAAAATTTCTCTTTACTATGATTAATTTTAAAAATCAAAGTTTTGAAATTAATCAAGTTGTATATAAATTTTGTAATCTAACCAAGGAGTATATTATACCTAAACCCGTTGTTGAGTGTTACATAAAAATAATCGATTTAAATATATGTTAACCATGAATAAAAATCAAAGTTCACTTAAGGAATTAGAAGATAATTTCGATAATACTAACTTAAGTCAAGAAATCGTATAAAAGATAATTTGAATTATAACAAATGTTCAAGTGGGGGAGAAGGCTGACTTTCGTCACTTGAAATAGCATAAATGAATCGAGTAAGAATTTTTGAACGTATAATCAGTTACAGTGCATTGAAATTAAATTTTGTATTAAAATTTTATTCGAGTATCACATGGCTGAACTGCTGATATTTGTATTTGTGGCTTTCCTATCTTGGCTTAGGCAAATCATTTAAATTTGAACCTTTGTTCTGGGGTAATGTCAATCATACCTTTGTATCTTATGAACTTGGTCAAACGTTTTGATTCGAACCATTATACCTTTGGATATTCATTGAACTTCTATTTTGACTTAAGCATCGAAATTTTGTCTTGGTCCAAAATGGTTTACCCCTGTGTCATTGTCGAATATAACCAAGATTGAATTCAAAACGAATAACTTTGTTTGGTCCAAGATATTATGATAATGGAACCTCAAAAAATGAACTTTTTATAGTAATTGAAAATGTTTGAAATATAAAAATCCAACTTATGCAAGGAAATTGGATTTTGAAATGTTAATTTAGAGGATATGGTTCCAAAAATTTTGAAATCAATGTTTTGAAGTTAATATTTGGAACAATACTAGTTGAAACATGCACGTACTAAATCAGAGTGTGTAGCGGAAGCATGATGGTATTTTGAACAGAAATGCTTCAAGAGGTTTTTCAACCAGTTGAATAATGTAACCTTTTCAAACATGGTTTGATCTTTGAAAGAAAAAAAAAGTTACATATTGTTTTGAAAGGGAAGAATTTGGCTATTTGAATTGTATGTGAATTAAAAGATATTGAGAATATGGAATTTATTTAGAAATCTTGAAATTGTTGAAACAATGGAAATTAATCTAAAGGAATTTGATATGACTTATACAGAATATCAATGATTTTCTGAAGCGTATGAACTTTGAAAAGCTTACTTGAGTTAAACAGATGATAAGGAAACTGTACTGATCAAATTCGACTTCCAATTTTTGAAAGGCTTGAAATGTTTAAATAAGATCATTATTTTCATAAGTTGTATGATTGAAAATTAAAAATTGAAAATTTTATTTTCAATTGATCGAATTAATCTTCCAAGTTATTTTGGATGTGATGAACAGTTTATGTAGTGGTAAATAAAATGAATTTCAACGACTTGAATCCCGATACTTTGAAATATTTGGAAACAACCCAATTATAGTTAAAGTATTTGCGAATTATGGATTGAGAAATGATTTAAAACATCGAGACATGAAATGATTTGGTTTATTCGAGTAACCCATGACTGAACTGAGGGGTGATTGGATTGCATGCGAGGGGGGTACTCAGTAGCCCATCATATGGAAGGACTTCTCCAACTAATAATGCATAAGTTTATTCGAATCCACTATAAAATGTTTGAAGTTTTGAAAAGCAATTTTGGTTTTGAAATCCCGAAGTGAAGTATGATTCTATATGAAAGAAATGTATAATACTTCAATGGTTTGAAACGAAAATGGGATTCTAAGTTCGGAGAAATCATTTTGAAGCTCTCATATGATTTAAAATTTATAATTTCAAAATATAGTATTTTAATATTACTTATCTAATTTGTTCATTTTACTAACTATTATATTTTGCGTTTGCACCTATGATTTATCCATTTCAAATTCTTTTACCTATATTATTTTACTATTTTATTGTCTGTTGCCTATAATTAACGTTTGTTTGTAACTTTTAAGGCATCTTATATTAAACAACATTTACCTAAATTATTAGGTACTTTAAATGCAACTTTCTTTTATATAACAAATCTCCTTATATAGTTTATACAATGATTTAAGTTGCTTGCATAATAGTTTGATATAAAACGTTTTACCAATTTGGTTGTAAAATACATTTTGTGTTTAATTTATTAAGAACCTTTCGATACATTTTCAAACTTATTATAATTTTGTTAGTGCTTTGATTTAATAAGTTTATTTTATTTATGCATTTGTTTTCAATTAAATTTTATAAGTCAGATTTGTTTTACTTAAGCAAAAATTTTACAACTCTCGTTTTCGAGGATGAAAATTTTTAAGTAGGGGAGGCTCTAACGATCCAGGAATTTTGACGTTAAAAATATAATTAAATTAGGATTTAATGTTTAAAATAAATATTTAGATTTGGTTTTCAACTTAGAAATGGGACTTTTATTCGTTTCAAACATAGTATTTACTTTTACAATGAAGATGGTTTGTAAATATAATCCCAATTAACATTTGCCAAAATCAGTTAATTTTTTAGTACAATTTGTGTTTACTTTAAAGTATGAACTTTATTATCATAATTCAACTAATTTGAATATATTGATGCATTCAAAATTTAACTTTGAATTTCAAGGTTGTAATTTAAATAAGATATAATTTACCGTAGGCAAATTTGATTTCAAAATATAAGTTAATGTTCTAATTTAAGTAATTGATCAGTTTTGAATAAACCGCTAAGTTTAAATTCATTTTAAGTTGCGTTATTTGTAATGTAATGAAAGAAAAAACAACAACAAAGAATGAAGTTTGAAATATAACGATATAGTTTAAAGAGAAAAGAAAAATCCAATTTTATGTGAAAACTTACTTTTAACCGTTGTAATTTGAGAACTGGAATTAATTTATTTTAAATAATGTTCGAAAATTTTAATTTAAACGGTTAATTGAATTTGTTTTTTATAAACCATTAAGCGAAAATTTATTTTGAATAGTAATAGATGAATATATGGTAAATGTAACTTTACATTTAAAATTTAATTTATTGTTTAATATTTGTTAAAATTTATAACATGTTGAAGTAACATAAACAATGTTGTCTTGTTCATTTTCATTCCAGCCCGTGTACTGCGTCCATAAACAATGCGTTCAAACCATTTCTTCAATGTTCAACCTAATGTTTAATTCAACAGTATCAGATAATATCTTCCTTAGGATTTACAGCAGCCCCTAGAAATCTCATTTGAAATTTGGGGTAGTGGAAATTATTTACCACCTGTATCCGCTTTGCTGCTAATTTAACACCTGTTGACTGCCTGTTGAAATTGATTAACACATGTTCTTCCCATTCTGTCATTGGTCTTCTTTGTTCAAATTATAAAATGGGGTACCGTTCTCTGTTGTTCACAGCAGATCAATTGCATTTCTCCTTAATTTAGCTCAATAGCCAATCACATTCCCTTTTCTTCCTTTAGCTAAATCAAATTTCCCCTTTTATTTACTTTTTCAGCCAAAGTGAATCCATTTTTCCCAAATCCACATTTTTATCTTTCCTAAAACAAAATTTAATGGCTTGCCGACACTACTCCCATTGTTCTCTTCCGATCTGTTCCTCCATAGCTGCTCCTGTCGCCATGTTCCCTCCTCACCGTAAGTCGTCGCCATCTGAGCCACCGCTGGTTCGACCACCTAAGTTGCGCTTCTCCTCTACTGACCTCAGCGTCCCATCTTCTTTCTATCGGACCGCGTCTCCCCTTTTCCTATACTGTAGTCATTCTCCAGTCACCCCACCGTTCACCATACCACCGCCACCACTACAGTAACACGCGCTGCCACCTGAACGCCTGCGCTGACCGCCAGGTTTCCAAAAATAAACAAAGGCGGTCTCCTACATCCTGCTAGAACCCGTAATCAACGCCCAGTTACTATTCTCCAGCATTGGGCTTCGGCCTCTATTGACTGGTACAAACCTCCTCTGTCTTTCCAGCGTAGCACCCATTTCCGATAAGCGAATCTGAGTTGCCAAGTCCAGTCTTGCGATGAAATGTAAGTTTCCTTACAGATTTAAACTTTCTTCAAGTTTCGGACTTTAGTCTACACTAAGAATAATTAATTGTGGGTTATTTTTGCTCTTCCTATTTTAGCGTTGGCTGTTTGGAGTTGAATTTAACAGTGCATGTCATTTTCTGTTTCAGCACTTGTTGTGTATATACTCCTTATTCCATATGGTGACATCTCCCTATGAGCATGACCAACTATCTTAACCTTGCTACTTGATACGTGAACTATCAAAAAGGAAGTATTGTTGAAAAAATCTAAACTCAACCATTTTGAACCGCATGTTAAGCTACATATTAAGTCGGACAAGAGTTTAAAGGGTTTTTTTCATGAGTTAAGCAATTTATATTCTTTGATCACTTTCAGGTTTATGTATCCGCATTGATATGGACAATTAAATTTGTTGTAACCACATTTATGGTCATCTTGTTCACTTGTTGTCTGAGTTTTCCCCTTGCATGTTTATGCATGCTGGTCTACCCCTAAACCGTGTGATGTTGTGACATTTTGCACCTTACATAATTGATATTGATCACCCTGAAGTAAAATAAACTGTCTATGGGCCCGGTCTTTAGTTCGGCGAGGAAATATTGCTTGCATGTTATCTTGGCTTGTATACTTGCTTGGTGTCATTTATGCTACTGTACTCAAGTGGCCTCTCTTTGAATTTAGCTAAACACCATACCCGCGTGGCTTGTGTTCTTTAGTATTGCTGTATATCCTTTACATGCGCAACCCCTTTTAAATGTTGACATGACCATTCTTGAGCCAATGCACTCAATTTCTACTTTACTTTGCTATCAAAAAGTTGGACATGTTATGCCACCAGTACCTAGTTTTGTTCATTCACACTTGTAAGCTTCGTTTTGTAACCCTCTCTTACCTTGCATGTTTGGTATTCCCTGTATATATACTATCTGTTCGTGGCAAGATGGAACCCGCACCCTTATGTGAACCATGCTGTCTTCATGTTTGAAATCATAAATCTCTATGCTTTGCCACTTTGCATATGTATGTATCGTATCTCATATTTGGGCCTTGGATCCCGCCGCTGTTCTTCTCCCATTATGGATGCGATGTTTTGAAACATGCATGGTACCATTCCATATTTTTAATGTTATGTGATTTCCGTGGTATCCTTTGTATAGCTGTGTTACTTTGGCTGTGATATTGACTCTATTAGCATGCATGTCTGCAGTTCACCAGTATGCTCAAATTATTAATATTTTTGATGGATTAAACTAATTATATTTAGTGTTTATCGAAGTGTGCTAACTCTAAATAAGTTTAACCCTGACTCGAGTGTTTTGTGCTTTGCATGGGACGCTCGGGTCAGGTCCTATAAGTGTTCCAGGTTTAGAGATATCTGCTCGCAAACTGGAGAGGACATGGAGACGTGAAGATGCATGTGTGTGTTAAACTCGGCAAAATAGTAAACTAGTTTAAAGAAATGTACATATTTTATTTTACCTTCCACTGTACAAAATTTTGTAAATGCTGTGATATTTATATAAAATTTTACTCCATGGCAAATTATTATACTCTGTGATTCTGGGTTAATTCTGTTTAAACCGTGTAAGCCAATAACAATCTGTCGTTTTGAACGTTTCGAGTTGGTTTAATTACCCACTTGAGTTGGGATGAGCAAAATGCCAGGTCGTTACATCAGTCACAAACGATATCAAATTGTCACAAAATTTATTTCCATACAATAGCTCACCATTACAGATCCAATAAAATTGATTTCATCGAAAAGGGTGGTCATTTGCAAAAAAGGTATTTTTTAAGGCTTAAATAAATCGATAAAATATAAATAATTCAATTTAATAATAAAAAATTATTATTATCGTATATATCCGACTAGAACGTCATATAATCCAAAATAAACATATTTGGATTTTAAACTCGATATTTCCAATTAAAACGATGCTCGGATTATTTAAAATCGTTTTATTTATATAATAAATTGTTATAATTTATAAACGATCCCATAGAGACAATTTGAAAAATTGATTTGGACATAACTCACAATTTACAAGACGAGATGTAACAACCCGGATTTTCAGAACTAATTTAAAATTTTTATTTTAGCAATTTTGATGGATTTTGAATATTTTAAATAATAATTTAAATAATAACGACTAAAAATTTATTTAAATAAAAGTTAGAATGAATAAATTTATTTTAATTATATAACGAGCCTGAAATGGCGCGGCAGTTAGAAAATTCGATTTCAAATTTCAAATGATTGTACAAGATTCAAAATAAATCGGATTTCAGTAAAACCAAAAGTATTTGAATCTGTTTAATTATATCTTTCTAATGAATGTGAAAAATCAAGATTTCATAACGAGAATTAAAAGTTATGTCTAGTTTGAAATTCAGAATAGTCGCTATCGAATTTATATATATTTAATATAATATATGGCCCTTAAAAATACCCATTTTGCAAACAGCCTCCGTTTTCGAAGAAACCACTTTTGTTGGATCCAGAATGTCAAATTGTTGCTATATACCAATTTTCATAATTTTTGGAATTAATTTGTGTGCGTGGTTAATTTAAACGTGTTTGGTAATTTCAGTTTGAATTTAATCAACTGGAAATTGATCATTTTTCCAACGATCTCCAAATTCGACGAAATTAGTTTTGTTAGGACCATATCATCAAAACCTAGCCAGATTTATTTTTTTGGATTTTTGGAGTCCGTATGCGGCCCCGGTAAATTAAAATGTACGTTGAAATCAGTTTTGAACGTTATATTAATTTATATTTTAATTTTGATGAAAACTTATCGAAACAGCCAAACTGGCTTACGATACATATCCCATTGTATTCGGAATGGGGGTATTTAGTATGGGACGAAAGTCGTTGGGTCTAGTTTGGAGTTCGAATGAAAAGTCAATATTTTAGGGTTTAAAAAGGATATATATATATATATATATATATTTCTCCTTTCTCCTTTAGCATATCAAAATCGAAATAGAAGAAAAAAAACATGGCCGCGCACCCCAGGCCATCGCCCATCGCCACCGCCTCTCAGGCGAGCCGCCATCCCCCTCAGGCGAGCGCCGCCACGCCAGCTCCTCCTCCCTCCAACGCATCGACGTGCAACCCCCCTAATTCGAGAACGTCGCGATCCCCCAATCCAACCCCAACCGACGTCGAGCCACCCACTTGCGCCACCAAACTCTGCCGCAACCTCCACCGCTCCTTCACACTTCCTCCTTAGTCGTGAGACCCCCTCCCCCATAGATTGGAATCCGCGAATCCCAGGAATCGTGAGGCCACCGCGAAGCACACCTCAAAGTCACGTACCAGTCACCACCCCAGGCCGCGACGTCAAAGCTCTAGCAACCGTGAGGTTGAGACGACCCCAAACCCCGTACTGACGGTGGCAAGGGTTATCTTTGGAATATAACACAGAAACAGATAATAGCAGAACAGAATTAAATATATACACCAGATAATGAACAATAGAACATACTGGATAAAAGTAATCATCAGAGTTACACAGTATACAGGATCTTACTTAGCACAAATACAGTTCAGCTATACATAAATGTCTACAGCGGAAAACAAACGAAATATGTACAATAGGAGCTGAACAGCATAAAAAGAGATAAATGATAGAATCCATCTTCATCTCCAGCTATCCAGAAATAACCAGCTAAACCTGAATACAAGGCTGCCCGTGTAAAAAAAAAAGGGGCACCCGAGTTTGAAAGTGAAACAAACTACGAGTCAGTCATGGGACTGGTATGAGAAATCTACTCAACACATTTATAATATGGCTAATCACAGGACCTTGCCACTTTCATGGAACGGGTTTACTCCATTGGATTTCCAGTGCTTGAAAACAAATCATTCTTTGAAACAACGCTATGCTTTTTATAAAAATGAAGCCATTATAAGACTCAGTTCCCATCACACAATGAGACGCAAACCGGAGGATAGAGTTTTTACCTTATAACGGCCAAAATATGCTTGATACGAATAAAACAAAGGCATTTGATATTATTGCTAGTGTTTATATATTTTGAGAACAATTTCAAATCATAACTATCAATCATAGACGGCATTAATGTCCCATACCACTATGTCGCCTATATAGGTATACAATCAAAACCGCACGATGTCGAATTTGGAAATTGGATTTCAGTCCTGAACCAAGGCAAAAGATAGTCCTTACCGAATTCGAGACGCTCTAGCCCGCCCCTCAGGAACAGCCGCAACTGCCCCTTGGATCGTCAGGGCCGGTCCACCGATGTGGATTATTATGCCTGAACACTACGTCTCCCCGCCCTTTGGGGCGTAAACGAGCCAACGAATGACTCCATCTGACCCGGATCGTCCGATCAAACCGAGGCGCCTCGCAACAACAACAACCACACATGTGAAAAGTATATAAATGTCAGGGCTGGTAGGTCACTGACACCACCCTAGCTAGAAAGAAACGCAGGACCTCCCTGATATCCTTTCCCGTTTCTGGTTCATACCGGGGTGTGAGGCTCGCGATTTTACGTTATACACAAAGCTACGCCACACCGGCGGTGCTTTGATCATCACCACTAGACTTTGCTTCTCAACAGAAGCCCTGATCACTGCATCTTAGCATGCCACACAAGCAATTCATGCCATGCGACTGATGTCCATCGATATACAACCTCTGAGCTCGTGCGTTTCAGAGAAGGGCGTTAAGCAAAAGAATAAATTCTCCGCCGCCAAACAGATGTATATTTAATAGAGATCAATCAACACAGAATAAAATCCAATGTCAGACACACAGTCCATTTACAAGTCCGTTCTGGGTCTGAATGAAACCAGAGGCACTAAATACCTCGCAAACCCATCGATCACCACGTACTTCTGGACGATCACCACTCATTATCCATATTTCGGGATGCCTCCCAATCAGGACCTCGGTTACCATCCAAACGAGGTGAAGATCTCCGGTCTTTGACCACCGTCTTCATCTTCGACTTTTAATCGTCGGTCAATTATTTGAAATGAGAATTAACTCGGCCTTTTCAAATAATTCACGTATATTTAGAATTTCAAATCAATTTATTTCAATGGTTAAATCATTCGACAATACCAATTTTGTTCTTTAATGTAATTTTCACACCAAACACATTCAACCATCAAATACCACGTAAATCGAGCAAATTCAGTTTATTTCCATTCCATATCGTTTATGATATTTTATAACGATTTATCGCTATTTTTATTTATTTTAAAATAGCTAATTTATTCAAAACGACGCTTCGGGCCATAACGCGGCCGTGGCGCTGTTTTTCTTCAGATTTGATTTACACATATCTAAAAATCTAACCGTTGGATCTTCACAAAATTTACATCATTAGAAAGGTCTTTTCAAAACGAATCCAATGGTTCCAGTTTCGGGAAAATCCGACGGTCGGATCTCCCGGTACAATCGCTTGAAGTTTCGATTTCAAAATACGAACTGCAGCGTCATTATTCGATTAAATATAATTATATATATATATATATATATATGTATTAATATAATCGATTCTGGCGCTGTTTTTCTTCAGATTTGAATTAAACATTCCAGACAATCCAACCGTTGGATTTTTACAAAGTTGGTGCCGTTGGAAAGATTTTTCCAAAGCGAACCCAACGGTTGCGATTTCGGGAAAATCCAATTGTCGGATTTCCCGCACTAGTTGTTTGAAATCACGGTTTCAAAACACGAACTGCACGGCTACGTTTCGTTTTAATTTTATTTATATTTGTATATTTATATAAATATAGTTCATTCAACAATTTCAATATTGTTTTCACTTCAAATATTTCACTAACGCCTTTAAATTTTGGAAAATTTCGCCATAACCTCCTTTGTACGGGAGGGGCTAGGAAAATTCCCAAATAGCCACACGGGCGTCTCATGTCGAAAAGAAAAAGAAAAAGCCAAACGGCTATCCAACAGGCTCATAAAATCATCCCCCAAACAAAACAGTAAATGTGTACCTATTTGTCGGGCACAAAATTTTATTCCTCTTCTCTAGCCCCTTTTGCTATAACCTGTTCAATAAATATGCATGTACATATATACAGTTCTTATCACTTATCATTTTCCATTCAACTTCATATTTGATTCCATTTGGTTTAAAGACACCATTCATTCTAATGTTGCATGCATAGGCAAAAATCATATCATTAGCTAATTAATGAATATTTCAACTCATGCATATTTATTTGAACGAGTGGCTATTTTTAACACTTCACATTTCAACAATTCATGTATATAATAAAAATGTGATTTTTATTGTAAAACAATTCATTTCAAAACACTATTATTTTATATAGTTTATATAGGTGATAAAAATAGGATTTTTATTATAAAACAATTTCTTTTAAAACGAGATTATTTTACATAGTCCATATAGTTGATAAAAGGTGATTTTTATTATGAAACAATTTATTTCAAAATATGAATACCATTCAACACATGAATTTCAATTCAACGAATGAATATCGATTCAACACATGAAGGTTTTCTATAGTTTCTATATATAGATAAAAATGTGATTTTTATATTTAAAACACGAATACCATTCAACACATGAATTTCTAATCAACGAATGAATATCGATTCAACACATGAAGGTTTTCTATTCAATGAATAAATATGGTTTCAGCAAATGAAAATAATTCAAACACATGAATATTATTCAAAATTTCGGCAGCATAACGGCAGGGTAGTTAAAACCGGGACCGTCCCTAGTACGGCTCCTCGCTCTACCTTAAAACCTCGCGGTTTTTGACAATGGGGATCATGCATCTAGTTCGCACGTAGGCGGCATGTATATATTTATTTCATTTCCACAAACTAATCCTATGTGGTTTCAACCAAATATTTCTCAACCACAAATGGGTATTTTTCAACCACAATCAATCAATATCAACCACAAACAATCCCAAACAACCATTCGCTATCAATCAATTTTCACACCAATCACAATCAATAAATATCGTCCATGGTTTGTGGACGAGGGGCGTGTATATATATATATATATATATATATATATATATATATATAGCACTTCACTTCTATTTCAACACATATATAATTTTTACAACGCATATATAACTTATACATCGAACATACAACTTATACAACGCTTATACAAGAGGTGTACAACGCTTATATAACTCATACATCGACTATATAATTTATACATCGTCGTTTTCCATATCGTTTATAAATTAGAAATCTCACATTAGGTTCCACTCCACCAAAAATAGCAGAAGGCTCAGAAAAATACGCGGTCTCTTCTAAAATGTAGAAGACGTCCACACGGTCACGATGTTTCCTGTTTCATCGAATTTCGTCAAGAAACGAAAAAGATATGATTTTTCAAAGTTTGCAACGGTTTAAAGGTGTTAATACAGTTGAAAATAAAATAAGCTGTACCTCAACTGAAAGGTTCAAAACTAGGTTTGCAATTTTCGATCAAACCGTGAATCGATAGGAGGATCGACCGATGCAGCGACGAAGAGGGGGGAGGGGCGCACGTGCTCAGGGGGTGCGGCGGCGTCCGATGCACTGTAGTGGCGGCGGCGGGGCTTCGAACGGCGAAACTTCCCGAGCCCGATTCTCCCACAATACTCCACGAAAAAATCGAAACCAGTAATGGATTTGAAGCTTGTCTCGAGCTCTTCAAAATCTTCAACTGGAGCTCTTGATATTAGTGAGTGGATTGATCAGAAAATGGATGGGAAGGTTATGAGCGGTTTCCGTCGTTCGTCGGGGAGAGAGAAAAGAGATTTTTTTAATATATATAAAAATTCTGATTGGCCGGTGGGTTTTAAAGGGGTTTTCTGACACGACCACCAATCTAAAACCAACGACTGTCGTCCCTAACGTTTTACCCCCCATTTCGAACACAATGGAATATGTTTCGTCGGCCCATTCGACTGTTTCAGTCTGTTTTTCTTTAAATTAAAATATATAACATTCGATATTCTATTTGAACGTACATTTCAATTTGCCAGGGCCACAAACTGATTCAAAAAATTCCAAAAAAATAAATCTGGCTATGTTTTGATGATACGGTCCCAACAAAACTAGTTTCGTTGAATTCTGAGACCGTTTGCAAAAAGGCCCATTTCTGGTCGATCCAATTTAACTATAATTAACCAAAACACATTTTCCTTTGCCACGCTCACATACTAGCTTCAAAAATTATGAAATTTGAAACCTAGCAATATCTTCACATCCCGGATCCAACAAAAGTGGTTTTGTCGAATTCCGAGGTCGTATGCAAAATGGCCAATTTCACGGGCTATATAAATTCCATAGCGACCTTTCTGAAAATTCATTCGGCCATAACTTTTGCTTTCCGCTATGAAAATTCGATTTTTCAGATTCATTAGAAAGGTATTCACTAACAGATTTAAATATTTTTGGTTTCGCTAAAATCCGTTATGTTTTGCACCCGGTACAGTCCGACAAAGTTTGAATTCAATTTTTGAAATTGCAGCGCCATTTCAGGCCTTGTATATAATTAGAATTAATTATATTCGTTTTCAATTGTCGATTCAAACTCAGTTTTCATTGCTATTATTTAAAATATTTATTTTAAATATTTAAAATCCATTATTTTAGCCAATTTAAAAAAAATTAAATTGGTTCAGATTTTCTGGGTCGTTACAGAGGTCCACATTTTAACTCCTTCTAGTGAGTTCTCTGAATTTAATCTGATTTTCGAGCTTCCCCTTTTGCTTCTTTGATTGAAATGGTTATTTTTAGTTAAGTAAAAAAATCTGATTTTCATCAATATAAAGATTTGATTTTTAAATATATAAGGATACGATTTTTAATTGTATAACGATAGGTTTTTAATCATATAAAAATATGATTTTTAATCATATAAAAATATGATTTTTAGTTATATAAAAATATGATTTTTAGTAAGTTATAAATCTAATTTTTAGTTAGATAAAAATCAGATTTTTAGTAGGTTAAAAACACGATTTTTAGTTATGTAAAAATGTGATTTATATCGTATAAAGAAAATATTTTTAGAAAGATAAAATTAGGATTTTTAGCTTATGTATGCTATTAATAAAATAGTCATGTTATGAAATAACTTTTAGTTCGATAAAAATATGATTTTCATATTATATACGCAACGAATAAAGAATAGCGGAGTGGAACCCCAAGGTGAGAATTCTTCTCACTCAAGTTTTTAATATAAGTTATTATACTTTAGGTTGTAGAAGGGGCTTTGTAGCCCCCGACACTACTTTTGTGCAAACCATGGATGTTTGGTTGTTTGGTTGTTTATTGTATTTGATGGATTGGTATTTAATAGGGTTCGGCAACCCTATTAAGAAATTGTTTGGAATTGAATTTGTATGTGAATTGAATGGATAGAATTTGGTATGTGTATGGCGCGAGCTGGTATTAGGCGAGGGATAAGGCTAGACCTTATTCCGGTTCTAGTATCGCGCCGTTATGCTGCCAAAATTTTCTAAAATATGTTAGAACAATTAAAATATCATTTTTATTCTATAAATGAACTGTATAAAATATTCATGTGTTGAAATAAATATTTTATCGTTAAAATATAATTTTTAACGTGTATATGAAAGAAAATAAATATTCATTTACAAATCAGATGATTTGTTTATGTACACTCATTTGCCTGTTATTGATTCGGATGATATATTTTACACATCGCCCAACTGCACAAATAAAATCTATATGTGTTTATTGAAACCCCACACGGGTATTGGGATGATATTTGATATACACTAATCCCAATTGTTTAGTTGTATGTCAATTGATTGTTTGACAGACTGTTGTAAGCGTTAATTATTTATATTTAATGCTTATGTAGGTGTAATGTACTTTTGATGATGGTCGATTGTTTCTCATTGTTGTTGTATACATATTATGTATGAAATCCATATAAATAACATTATATGGTAATCGAAGTTAGAAAGTATAAGTTTATATTAATTATATAACGAACTTGAAATGACGTGGTAGTTTGAAAATTCGATTTTAAATTTCAAATGAATGACAGAATTCAAAATAAATCGGATTTCAATAAAAAAAGAAATATTTGAATTTGTTTAGCTATATCTTTCTAACGAATGTAAGAAACTGAGATTTCATAATATAAATTGAAAGTTATGTCTAGTTTAAAATTTAAAATAGTCGTTATGGAATTTATATATATTTTAATATAATATATAGCCCTTAAAAATAGCCATTTTGCAAACGACCTCCGTTTTCGATGAAACCACTTTTGTTGGATCTGGAATGTCAAATTATTGTTAGGTTTCAAATTTTATAATTTTTGGAATTAATATATGAGCGCAATAAATTTAAACATGTTTGGCTGTTTTAGTTTGAATTGGATCGACTCGAAAATGACCATTTTTCAAATGGTCTCCAAATTCGATGAAATAGTTTTGTTAGTACTATATCGTCAAAACATAGCTAGGTTTGTTTTTCTGGAACTTTTGGATTCAGTATGTGGCCCGGGTAAATAAAAATGTACGTTTAAATTAAATATATATTGATATATATTTTAATTTTGAGAAAAACTGGTTGAAACAGTTGAACTGGCTTCCGAAACATATACCATTATGTCCGGAATGGGGGTATTTGGCTAGAGGCGATAGTCGTTGGGTTCGATTTGGAGTTCTAATACAAAATCACATTTTCGGAATTTAAATAATAATAAAATATAATATTATTTTCTATAAAACCCCTTTTTCTTTAGAACCCTAGCCGCAAGTTGAAATGAACGGTGAAACCCGCTCCAAACAAAAACCTAACCAATCTCACAATTCGTTCAATGGTTTTTGAAAAATCCAAAATGAAAATTCAAGAGGATTTTGAAAGCTAGAAATCTATACTAGTTTCAATGATTATCATGGAGTATACAAGGAGGAATCCAAGCTCAAAGCTCGTTTGTTCAAGCGTGAATTTTGAGGCGCTGACGCCACCGAGTGGCTCGCCACCATAGGCGCAGGTAGAGGGCACGACGCCACTCCAAGGGGTGCGTCGGATCTGGGTCTCGGTCAACGATGGCGGCGCAGCAACGTAAATTTCATTTTAAGCGAGGGTTCGACGGTTATAAATCGTTCTAGATAATTAAAACGAGGGTGGGGTTAATTTGAAAGGTAATTAAGGTATAATTTATTTAATCAATTACTTATTTTATATCAAATGTTTAAAAATCCGTATCTTTGTCATAGTAGGTCCAAACGCAACAATTTCAGTTGCGTTGCGATCAAGGAACTGACAGCTTCGCAACAAAACTGGTCGGTCCAAAACGGAGCACGTTGGAATTTGAGGCGAATTTAAATCCGAACAAAACGGAAATTCATAAATAAAGACTGATGGAGTGGAAACCGACAATGATAACTCTTTATCACTCAAACTATTTTATAGTTAAATGTATCCTAGGTTGCAAACGGGCTTAGTAGCTCCTGACACTATTTATTTATAGAAACCGTGGTTGTTTGTTTGTTTGGATTGTATTATGGGAAAATTGACTGTATTGTGTGTTGATTGTGATGCTAAAATGTTTAAAATATTAAAAATAATTTAATATTATTTTGAGGTAGTTGAAATTAAATTATAAATATTCATTTATAATTCAAACGGCGAAAATTGGATAAATAGAAAAATAATTCAAATTGAATTAGAACTGGTTAAAGTTATTAAACAGTGATTATTTTCAATAAACTGTTGTTGTTTGAAAACCCCACACAGGTGTTGGGATGATATTTGACATACGTGAATCCCAGTATTTAGTTATATGTCAATCGATGGATTAACAAACTATGATAAGCGTTATTTTAATTATTTAACGCTTATACAGTAGTGAATTGCACTCAGGGTGTGAATTCACTATTTAATAGTTGTTTATCACTGTTTTTGAATACATGCGATATATGGAATCCATATAAACAAAATTATATGGTAATTGATTGAGTCTGATTCCAATACAGAAATAACAAATAGTTTTAAAATAATATATAGTATAGTTTTAAAATAATATATAGTGTAGTTTTAAAATAATGTATAGCATAGTTTTAAAATAATATTATATATAGTTTTCAAATAATATTCTATAAAGTTTTAAAATAATATTATGTATAGATTTAAAATAATATTCAGTGAAGAAGCAGAATATAATTTTGATGTCCGATTTTGGATGGACACAAAAATAATGAAATATTCATAATTATAATGAATATAAAGCCGAGTTGAGTAGGTAAATGCCGTTTTAACCTGAACGGGTTTATCGATTGATTTTATTCATTTTATAATGAATATCGAAAAGAATTGATTTCAAAATATGATATTTTGAAAATATTATCATTTTAAAATTATAATGATATGGAATATTCAGTTTTGATTTAAAATTGAAAATGAAGTCGAAATCATTTTAAAATGAATTTATAAACTATTTATAAAATACGATTTAAATGGAAATCGATGAAATATATATATAATATATTATATATATTAAATGGCCTAAATAGAACGCGCCGCACGTCGATCGTTCGCGAATTTCGACCATTGACTTCGAATTTACATTACGGGAGAACCGACCGTCGGATTCTCCTAAAACTAGAACCGTTGGGTTCGTATCAGAAAGAGCTTTCCAATGAATATAAGAGATTTGAAATCTAATTGTTGTATTTGGAATTATGTCCAAATCAAATTTGGAAAAGGTCGCTATGGATGCGGTTCGGTGGCCCTTATTGGAAACCAATTATACAGGCCTTGATAAAATTATTAAAAATATTTATAATTTGTGTAAAATCATAATAAATGATTTGGAAAGAATTGGGATGAAAAATTCCACGCTTGTGAAGATAAAAATATATTTTTATCAAAATGAACTAATTATTAACTAGAAAGATAATCCACTGTTTTTAAATAAATAAATTGGATTTGTGAATGGTTTTATTCTAACCAGAATTTTCCAATGTATGAATTTGAATGGATTTGAATAGAAATTATCTTCAGGAGATTTCGATATTGGTTTTCGTGACTATACGGATATTGTGGAGGAATTTGGAAGATAGATATATATCGTTATTCCCCATACGATATGTGTTGGTTTCAGAATTTGATAAAATATAAGCCAATATAATTTCTATTTAGAGCCTTGTATTTAATATCAAATGTGATTTTGGGTTTGCCTTGAATGGTGTCTTCAGTAACATTGTTCTTAAACCCCGTGTGAAAGGAATAAATCTTTTAATTAAGTTTATTAGAGTTTCCAATTATATTTAGTAATTGGAATAAAATGGAATGTGGATTGGGTTTATTGTGGACTGTGTTTTTAACGACATTCGTTCTTTAACCCGATTAACAGTGAAATGTGATTTGGAATATATAAATCTTTTACTTAGATTTAATGGAATTTTTTCCAAAGTAAAGTTTTCCAATTTAATATATTAAATTGAAATTGAATGGAATTCGATTTAGTGATAACCGAAGTGAGCTTCTGTGGAGGAAGACTGTTACTATATATGGAATTTAGAAGGCCTAGCCATTATTCCATTTGTATTATTAGTTGGGTACGGAAATTTATATCGATTATATATATATATATTGACCTGTTTTCCATGAGGATTCTGTAATTAATGGAATTTGATTTTGGGTTTATTGTGAGCTGTATTTTGAATGACATGGGTTCTTTAACCCAGTTAAAGACAAGATTACATGTATAACATTGTATTTCGAACCGTATTGTTGATCTTTGCTAAATATATATCTGTTTGGTAGCGGAGAATTTATTCTCTTGCTTAACACCCTTGTTTGAGATGTACGAGCTTAGAGATTATATATCGGCATAAATCAATGGTATGGTGTAGATTGTCGATGCGGCTTGTTTGATTTCCCAAAGTTAAATAATCATTAATAATGATTTTTAGGAAGATTAAAACTAAGTTGAGTTTTAATGAATCTTTAATTAGATTGAAATGTTAATGTGATAATTTAAATTATCAAATTTGGGAAATGATCAAGAATGAAGTACCGTAAGTTTTACTCCAAACTTTAGTTAATTCTTTAATTAGATTTGAACGGGAAATGATAATTAATTTTTACTGATAACACCGTGGGTATTAGATATGGAGTACTACCAGTGTTACTCCATGGGATGAATAGGTTGGGATTGGGTTAATAAAATAAATGATTACTTCAGTAAAGCTCGCTAATCCCGACTAGTTGATAAACCTTAATTTGGTTTGGAATTGTTAAAGGATAAAATCTTTTGAAATGGATACCCAAAAGAAGATTAAAGAATAAATTTAAAGAATTTATCTTTGATAAAATTAATGGGAACCTTTCCCTAATGATGTGCATATTTGAATAAAAGAATATTTTGAATTGGAATGAGGTGTTTGATGTGTTTTTATAGCACTTGATTATTGATTATAAAATATGCGAGTTATTTGGAAAGACCGTGTTATCCCATTCTGAATGATTAATACGACGACTAAAAGTCGGCGATGAAGATGGTGGTTGAAGATTGAAGATCTTCACATTGTTTGGATGATTACTAACATCTTGATTGGGCTGTACACCCAAGACAAGGTGAAAAGTGGTGATCGTCCAGACGTACTTGGAGATCGACCAGATATGTGAGGACCTCTCTCCTGTAATATGGGATGAGGAATAAGGTGCCTCCGGTTTCGTTCGGACCTAGAACGGACTTGTAAATGGATATGTGTCTGACATTGGATTTCATTCTGTGTTGACTGATTTTTGTTAAATATACATCTATTTGGTGGCGGAGAATTTATTCTCTTGCTTAACATCCTTCTTTGATACGTACGAGCTTATATATCGATAGACATTAGTCGCATGGCGTGGATTGTCAGTGTGGCATGCTGAGATGCAAATGATCAAGGATTTTGTTGAAAAGCAGAGTCTTGTGGTTGATGATCAAAGCACAGTTTTAAATAGCATAGATTTGTGTATAACGTTAATTCGCGAGCCTCACACCCCGGTATGTACCAGAAACGGGAGACGATAGTAGGGAGGACATGCGTTTCTTTCTAGCTATGAGTGGGGTCATGGTACGGAGCCCAGACATTTTACTTATGGTGATGATGGAAAGCGAGGTACCCCATTTGAGTCCCTAGTGCCTCTTGATTTACACACTATAGGGTGGGGAAACATATTGTTTAGGAATTTCCAATCCATAAAAGTAAGAATGGACTGGCGCTGCAAGATCTAGATGTAGTTGCACCTTGTAACGATTTGGATTTCGCCTGAACCTAATCGATCGCAAAATCGACTAAGAACGTTCAAAACCCGAATACGCTAACTTTGGGCATACAACACATCAGAACAAATAACATAAGACTTTTATAAACATCATAATAATGTTACATCAGAGTACAAAATATCAGAGTACATCGATAAATAATAATACAATGGAAGATTAAATTACAATAAACTTAACACAATGCATCGGAAGACTATCGTTGCTCTGGCCCTAGCTTTAAGCTTCGATCCAGAATTCTACCCAATAAATAGATATCTACAAAACAAGCCACTCGACTGCTCGTATGGAAAAGAGGGCACCCAAGTTTGCAAAGTGAAACAAATTACGAGTCAGTCATGGGACTGGTATGAGAAATCTTACTTTACTTATCTGATAATAATAAGGCTAATCACAGGACCATGCCACTAACGCGGAACAAGTTTACTCCATTGGATTGCCAGTGCAAGAAATAAAGTAAATCGTTAAACAACGCAATGCCTTTTAGAAAAATGAAACCATTATAAGACTCAAGTCCCATCACACAATGCAACGCAAGCCGGAGGATAGAGTTTACCTTGATATGATAAAACGGATTTGATATTATCATTAGCATACATACGTTTCCAAAAAACATTTCAATCATAATGTATCAATCATAGACTATATAGTTACCATATACTATGTCGCCATACTAGTTATACAATCAAAATCGTATGGAGTCGTATTGGAAGTTAGATTTCCATTATGAGCCAAGGAAAGGGATCATCCTTACCAAATTCGAGACACTCTAGCATGTGCCTCGGGATACAGCCGCAACTGCACCTAGGAGAGCCAGAAATGGTCCGCAAATATGTTAGTGGATTGGTTATGCCTGAACAATACGTTTCCCCACTCTATGGGGCGTAAAATAGAGCCACTAGGGACTCAAATCCGAGGTACCTCGCTTTCCATCATACACATAAGTAAAAATATCTGGGCTTGTAAGAACCCAAACACCACTTCTAGCTAGAAAGAAACGCATGTTCTCCCTAAGGTCCTTCTCCCGTTTCTGGTTCATACCGGGGTGTGAGGCTTGCAAAGTATCGCTACACAAAGCTATGCTAAATAAAGCTGTGCTTTGATCATCAACCACAATGCTCTGCTTTTCAACAATAAGCCTTGATCATTTGCATCTTAGCATGCCACATTGTCAATCCATACCATACCATTGATTTCTGCTAATATATAACCTCTAAGCTCGTACGTCTCAGAGAAGAGTGTTAAGCAAGAGAATAAATTCTTCGCCACCAAACAGATATATATTTAGCAGAGATCAACAAATACATCATAAAGGAATACAACGTCAGATATACCATCCATTTACAAGTTCGTTCTGGGTATGAACGAAACCAGAGGCACCTTATTCCTCATCCCATATGTCCAATACAGGAGAGAGGTCCTCGCATATCCGGTAGATCTCCAAGTACGTCTGGACGATCACCACTTATTATCTTGTCTCGGGATGCCTCCCAATCAAGACATCAGTAATCATACAAACGATGTGAAGACCTCCGGTCTTCAACCACCGTCTTCCTCTTCGACTCTTAATCGTCGTAGTAATTATTCGGAATGGGTTAAACCCAGTCTTTCCAAATAACTCGCGTATTTTATAATCAATAATCAAGTGCTATAAAAACATATCATACGCCTCATTCCAATTCAGAATATTCTTTAAATAAAATATTCATATATTAGGTAAAGGTTCCCAATAATTTTATCAAAGATAAATTCTTCTAAATTTATTCTTTAATCTTCTTTTTAAAGATTCATTAAAACTCCAATTTTGTTTTAATATCAAAAAGCATTACTTTATGGTTATTCAACTTTAAGAAAGTAATCTTGTCTTTAACTGGGTTAAAGAACTAATGTCATTTAAAACATAGTTAACGATAAACCCAAAATCATCTTCCATTAAATATGGAATTTTCACAGAAATCATATCAATATATAATCGATATAAATTTTCTCACCGGACTAATAATATAAATGGAATAACGGCAAAGCCTTTTAAATTCCATATATAATAACGGTCTTCTTTTACGGAAGCTCATCTCGATTATTATTAAATTGAATTCCCTTCAATTCCAATTTAATATATTAAATTGGAAAAGTTTACTTTGGAAAATTTTAATTTTAATCTTAATAAAAGATTTATGAGTTTCAAATCCTATCTTCACTGTAAATTGGGTTAAAGAACAAATGTCGTTTAAAACACAGTTCACAATAAACCCAATTCACATTTCATTTTATTCCAATTACTAAATATAATTGGAAACTCTAATAATCTTAACAAAAATATTTACTATTTTCTCGATTGGGTTTAAGAACAGTGTTATTTAAGACACCATTCACGACAAACCCAAAATCTAATTTATTTAATTAATTTAAAAACACTGGATTATATTATTCTAGTTAATAACTAGTTCATTTTGATAAAAATATATTTTTATCTTTACAAAATTGGAAATTTTCATCTAAATACTTTCCAAATCATTAATTATGATTTTACATAATTTATCAACATTTTTAATAATTTTACCAAGGTCCGCACAGTCAATTTCCATAAACGGTCACCAAACTACACTTACAACGACCTTTTACAAGTTTGATTTGGACATAATTCCAAATCCAACTGTTAGATTTCAAAACTCTTACATTCGTTGGAAAAATCTTTTCATACGAACCCAACGGTTCCAGTTTTAGGAGAATTCAACGGTCGGATCCCCCGCAATGTCAATTTGAAGTTAATGGTTGAAACCGTGAACGGGCGCTGCACGGCTCGTTCTATTCAGGCCATTAAATATATATATATATATATATATATATATATATTATATATCGTTGATTTCCTTTTAAAACGTATTTTATAAAACATTTATAAATTCATTTTAAAATGATTTTCATTTTCAATTTTAAATCAAAATTGAATATTCTATATCTAAATCTGTAACACCCCGTATTTTTTGTGAACATAAGAATGAAAAATTAGAGAATAATTAAATTGTAATAGAATAATTAAGGGAAACGGGTTACGCCATTGCGTTCGTCTTGAAATTCTTCTTGGAATAGAGTCCAAGTTTGTGTAAATTGGACTCCGTATGAAGAAGATATGGCCTTCAGAAGTTTCAGTAAAAACCATCCCGAAATTCAAAAATCAGATTTCGAAATTCAAAATAGACACCCGGGCTGGGCGGGAAAATTCCCGCCCAGGGCCCAGGTCGACCCTAGGGTCGGCCTAGGGGTCGACCTAGGGGTCGACCTGGGTAAACAGGTTCACACTAGGGTTGACCTGCCCCCCCTTTTCCAGATCTAGAGACAGATCCATTTTTCTGCACCTGGACGCCTTTCTGACCGGATTCGTGAGCTCTAACCTATTTAAGCACCCCCAAACCAAGCTTTCTCTCCACAAAATTTCATTCTTCCTATATTCTGCCTCTATTCTAATTAAAAATAAAAATGGCGTCGCTACTCTGCTAGAATCAAAACTAGAACTAGTGCATCTTCTTCCAATCTGAATAGAGTTAAAAGAGAACAACTATTTTCTAATCTAATCGATAGTCTACGCCAAAGTAGCACTATTCAGTGTCAGAATACAGATCCTAGAAATCAAGATTTACCTTTTCAATCGTGAGTACAGTTATTTTCAAATAAGAAATTTAATAACTATCTTGACATTTTTGTGAATCTGGATCTGAGGTTATGCATACTTTTCTGTGGATCTATCTTGATTGTAACTGTTCTGTATCTATTCCCTCTTTTCTTCCTTTTTGTTTATAGCCAGGCTACCACGAGCCTGCGCCAAATCTCATAAGAGATTAACGTTCAAACGCTAAATTTGGGACAAATAATGGATAATGCATAATTGGACATGACTGATCTTTGACTAATTTGAGTAATGGACATATATTGTAAATTATATCTAGATCTGTGTATACTCTGTAATTTGGAAGAAGAGGAACCATTGTATGATAACATGTGACTTGAAACTTTGGGATATAACGCATGTTTAAAATTAAGATCTGATTTTAAGATGTTATAATTTAAAGATCTAGATTTTTGGGCATATTTTTATGTAATGATTCATGATTTAAAAAAAAATGTGACTTAGGCGTAGAGACCCATATTATACTAGGATAACTATCAATGTGAATACGCCTAAAAGTGGATTTTTCGATAATTGGCATTAAAGGCTATAACTTAGCATAATTCATAGAGTATATCACGATTTGGAGCTTTTTAGAGAATATTCTGTACTGTATAAAGTATAACTAAAAATTCGGGCATATGTTGTATTATGAATTATGACCATGATTTAGGCATGAAAGTTTAGGCTTAATTTATGATTAGGCAAGATATGTAAATATAATTTTAGAAATATATAATCTGCTAAATCTGTTGAATTGCCTAATCTGCTAAATCTGTTATCTGCTAAATCTGTTGAATTGCCTAATCAGCTAATCTGTTGAATCGCCTAATCTGCTAGATCTGTTATCTGTTGAATTGCCTAATCTGTTGAAAGCTAAATAATTGTAATTTTGGTATGAAAATTCGTGGGCTCGATCTAAGATCGAGTAAAAATATGGAAATTTGATTAATCTACTGTAACCAAGTTTAATCTGATAAATGGACATAATTAGTCTGATATTTGTATAATCTGTATTGGAATAAATTGGTATGACACGAGGTTAGACTCTGTTTGCGGTAAAAGCATGCCCGGAACCAACCGCTTAACCAACAACCGCAAACTGCCAGTCTAATGTGAGTGGTCGTAGGCATAACTAAAATATGCTTAGACACGAGGTTAGGTCTGGCTCATGGCAGAAGTCTTCCCGGAACCGCCCAGCACATCCAGCGGCCACAAGCTACCGACCTAATGTGAGAGGTCTCTACATTAATGCAAATTTAAGAGAAATGTGGTGTCTTAAAACGTGTTGGGTGGATAGGGTTAAACCAACTGGACTGATGAATCTAATAAACCCGTTTCGTGAATCTGTAGGCCCAATACAAAGTTAGACAATCTGTAAGTCTGTTAAATCTGTACATCTGATCTGTTAATCTGAAAACTTGTTAACTTGATTGTCTGATCTGTGAACTAGTAATCTGAACTCTGTCTGAAATCTGTAAACAAGTTAATCTGAAATATGTTAGTCTGGTGGCACAAGGTTTGGAGGGGAATTACTTGTGTCATCTGTTGTGTGGAACCCATATTAGTCATTAACCCTTTTTGGCATCAAAACTTTGACCCCACGCTATGTAGAGGTCCGGGCACGCTTACTAAACTAATTATAAGCGAATCATTCTGATATTGGCGAAGGGTGTTGATGACGCGTTCCAACCGGGTCATGTGCGTGCATGGATCCGGTCTGCTCTTAGGATGTAAGACACCGTGACATCTGTAAATAGGTCTGTGCAAATATGTTGCCACTTTAGGGAGTGATACAACCTACTGTGGGGCCGACATAGGGTATTTATGTATTAAGGAGCCGATCGCTTGGGGGTTGCACTTAGGGTACACATAGTTATGTCTGTTTCTGTGGGTACATCTGTTTCTGTTGGGTGGTAACACCTGTCTGTATCTGTGTGGTACCATTTGTTCGTGTGGTAAAAGCCCATTACTAGTGTACACCTAATTCTAGCATTCTGTTTCTATAGAGATTATTCTGTTTCCGTTTCTGTTTCAGTTTAGACATTAGGGTACACCTTATTCTGTCTATTCTGTGGGTACCGTCTGTTTCTGTTAGGTGGTAACACCTGTCTTTTTCTACGTGGTACCGTCTGTTTGGGTGGTAAAGGCATATTACTAGTGTACATCTAATTCTAACATCCTGTTTCCATAGGGATTATTCTGTTTCCATCTCGGATTCCGTTTCTGATTCTGTTTCCGTACCTTCTGTCTGTACGGGTGGTAAACGCGCATTATTAGTATTCTGTTTCCGTACCTTCTGTCTGTTGGGGTGGTAAAAGCCTATTATTAGCATTCTATTTCTGTATCGTCTGCCTCTGTTCGGGTGGTAAAGGTCCATTACTTGCATTCCATTTCTGTAAAGATCATTCTGTTTCCGTTTCTGTTTCGGTTTAGACATTAGGGTAACACCTAATCCTGTTACACTAGTATTAGTGCAGAGAAGTGAAAACTGAGTAAGAAGCTTAGCTTAGCCTATATCATTCTGTTTCTTCTGTAACCTTCTATTCATGTTACGGTTATATCTCATCCAGTTTTATTTACATGTCATGATACTATTATCTGTTTATATGCTGAAACTCATTGGACTCACCAGACTTATGTCAGACCTAGTTTGTTTCGCCTCTTTTCTTCTGTTTCCCCCCTAGGTTCTCAGGGTGTAAACATAGGAGCTTGATTTTGATTTTCTCTGCTTGAAGTGTTTGAAGTATTGCTTGGCTTTGGCTCTATCTTTCCATGGCAATTTATATTGGGGATTATGGCTTTAAAAACTATGCATTCTGAAGGCTTTCGTACAAGACAGATATTTATATACTTGAATTCCGATATTGTGATTTTGAAAGATGTAACTTAACTCATTTCTGTTTCTGCTGTAATAAAGTTATAAAATTTTCAAGTACTACTTTATCTGTCTTGTAAATTTCTGTTCTGTCTACTAAAAAAACGCTCCACCAAAGTTAAGGCATTCCCTTTGCGAGTGACCTTAACAGAGGTGGGGTGTTACACTTGGTATCAGAGCTGAAGGTTACCGGATTTGATAAAATGTTTTTGAAAACTATTTTCAAAAAGGTTTTAAAAAGGAAGTATTTTCAAAAGTAGAGTTTATTTTGGAAAAACATAATCCCCAAAAGCCAGATATCTATCATTTCTCCGTTTTGAATCCCTTTTCTTTCGTTTCAGCATGTCTGGGGATCTTAACCTTCCGGAGGGCATACCAATACCTGGCTGGTTCAGGAGGTACCTAGAAGCTTGGACTAACGATGCGGGCCCAACAGACGTCCCTCCTCCCCCAGCTGCAGCAGTTCCTCCTCCTCCTCCACGCATGAATACTTTCCCGAAGATATGTAGAGACTTTAAATCCATGGGTGGGAAGAATTTTAAAGGAATTGAATCCTTCGTGGAGGCAAGGAACTGGCTCAAAGAAACTGAGGATTTGTTCGTTATCTTCGAGGTGGACGATAGGCAGAAGATACAGTTAGCGGTATGGTTGCTTAAGGACAAAGCTTCTTTTTGGTGGGAGGTCACAAATGGAGAGCGTCCGGTAGAGAGATGGATGGATTTCAGGCATAGGTTCGAGATGAAATTTCTCTCATGAATGGAAGAGAGTCTATACGTAGAGAGGTTCTTGGCATTAAAGCAAGGGAATTTGTCAGTGAGAGAGTACGTCAACAAGTTTAATCAGTTGGCGAGATTCGGCTTAGATTTGGTAAATACACCGCATAAGAAGGCACTAAGGTTTGCTAAAGGTTTAAACGAGCCACTACACAGATTGGCAATGTCCCACATTCCTATGGGGGCTACCTTCTAGAAATTAGTTGACATGGCATTGATGCATGAAGAGGATATTGTATATAACTGTGTTGTATACACAATTATATGATTTTTGTTGGATGATAACAACCAAATAAATATTATAATTAACGTGTTTGAAATCGTACTATTATCCTACATCACATACAGGAATATTATATTTATATTTAAATAGAATACGACTGTATAGATATTCGTATTCCCTTATAGTATTTTCTTTAAATTAAATATTATATTTCAAACACTCGAACAGTACAATTATTTATAACTCCACTATTTAATCGCTTCACAGAACTTATACTTGTAAATACACAGCATACGATAAACAAATTTTGTTTGACGACAATAAAATAATATTTTATTTCAAACAATCTGTTTATTACAAACAAACAGTACAATCTCTTCACTACAACTTTCACACTCAGTACATTTTGCATCTACACATACCTTCACTCAGTTACACAATGACACATACAGACTTATATACATTCACAAATACTAACACTCTTTTTTTTTTTTCTGTTTTTCCATCTTCAATCTTCTAACTTCAGTCTTCAGTCTTCACAGCACTGCACAGTTAGTCCAGTAATCATCACCTGTCACATGAAACAGAAACACACAGTACACTGCAACAAGAATAAAACGGAGTTCATATGAATATAAATTTTTATTTTTAAAATTTTATTTGCCTCAGTTTTCTGGTGTGTTTCTCATCATTTTTCATGACTCGATCTGATTCATCTGTGTCTAGGCAGACAGTTTGTATATGTACAGAGACAGGAAATCTTCTGAATGGCTGCATATACACATGTGTATAAATATACACGTGTGCACTGCCTCGCTAACCAGTGTGCAACTGAGGAGTAGCCACGTAGGCCATCTCGACTCAGTGCACAACAGTGAAATAAAAGAGTTGCAAGAAATGTTCAAACTTCCAATATGGCCAAGCATAAGAAAATGTATGTAAGCCAACAAATGAAAAAGCCAAAGTGAAATCAACTCAATCACAAAAGTGGTCGAGCACAAGTCAATGGTGGTGCAACATATCAAAAACGAGCCAAGTAGCATTGCCGAGCCATGAACAAGATTGGATCATGAAAATGGCAACAGCAAAATCAGTGTGACCAAAACAATTTTTTTAGTAACAAATTCCAGACCAAAGCCCAAAATCCAAACTGGTCAAGACAGTGAACATAGCATAGCACAAAACAGGGTTGATGAGCTCAACACAGCAACAAATTATAATACAAAACAGTGGTGCAAGTGCAAATTGGTGAAAACATATGCAGGCATGAATCAAAACAGTGGAGCCGAGCATGTTACAAGATGAACACACAGACATGGCAGTTTCAAAGGTGATCAAAACATGAGCATGTTTCAAAGCAGACTATTCAAAGTAGTGAGCACTGCATGCATGAAATGGAAAAAATGTACACAGGTGAATCAAAATGATCAACTCAGTACAGGTGATCACAGCAAGCATGGTAGCTACAAACTGTGTACATAAGCATATATCAAAACTGTTCAAGTCAAGGGTGCAAAAGTGTAGACATGGGAGCATAGGCAAAGACACACATCAATTCCAAGTGTAGCAATAATGGATAGAGCAAACATGGTAAAGCTATGGTTCAGCAAACAAAGGTGCACAGTCAACAAATTTCAGCATGACCAAGCATGTATGGCATTTGTTATATATGGGAAGTTTTAATTTCCTGAAAACGAGTATTGTTTATATGATGCTAAGCAAGAAAACATTTCGAAAAACAAATTTGGCAAGTAAGTGAAATCAGTTCTCAAGTTGGGAAATCAATTTAATGTGTTTCCAAAATTACAGGAACCAGATTGGCAAAAATTTATTTCCAAAAATTTAGTCATGGCATCAATCAAGTGCATGTGTCAAGGTCCGTCTCAATTCAGTTCACAGATATATGGAAAGAGCTCAACATTTCAATTCAACTTGGCAAAGTATTTTTCCACAAATACACAGTGTTGTGTAATCGACTGAAAGCAATTTTTAAGGGTTTTAATCGGTTCAAAAGAGGAAATTCCCAAAAATTATATTTTTAGAAAGCAAAAACAATTAATTTTTTGCATGAAATCGGTTTTTCAATTTACCCAGAAAATACAGAGATGTTTAAAGCCGATTCTACTCTATGCAATCAAACATTTCAAAACAGGAAAGTGGAAAAATTCATTAAAGTCGTATAAAAAAAGGGGAAAGCATCATCAGCAAATCAGCCGAGTCAATCAATGAAATCAGAGCGATTTTAGGATGTTATAATCCTATTTTAACACCATTCACATCCTCCGCAAGGATCATCGAACAAAAACAACATTAAAACCACAGTCAATCAAAGAAAGTCAGAAAAGTAAAAAATCACTCACAATTTCATAGGGTTTCGATTGCCAGTCAGAAAGACTCAACCGAACGACGCAAGGATTCGATCAATTTCATCATCTGATTCAAAGCCACAAAGGATTCAATCAATTCAAAGAAGCTATCGATTTGATTTGGGTTTCTTTCAGCAAACCCTAGGTTGTTTGCCGCCGCCATATTTGTTTCTCGAGAGAAATAGAAGAGAATTGGACCAAAATAAGGGTGCAGCCAATTGTGAAATGGCCGGCCATGTGTTTGAAGAGAAGAGGGGATGACCCTTTACCATTTTAACTCCTAGTGTTTTAATTGTTTTTCTTTTTGTGTTGTTTTAAATTCCTTTTGTAAAATCATTCGAACAGTTTCTAGAAGTTTGTAAAATTCTAGGGTTCCAGTCAGGATGTTGACTAGCAGTCCACTAGAGTCTGTAAATTCTAGGGTTACGAGTTACAAGGTTTGTAATTTGGGAAATCTGATCTAGGGGATTAGATCAGTCTAGGGTTTTGAGCGTAGGGTTAGAATAGGAGCAGGGTTTGCGAGTGTACATGGTCTTGTATGCGGGATTTGTTCTATCACCTAGTAGAAACCTTAGAAATGCAGCAGTAGGCAGGGTTTTGCCGAAGCTGGGTACATCTGTATATGATTTATTTTCTGCACTTCTATTTCTGCTATATTCTGTGATCTATTTACTATTATATATCTCGTTAGATTTTTAATTCAGTAAAAAACTGTGATAAACCCTATTCACCCCCTCTAGGGTTAATCTAGATCCAACAAGTGGTATCAGAGCAGGTATTCTGTTAACTCTAGAGTAATGGTGTTTCCTAGTTGTCAGTCGATAGAGAGTCAGCACAGTTCATCTCCAACTATTTTCGATGGAGCAGATTTTTTAAACTGGAAATCCAAAATGGAATTTTATTTAAAATCTGTTAATATTAAATGTTTGGATGTTGTTATCAATGGGTTTAGTAGTGTAGATATTACTTTCAATGCTCGTGCTATGAAAACTATATTTGATTACTGAACAGTTTAATCTTATTTGTCATTGTTTATCTGCATAGGAGATCTGGGATACTCTCAATACGAAGTATTGAAAATCTGCCAACAGCTCAAAACCCCAGAATGTCAACTCAGTTTCAGAGTTTTGCTTAACAGGATTTACAAATGAAAATTTAGATGGATCAGTCGATGGAGATTCAACAAACACTGAGATAGAAAATTTCTCATATGAAGATTTAGTTTATATGTGCATGGATTTAACTAAATCTGTTGACAAACTCCATTCTAAAAATAAATCTTTGAAAACTGAAAATCGTGAATTGACTAGTAAAATTCATTGTTTGGAATTAAAACTTGAAAATGTTGTGAAATTTGAAAATTTTAATTGTGAAAATTGTTTGAAATTAAAAATTGATCTCGTTCATCTCAATAATAATATTCAAAGAATTAAAGAAGAAAATATGATTTTGAAAGATAATGATATTGAGCTGAAAGATGCAAACAATTCTTTATAAAAGGAATTTGAAAATTTTAAGGATATCAAAAATTCCAAACATGAAATTGCTGAAAATAAAAGTTTGTTGAAAACAGATTTGATTTGGAAAGAGCTAGAAGATGAGATTGAAAATTTGAAGAAACTTGAATCTGAAAAGCAAAACCATTTTAAACTTGATATTTCCAAATCCCAAGCCAAAATTAAATTACTTGAAAATGAGAATTTGGTTTTGAAACAGTCCAACGCTGAACAGAAGATCACCATAAATCATTGCTCAAATTTGATAAAAGAAAATAGCGATCTTAAATCCAAAATTAAACGATTAGAATCAACTTTGGATAAATTTTCTAATGGGAAAAATCATTGAATATGTTGTTGCAAAACCAAGTTTCTGTTGGAAATAAACGTGGTCTTGGCTTTGGAAAAATTAATGTTTTTGAAAAAAGAAATTCAAATGATTTGAAAAATCCTTCATACTTCTCTGAAAAGAATAGACTTGATAATTTGAACTCTGTTAATTTCAAAGGATTTTTGAATCATAAACGTGATGTGAATTTGTTTGATAACAATCCATTTAAACCACTCTGGATCCCAAAAAGAAATACAATGAATTCATTTAATTTCAAACAGATTTGGGTCCCTAAAGGTACTTTGGTAAATTTTGATGGGTTGTTATATAAACAAGTTTGGGTACCTAAAGCTGTGAACAAAACTGTGAGTGGTTTTGCAAATTTTGTTAGACCACTCGATTCTCTAAACTGTTAGGTACCGAAGGAGGCTGAGGAACTGCTTTGCAAAAGAGAATTGAATTCGAGCTGCCCAATATTCCTATATCATCCACAGTTCCTTAGCCAAGCCTGTTGAGTTAGAGATTCTGTTTTACATTGGATTCTGGTATGATCTTTAAACTCATCTTTGTAAATATTCTTAGTTTTTATTTTTTTTCACCTTCTACCCCTTCTGTTTATTTTCTTTATCTCTTTCTGTTTTTGATTTGTCACTGCCATATTTTTTTCTTTATGAGCTTTATTAACTTCCAATTGCAGAAGTCATGTTTTTTTCGGGAAATTTGCTTCTCTTGAATAAAACTCTAATGTTTTTAATCTCTTCCAGATCTTAAACTCAATCCTGTAAATCCCTGCAATTGTTTTGAAGTTTGCTATCTGATTCTCTGAATTCATAACAGTGTTGATGCATTAATATCATATCTTGAACATTGTCATTTCGAATTCTAAATTTTTGAAGATCTGAATAATTATTGAAATTTCACACACTTATGCTGTTTTGAGTTTCTTCCAATTCATTTTGGAAACGCTTAAAATATTATACTCATTACAGTACACTGCTTCTTATCATTTGTGATAATTTCAGAAATTTTCAGATTGGCTTGGATATTTTGAATTGTCTTGAATTACAGTGATACATCTAGAAATTTACCTTATATTCATGATCATTATTGTTGAAATTTAGTTGTTTGAGATCATCTGAAATTCTTGATATTCTGAACATCACATGCCTCTAAATTTGAAATCATCAATCTCGTGTGACTGATTCATTATATCTCAAAACTTGACATTCATTCAAGTGATTTCAAATAAATTATTTTTTTATTTTCTGGATCATGAACATCTCTTAAATTTGACGTAAATGATCTGAAATTACTCATGTTCTTGTCAAAAATTGTTTTTGAAAAATTCTTTGAAAAATTTGGGTCTTGAAATTTATTGGTATTTCATGGTTATTTGATTTGAATATCTGTTTGTTTAAAATCATTTGAAATTATTGATTTACTGAATCACACACATATCTTGAATGTGAAACTAATAATTTGGTGTGATCGATTCATTGAATTTAGAGTTTTTCATATTCCTCAAATGATTTCAAATAAACAGTATTTCTAATCTTGGATCATGAATGATCTTATGTGACCATCCTCTGACAAGTCTGATGTGATAGTGTTTTGTGTGCTGCTCTGATACTGTTTCAAATAATTTCTAGTTCTTATCTGCAGCTTTGAAAAATGTGCAAATTTGTTAATTCGGTCAGTTTGGGCTTTGTAATTAGAATTTGTTAATAGAGACACCAAGTGGTATCAGAAGCGCTGAATTTTTATGTGTATATATTTTTTCTTATCCCTCTTGCTTTGTATAGCTCTTCATATTCCTCTTGTAATTGATTTTCAATTTTAAACTTATTTATTGATTATTCATTCAGAAATTGAAATCAATACCCAAAATTGAACTATATTTATAATTCATCAAAAATTATTATCAGATTTTGAAATTGTAATGAATTGTGACTGCAGTATATTTCACAACAAGAGGAGATTTTTCTTATTTTCATGTTGATTGAACATTTATTATAATATCTTTGAATTAGGGATTATTTCATGACCATCTTCATTATCTACCATTATTCTACCATCCATGATAATTTTATATTAATGTGGAGGGTTAATTTTTTTTTTTAAAAAAAAATCCTTCTGAACAAACAGTGGAAATATTTGTGATAGAATTTGGACTGTGGTATTATTCAGAATTGGTGATAATTGAAAATTTTCAATAATCCCGCTACAGTTGATCATATTTCATAATATAATTAATTTAGAAATTTATTTCACAGTCAATTTCTGTACCTACCGCATTTCTATCATCCATATTGGTTTTATATACCGAGGAGTTTTTCTATTTAAAAGCTGAAAATGATAAAATATATAATTAATACATAAGTGTGTCTCTAACCTCATTTAAAAATCCAAGCTCTGGTTATGCGTGGTCAGTGTGCTCTTAAATAAAATTTAAAAAAAAAATTGTGCTATAAATTGAAATCAATATGAAATTCTCCATGGTGCTTAAAAACCAGCCTATCAATCCATCTTCTAATCTGTCAAATGTGTTAAAATCTTATGACGTATTATGATTTGTTGATTGATAGGTATTGGGATTTGAGATTATTTGATTTTCTCACTTAAGTTGAATTATTAATTATAGTCTAAATCCGTCACTATTTTTTTTGTGCTCTTTTTTATAAAATTATTTGAAAATAATTGGAAATCAATTTTATAACTCTCCCCGTCTATATAAATTTCATTATAAATCTGTCATTATCTAAAATGTGAAATATGCCACTAGTTCTCAGTTTATTATGAATTTTGTTTGACCGATTGAGATTTATAATGACTATTCTTACTCTTAAGCTGAAATTATATTTTTAGTCGTTTTTCATCTATATTTTAAACTCTGTATCCTTTTGATGATAACAAAAAGGGGAGAATGGATTAGATTTTGATTTATGAGTGAATATTTTATTAAAAAAAATTAATTTTGAAAATTTGTGCCTTCACTTCACTCGTGCACAGTTATAGGGGGAGTTCTTTGTTGTAGGGGGAGCTAATAAATAGGGGGAGTTCAAGATTCATTGTCAAACACATTTATTGTGCTCAAAATCTTTTATTTGTTTGTCATCATCAAAATGGGGAGATTGTTGTATATAACGGTGTTGTATACACAATTATATGATTTTTGTTTGATGATAACAAGCAAATAAATATTATAATTAATGTGTTTGAAATCGTACTGTTATTATACATCACATACAGGAATATTATATTTATATTTAAATAGAATACGACTGTATAGATATTCATGTTCTCCTACAGTATTTTATTTAAATTAAATATTATATTTCAAACACTCGAACAGTACAATTATTTACAACTCCACTATTTAATCACTTCACAGAACTTGTACTTGTAAATACATAGTATACGATAAACTAATTTTGTTTGACGACAATAAAATAATATGTTTTTCAAACAATTTGTTTATTACAAATAAACAGTACAATCTCTTCACTACAACTTTCACACTCAGTACATTTTGCATTTACACATACCTTCACTCAGTTACACATTGACACATACAGACTTATATACATTCACAAACACTGACACTCTGTTCTTCTATTTTTCCATCTTCAATCTTCTAACTTCAGTCTTCAGTCTTCACAGCACTGCACAGTTAGTCCAGTAATCATCACCTGTCACATGAAACAGAAACACACAGTACACGGCAACAAGAATAAAACTGAATTCATGTGAATATAAATTTTTATTTTTAAAATTTTATTTGCCTCGGTTTTCTGGTGTGTTTCTCATCATTTTTCATGACTCAATCTAATTCATCTATGTCTAGGCAGACAGTTTGTATATGTACAGGGACAGGAAATCTTCTGAATGGCTGCATATACACACGTGTATAAATATACACGTGTGCACTGCCTTGCCAATCAGTCTGCAACTGAGGAGTAGCCACGTGGAACATCTCGACTCAGTGCACAACAGTGAAATAAAAGACTTGCAAGAAATGTTCAAACTTCCAATACGGCCAAGCACAAGAAAATGTATGTAAGCCAGCAAATGAAAAAGCCAAAGTGAAATCAACTCAATCACAAAATTGGTCGAGCACAAGTCAATGACGATGCAACATATCAAAAACATGCCAAGTAGCATTGTCCAGCCATGAACAAGACTGGATCATGAAAATGGCAACAACCAAATCAGTGTGACCAAAACAGTTTTTTTTAGTAACAAATTCTAGACCAAAGCCCAAAATACAAACTGGTCAAGACGGTGAACATAGCACGGCACAAAACAGGGTGGATGAGACAAACACAACAACAAATTATAACACAAAACAGTGGTGCAAGTGCAAATTGGTGAAAACATATGCAGGCATGAATCAAAACAGTGGAGCCAAGCATGTTACAAGATGAACACACAGTCATGGCAGTTTCAAAGGTGATCAAAATAGGAGCATGTTTCAAAGCAGACTATTCAAAGTAGTGAGCACTGCATGCATGAAATGGAACAAATGTACACAGGTGAATCAACATGATCAACTCAGTACAGGTGATCACAACAAGCATGGTAGCTACAAACTGTGTACATAAGCATATATTAAAACAGTTCAAGCCAAGGGTGCAAAAGTGTAGACATGGGAGCACAGGAAAAGACATACATCAATACCAAGTGCAGCAATAATGGACAGAGCAAACATGGTAAAGCCATGGTTCAGCAAACAAAGGTGCACAGTCAACAAATTTCAGCATAACCAAGCATGTATGGCATTTGTTATATATGGGAAGTTTTAATTTCCTGAAAACAAGTATTTTTTATATGATGCTAAGCAAGAAAACATTTCGAAAAAAATAATTGGCAAGTAAATGAAATCAGTTCTCAAGTTGGGAAATCAATTTAATGTGTTTCCAGAATTACAGGAACCAGATTGGCAAAAATTTATTTCCAGAAATTTAGTCATGGCATCAATCAAGTGCATGTGTCAAGGTCTATCTCAATTCAGTTCACAGATATATGTAAAGAGCTCAACATTTCAATTCAACTTGGCAAAGTATTTTTCCATAAATACACAGTGTTGTGTAATCGACTGAAAGCAATTTTTAAGGGTTTTAATCGGTTCAAAAGAGGAAATTCCCGAAAATTATATTTTTAGAAAGCAAAAACAATTATTTTTTTTGCATGAAATCGGTTTTTCAATTTACCCAGAAAATACAGAGATGTTTAAAGCCGATTCTACTCTATGCAATCAAGCATTTCAAAATAGGAAATTGGAAAAATTCATTCAAGTCGTATAAAAAAAGGGGAAAGCATCATCAACAAATAAGCCGAGTCGTTCAGTGAAATCAGAGCGATTTTAGGATGTTATAATCCTATTTTAACACCATTCACATCATCGACAAGGATCATTGAACAAAAACAACATCAAAACCACAGTTAATCAAAGAAAATCAGAAAAGTAAAAATCACTCACAATTTCATAGGGTTTCGATTGCCAGTCAGAAAGACTCAACCGAACGACGCAAGGATTCAATCAATTCCATCATCTGATTCAAAGCCACAAAGGATTCAATCAATTCAAAGAAGCTATCGATTTGATTTGGGTTTCTTTCAGCAAACCCTAGGTTGTTTGCCGCCGCCATATTTGTTTCTCGAGAGAAATAGAAGAGAACGGGACCAAAATAAGGGTGCAGCCAATTGTGAAATGGCCGGCCATATGTTTGAAGAGAAGAGGGGATGACCCTTTACCATTTTAACTCCTAGTGTTTTAATTGTTTTTCTTTTTGTGTTGTTTTAAATTCCTTTTGTAAAATAATTCGAACAGTTTCTAGAAGTCTGTAAAATTCTAGGGTTCCAGTCAGGATATTGACTGGCAGTCCACTAGAGTCTGTAAATTCTAGGGTTACGAGTTACAGGGTTTGGAATTTCGGAAATCTGATCTAGGGGATTAGATCAGTCTAGGGTTTTGAGCGTAGGGTTAGAATAGGAGCAGAATTTGCGAGTGTACATGGTCTTGTATGCGGGATCTGTTATATCACCTATTAGAAACCTTAGAAATGCAGCAGTAGGCAGGGTTTTACCGAAGCTGGGTACATCTATGTGTGATTTATTTTCTACACTTCTGTTTCTGCTATATTCTGTGATCTATTTACTATTATATATCTTGTTAGATTTTTAATTCCGTAAAAAACTGTGATAAACCCTATTCACCCCCTCTAGGGTTAATCTAGATCGAATAAAGGGAACCAAAAGTGACAAGAAAGAAGAAAAGCTTGAAGAACCAGAGAACAAGAAGGCAGGGCCGAAAAAGGAAACACAAAAGAAGGATGGGAAGTCTGAAGACAAGAAGGAGAAGAAGTGATTTACTTGTGGAAGCTCGACCCATCTAAACAAGGATTGCAGAAAGAGGAAGGGCACCTGCTTTAACTGTGGTGAGATGGGACACTTCACTAGGGAGTGCCCGAAGAAACGAGGGCAAGGACAGAGGATAGGTCCTACTTCTGGAGGGCGGGCGAATACTCTCGAGGCTGGTGGATAGGACAGAAATAGGAAAACTTCCTATAGAAAGTCTAATTTCCTTATTTGATTGTGGAGTTAAAACTCTTTCTGATTCTAGCATTTTGATTATGTAATTGAAACTCTGCAATTTAATACTAGTCTTGTTTCTGATCCCGCTGTAGACTCAGACCCATAAGGGTTATGACTCATCTGTTTGTGATAAGTTGGGGTTTGAGGGTATCTGTGTTGGGCGTTAAAGTTGACTGTGACGCATACATTCTGGTGTTTTGTAAGATATGGTAGGATTTTATCATGCTTAGTTTTTTGAGAATCATTTGATAATCTAATCTGCACCAGTAGTCTGTAAGTGTCTGAATATTTCTGAAAAGGATAGGGATTTTTGTTCAAAGCGTGAAGCAGATTACCATTTGGACATTTGTTTAATGGGAGTAATTCTTTGAGTGTCAATCTGATGTTGATTTTGGTCTTTGGGGTTGATACTTAGGGTTTATTCTCTTAAACTGATGTCTGATATGAACAAAGCTTTTGTTTTAATTGTACTTGCTTCTATCACTCGGCTGCATCCTATCGACCGAATCTTCGACCCTTAGGTAGAAACTAATGGGTGTAAACATGTGTTTGAGACATGTTATGTTTGATGGTTGCAAGTGGATACAAGTGGATACAAGTGGTTGTTAGTGGTTGCTTGTGGATGCATACACACACACTAGGCACTAGATCGGCTCAAAAACACTTTCCTACTGCATAAGGATGTGTGTGCATTTTTTAAAATTTTTATGGATACAAAATGGTTGACTCAACACATGGATGTTGCATATGAATGAACGGCTGTGCACTCATATAGAAATGATATGTATCAAATAGGAAAACTGCATAAATGTTGGACTCATGGCACTGACATAATTCGCATTAAGGGGGTCAACTAAATCAGTGGACAGCCTGATCTTTGAATTAGATAAGAAACATATACACACTTTTGCATATGATCATACAACATTATAAGTTTCTAAGGACAATGGATGCTTGTGGATGATGGTTGAGTAGATGGGTGATTGGATGGAAGGACACATTCTTCTTAACTTGAAGATTTCGGGGAGGAAATACTTTAAGGAGGGGAGAATGTAACACCCCGTATTTTCTATGAACATAAGAATTGTTGAGTCAAAGCTTCACGGATTATTTTAATTTATGACAAGAAGAAGCTTCTACATCGACAAAAAAAAAAGACAAGATGCCTTCATAGGTTAGAAGTTGATTATTTAGAGTCATAAATGTTAAAATCTATCCTCAAATAATCATACTTCTTTTTGGCTTTCAAAAATTACTTATAAGACCTTTTTTTATGCATATCATCAAAAACATGTCGACCTACACTTTTTTATAGGTCAACAGGTTTTCAAAATATAACGGTCAAAAAGAGGTCGACCTATACTTTTTTATAGGTCAACAGGTTTTTGAATTACAACGGCTAAAAACATGTCGACCTATAAATTTTTATAGGTCAACAGCTTTTTGAAATTTTGTGAAAAGTCATCTTCTTTCTTGAAGAGTTACATCCATTTCTTCTCAAGAATAATCACTTCTTTTGAGAGCAACTTTTCACCAACAATTGCATCTTCTCGATTATTATAAATACATCGATTTTCATTCATTCAAATTACCGAAATTTCTCTCCATTCTCTTATCTATATTGTATTATTCTTAGCATTCTGAAAGCACTCAAAAGCATTCAATTATCGTTTGAATCTCCAAGCATATTTAACACACTTGTGATTCAACTCGATAATCCACTTCCAAATCTTTGCAAACATCAATATATATTTGAGGATAAGATTGTAGGAAGGTTGTACTCAATCATTGACTAATCAGTGTTGAAGAAAGAACACATTCAAGGTCAAACTCTTGTAATCGTCTTGTGGGTAAGCTTGTAGCCCGTGAAATCAAGTGGGTAAGCTTGTGGCCCATGAAATCAAGTGGGTAAACTTGTAGCCCGTAAATCAAGTAGTTGTGAACCTGTTCCTCCGGGTGAAGCGAGGGTGTTGTTTAGTGAAAAGCCGAAGAGGAGCTTCGGGACTGGACGTAGGACGGGAGGTCCGAACCAGTATAAAAATCTGGTGTCATTACTTTACTTTATCTACAGCATTTATATTTGTTAGTGATATATTTCTTGTTTGTGAATTTTTACCTGTGTAACTATTAAATAGCTTAAGTTATCACATACATTCCGCATAGCCATATTATAGATCCTGCACAAGTCGCGTACACACCCGACTTTTCATTTGGTATCAGAGCAAGGTTATCATATAACCGTAATACAGTTATTTGATATATTCTAGTAATATGGCAAATAACACAAGTACAAGTAACACCACTTACACAGAAGGTCAATCGACACAAAGACCTCCTTTCTTTAATGGCCTAAACTATAGTTATTGGGCAACACGTATGACTTTTTATATGCAATCAACTAGCTATGACGCTTGGAATGCTACTCAGAAAGAGATAATAAATCCAACTACTGAGTATGCAGAATGGACTCCTGCTGAGAAAACAGCAGCTACTGTAAATGCAAAAGCAATGAATATGTTGTTTTGTGCATTAGACCAAAATGAGTATAACCGTGTTAGTATATGTACCACTGCCTATCAAATTTGGCAAACACTAAAGACCACTCATGAAGGTACTAACAAGGTTAAACAAGCAAAAATAGCTTTGTTGAAAAGTCAATTTCAAAATTTCAAAATGAAGCCAAATGAAACAATCAATGAGATGTATTCAAGATTTCAAACTATTCATCATGCTCTTATCGGGTTAGGACAAAAATATTCTGACTTCGATGTAGTTTCAACAGTCCTACATTCACTGACTAATGAATGGGAAGGAAAAGTATTAGCCATAGAAGAAGCTAATGATCTTTCCACCATGAAGCCAGATGAATTGATAGGAAATCTTATGTCCTATGAAGCTAACTTGCAGGCTCAAAAAGAACAAAAAGAAGAAAAGAAAAATGTAGCTTTTCATGCTGATGAAGACATCTCAGATTATGAAGATGAGGATCTAGCATTCATTGCAAAAGGATTCAAAAAAATTCTTAAAGCAACGAAGAGCTAGTCGATACAACAGAAAATAGTTCGGATCAAACAGACCATCATCATCGAATGTAGAATGCTTTAACTGTCATAAGAAGGGACATATGCAAAATGATTGTCCAAAACAAAAGAAGAAGACAGAAAATGACAAGTTCAAACACAAAACGGACAAGTCAAAGAAACGGGCATTCTCAGTAACTTGGGATGATTCAGATTCATCTTCATCCGAAAGTGAAAGTGACTCAGATAATGAACGCAATAATGTATGAGAACTTGTTCCAAGGCCAGTTGATCAATCGGTTATAGGAACTAAATGGGTTTACAAAAACAAGGCTGATGAACAAGGAAACATAACTCGAAACAAAGCACGATTAGTAGCACAAGGATATAATCAAGAAGAGGGTATCGATTATGAAGAAACTTTTGCACCTGTCGCTAGACTAGAAGCAATTAGAATTCTTCTATCATTTGCTTGTCATCATAACTTTAAATTATATCAGATGGATGTCAAGAGTGCATTTTTAAACGGATTTATAAAAGAAAAAGTATATGTTGAACAACCACCTTTATTTAAACATGAAAAATATCCGGATCATGTGTTCAAGCTTAAGAAGGCTTTGTACTATCTAAAACAAGCACCACGTGCTTGGTATGAACGACTACGAAGTTATCTAGTTGATTCTGGATTTCAAATAGGAAAGGTTGACCAAACATTATTTATTAAACATTCGCACAAAGATATACTTGTTATTCAAATATATGTGGACGACATAATCTTTGGTTCAACAAATGAGAAACTTTATGAAGAGTTTTCAAATGTCATGACCAAAGAATTTGAAATGTCACATATGGGAGAATTATCATACTTTCTTGGTCTTCAAATTAAACAACTTCCGAATGGTATTTTTATAAATCAAGAAAAATATTGTGAAAATCTTATTAAAAGATTTTTTCTTGAAAATACTTCCGGAAAACCAACTCCGATTAGTACAACTAGTCATCTCGAAAAGGATGAAAGTGGAAAGAGTATAGACCAAAAGACGTATCGTAGTATGATAGGTTCTCTCCTATATTTAACAGCTAGTCGTCCTGACATTATGATGAGTGTTTGTTTGTGTGCACGTTTTCAAGCTAATCCTAAGGAATCGCATCTACGAGCAGTAAAACGAATTATTCGGTATCTTAATAACACCAAAGATTTCGGTCTTTTCTATCCTAAGGATTGTGCATTCGAATTAGTATCATATAGTGATGCTGATTTCGGAGGATCACGAACGGATAGAAAGAGTACAAGTGGTACGTGCCATTTCATTGGAAAATCACTTGTCTCTTGGTTTAGTAAGAAACAAAATTGTGTTTTACTCTCGACATGTGAGGCAGAGTATATCTCAGCGGCTTTAGCATGTACACAAGTTATATATATGCAACAAACACTTAAAGACTTCGATATGAACTTGTCAAATTCTATTATATATTGTGATAACACAAATGCGATAAACTTATCCAAAAATCCGGTTAACCACTCAAGAACTAAACATATAGACATTCGACATCATTTTCTTAGAGATAATATTGAGAAAGGAAATATAAAATTAGAATATGTAAGCACAGACAATCAACTAGCTGATATATTTACAAAGCCTCTACTAGAATCAAGTTTTGTCAAGTTACGTAGAGAGCTAGGCTTGGTTTCAAGAAAAGAACTCGAAGGCTAATATTTTTTCTTATATAACAAGAGTTCATATTTTTCAGAAACCAATGTCTTTTCTTATTACTATATAAAGAAGAGAATTTTTCTACGGTTAATAAAATGCAAACCATCTCTTCTTTCTCTAAAAATAGAAAACTCTTTCTATATATACACGTTTGTATTTTTTAGTGCTCTCAGACAACAAATTTTTCAAACCTCAATTATTTTTAATTCATGGCACACATTTGTGAAAAATGTGCTGAAAACTCCCATATTTCAATCACGAGTTCCGAACCAATGGAATACAACTCCCCGAAAACACCATAACATCCACCTGGATTTCATCCACCTTCTCGAACACCAGGAACCACACCAACGTCTAAGAAAAGCAAGAAAGTTTTGTTTTGCTCTCCACGAACAAAAGAAAAGATCGACGAAATGCATTATTATCAGCAGCAAATGTTCTATGAGCAAAAATTGATGACTTCTCGTTTGACGTATCTCGAACGACTAGCCTCTCTTTTCTGCAGCTCTGACAGGCATAACGTACATGAGCCAATACCTATACCATCATCTTCGCGAACTCCAAACTTACGGGATAGGAATTACAACAACAATGAAGGAGTAAGTGGAAAATACAATCCTTGGGAACCAAAGAATCCTTGGGAACCAAGAAGATATTTTTTTTTTTCGTTTATATCGTTTAAATTTTCTGAAAATAAATTTATATTTAACCTTCTAAGCATCTGTTTTTGAATTCATATTGTTTTGAATAAAATATTTTTTTTATATAGTGTTCATTTCATCTCAACAAACCAGAAAAATGAAAGTATTCAGCACCTGTCGACCGCCCAGTTCTATGCTGTCGACCGGTCTAGTCCTTTTTGTTTTTTATTTTCAACCAGAGAATTAACCTGTCGACCGCTCAAAAAAAAAAATCTGTCGACCGGTTAGGCTAAAAATAAAATTCATATTTCTTCCAGAACTCTTACCTGTCGACCGCCCCAAATACTCCCTGTCGACCGATCAACATAGAAATGGTGGCATATATTCTTCCAGAACTAATTCTTGTCGACCACCCCAAACTTTCCTGTCGACCGGTATCGTGAATTGCTGTTTCCCCTTGCGTTAGACACGTCGATTCACTTTTTAAATCCTCACAACCTTTCGTTAAAATGTTATTCTTACTCTAATTCTCTCAATCCTACCCTCAAAAGGAATTTCAATTTCTCTAAACTCTAAAATGGCTCCTAAGCAAAAGAAATCAAAAACTTCATCCTCTCAAACACCAATCCAACCCATTGATTCTCAAATCAAACAAATGGCTTATGGATCCACTAGCGGTGAAAAGGTGGAACAAAATGAAAGACTATACAATCCACCATGGATCTTTCATCAATTTCTCTGATTTTGTCTACTACGAAGTTCGAGAGATATCAAACCGAGCAGGTATTGAATCTCTTCTTCCTTTTGAACACAACAATGTTGAGATTAGTCACATTTTGATAAAGCTATTCTACGCTAATCTCAACTTAGAAAAATTTAAACCCCAAAACTCAGAAGATTGCTTATGGTCAGTGATGTGTGGAAAACACATTTTTCTTTCTAAAGATAGAATGGCAGAAATTCTACGATCTCACAATGATGGTATACAATTCTCTACTGATTTCTGCCCTATTCATATTCGTGATAAACATAGTCACTTATTCATTGAAGACCATAAGTCAAGTACCAAAGGAGTCAATTTGAGACCCTCAGCTAGAATTCTTCATCTTTGTATCACGCATTCTCTACTTCCAAGGACTGGACATTTTGATGTTGTTTACAGAGAAAACTTTAAGGCATTGTACGCTATCTTTGGGAATATCAAGGTAAATTGGATTGAGATGATTTTTGATGAAATTTCAATGGCGAACAAACGTTCTAGGCCACATCTGTTTTATAACGAGTATATTATGCGTTGCCTCATGGTCTGTGGAATAAGATCCCCTGCGTCCAAAATTTCAATACCAAAATGTATTGATAAAGCGTCTAAAAAGAGGATGAAGCTACCCGATCCGTGTTTTACCATTATTCCTTTTGAGCAATATGTCGAACTAGGTCCTCCGGAGACTTCTTCTTCACAAATCCCTAGGCAAAGTCCTGAAGACGTTACAATTCCACCATTTACTTCTTCAACTAAAGAAACTCTTGAACAAATTGCACGTAATCAATTTTTACTCGAAGCAAGACTGAAACGAACCGATAATAAGCTTGACCGCTTGGACACTAAACTTGATAAGCGGTTCAACAAATTAAAGTCTTTCTTCGGAACAATTTGGGAAGCAATCTCCTGTGCCTCAACTTCAGCAACACTTGCATAAGATCCCGGAAAACGTCCTATGCCTCCTACTTTTACATGGTCCTCATCGGAAGAAGGTACTAGTTCTGGAGCAAGTACCCAACATAATCATGGTCGTGGAATGTCGCATATTGAAGAAGAAGCTCATGACGATGTTGAGAAGGCCGATGATGACGGAAACAATGAGGAACAAGAGGAGGAAGGAGACAAAGACGAAGAAGAAGATAGTGATTCGGACTGGCCATCACAATAGTCTTTACGTTTTTATCTCTTTATCTTCAAATACTTAATTATGACTGGTGTATGTAATTATGCCACTATCTAGTACTTCTGGTGTGTTTGTTTTGGTTTGTAATATGCAGAACAATTTACTTATTATAATGCTAGCCTTATGCAGTTCTTCTGGACACCCTTTTTGTCGATGACAAAGGGGGAGAAAATATTACTAACGACTGTTGTGCAGATTATATATAATTCAGGGGGAGCTTATATACAGGGAGAGCATATATACAAGGAGAGATAACTATTTTAATCCATGTTGTCATCAATCAAAAAGGGGGAGAATGTTGAGTCAAAGCTTCACGGATTATTTTGATTTATGACAAGAAGAAGCTTCTACATCGACAAAAAAAGAAGACAAGACGCCTTCATAGGTTAGAATTTGATTATTTAGAGTCATAAATGTTAAAATCTATCCTCAAATAATCATACTTCTTTTTGGCTTTCAAAAATTACTTATAAGACCTTTTTTTATGCATATCATCAAAAACATGTCGACCTACACTTTTTTATAGGTCAACAGGTTTTCAAAATATAACGGTCAAAAAGAGGTCGACCTATACTTTTTTATAGGTCAACAGGTTTTTGAATTACAACGGCTAAAAACATGTCGACCTATAAATTTTTATAGGTCAACAACTTTTTGAAATTTTGTGAAAAGTCATCTTCTTTCTTGAAGAGTTACATCCATTTCTTCTCAAGAATAATCACTTCTTTTGAGAGCAACTTTTCACCAACAATTGCATCTTCTCGATTATTATAAATACATCGATTTTCATTCATTCAAATTACCGAAATTTATCTCCATTCTCTTATCTATATTGTATTATTCTTAGCATTCTGAAAGCACTCAAAAGCATTCAATTATCGTTTGAATCTCCAAGCATATTTAACACACTTGTGATTCAACTCAATAATCCACTTCCAAATCTTTGCAAACATCAATATATATTTGAGGATAAGATTATAGGAAGGTTGTACTCAATCATTGACTAACCAGTGTTGAAGAAAGAACACATTCAAGGTCAAACTCTTGTAATCGTCTTGTGGGTAAGCTCGTAGACCGTGAAATCAAGTGGGCAAGCTTGTGGCCCGTGAGATCAAGTGGGTAAATTGTAGCCCGTAAATCAAGTAGTTGTGAACCTGTTCCTCCGGGTGAAGCGAGGGTGTTGTTTAGTGAAAAGCCGAAGAGGAGCTTCGGGACTGGACGTAGGACGGGAGGTCCGAACTAGTATAAAAATCTGGTGTCATTACTTTACTTTATGAGACGACCCGATTTCCCGTTCTCACGTAAACAGGGTTATCTTTGGAATATAACACAGAAACAGATAATAGCAGAACAGAATTAAATAAATACACCAGATAATGAACAATAGAATATACTGGATAAAAGTAATCATCAGAGTTACACAATATACAGGATCTTACTTAGTACAAATACAGTTCAGCTATACATAAATGTTTACAGCGGAAATAAACAAAATATGTACAATAGGAGCTGAACAGCATAAAAAGAAATAAATGATAGAATCCATCTTCAGCTCCAGCTATCCAGAAAGGACCAGCTAAACCTGAATACAAGGCTGCCCGTGTAGAAAAAGGGGCACCCGAGTTTGAGAGTGAAACAAACTACGAGTCAGTCATGGGACTGGTATGAGAAATCTACTCAACACATATAAAATTGGCCCACAGGACCACGCCACTTTCGTGGAACGGGTTTACTCCATTGGATTGCCAGTGCTTTTAAAACAAATCTTTCTTTTAAACATCGCTATGCTTTTTATAAAAATGAAGCCGTTATAAGACTCAGTTCCCATCACACAATGCAACGCAAACAGGAGGATAGAGTTTTTACCTTATAACAGCCAAAATATGATTGATACGAATAAAACAAAGGCATTTGATATTATTGCTAGTGTTTACATGTTTTGAAAACAATTTCAAATCATAACTATCAATCATAGACGGCATTAATGCCCCATACCACTATGTCGCCATATATATAGGTATACAGTCAAAACCGCACAGTCACGTATTTGGAAATTGGATTTCCGTCATGAACCAAGGCAAAAGATAGTCCTTACCGAATTCGAGACAATCTAGCCCATGTCTCAGGCCCAGACTCAGGTGGGCCCTTGGATCGTCAGGGCCGGTCCACCGATGTGGATTATTATGCCTGAACACTACGTTTCTCCGCCCTTTGGGGCTTAAACGAGCCAACGAATGACTCCATCGGACCCGGATCGTCCGATCAAACCGAGGCGCCTCGCAACAGCAACAACCACATAGGTGAAAAGTATATAAATGTCAGGGCTGGTAGGTCACTGACACCACCCTAGCTAGAAAGAAATGCATGCCCTCCCTAAGGTCCTTCTCCCGTTTTAGGTTCATACCGGGGTGTGAGGCTCGCGAATTCACGTTATACACAAAGCTACGCCACACAGGCGGTGCTTTGATCATCACCACAAGACTTTGCTTTTCAACAGAAGCCCTGATCACTGCATCTTAGCATGCCACACAGGCAATTTATGCCATGCGACTGATGTCCATCGATATACAACCTCTGAGCTCGTGCGTCTCAGAGAAGGGCGTTAAGCAAAAGAATAAATTCTCCGCCGCCAAACAGATGTATATTTAACAGAAATCAATCAACACAGAATAAACTCCAATGTCAGACACACAGTCCATTTCCAAGTCCGTTCTGGGTCTGAACGAAACCGGAGGCACTAAATACCTCGCAAACCCATCGATCACCACGTACGTCTGGACGATCACCACTCATTATCCATATTTCGGGATGCCTCCCAATCAGGACCTCGGTTACCATCCAAACGAGGTGAAGATCTCCGGTCTTCGACCATCGTCTTAATCTTCGACTTTCAATCGTCGGTCAATCATTTGAAATGAGAATTAACTCGGCCTTTTCAAATAATTCACGTATATTTAGAATTTCAAATCAATTTATTTCAATGGTTAAATTATTCGACAACACCAATTTTGTTCTTTAATGTTATTTTCACACCAAACACATTCAACCATCAAATACAACATAAATCAAGCAAATTCAGTTTATTTCCATTCCATATCGCTTATGATATTTTATAACTATTTATCGCTATTTTTATTTATTTTAAAATAGCTATTTTATTTAAAACGACGCTTCGGGCCATAAAGCGGCCATGGCGCTGTTTTTCTTCAGATTTGATTTACACATATCTGAAAATCTAACCGTTGGATCTTCACAAAATTTACCTCATTAGAAAGGTCTTTTCAAAACGAATCCAACGGTTCCAGTTTCGGGAAAATCCGACGATCGGATCTCCCGGCGCAATCGTTTGAAGTTTCGATTTCAAAATACGAACTGTAGCATTATTCGATTTAATATATAATTATATTTATATATATATATATAAATATAATCGCTTCTGGCGCTGTTTTTCTTCAGATTTGAATTAAACATTCCAGACAATCCAACCGTTGGATTTTTACAAGGTTGGTGCCGTTGGGAAGATATTTCCAAGGCGAACCCGACGGTTGAGGTTTCGGGAAAATCCAATGGTCGGATTTCCCGTACTAGTTGTTTGAAAATACGTTTTCAAAATACGAACTGCACGGGTTCGTTTCGTTTTAATTTTATTTATATTTATATATTTATATAAATATAGTTCATTCAATGATTTCCATATCGTTTTCACTTCAAATATTTTTCTAACACCTTAAAATTTTGGAAAATTTCGCCATAACCTCCCCTGCACCGGGAGCATCGGGAAATCGCAAATAGCTTTCCCGGTCCTTCTAATCTCAAAAAGAAAAAGAAAAAGCCAAGCGGCTAGCCAACAGGCTCATAAAATCATCACCCAAACAAACAGTAAATGTGTACCTATTTGTCGGGCACAAAATTTTATTCCTCTTCTCTAGCCCCTTTGCTATAACCTGTTCAATGAATATGCATGTACATATATATACAGTTCTTATCATTTATCATTCAACTTCATATTTGATTTCTATTTGGTTTAAAAACACCATTTATCCTGATGTTACATACATAGGTGCAAATCATTTCATTAGCTAATTAATGAATATTTCAACTCATATATGTTTATTTTGAACAAGTGGCTATTTTTAACACTTCACATTTCAACGATTTATGCATACAATAAAAATGTGATTTTTATCATAAAACAATTCATTTCAAAACACTATTTTTCTATATAGTTCATATAGGTGACAAAAATAGGATTTTTATCATAAAACCATTTCTTTCAAAACGAGATTATTTTACACAGTTCATATAGTCGATAAAAGGTGATTTTTATTATCAAACAATTTATTTCAAAATATGAATACCATTCAACACATGAATTTCAAATCAACGAATGAATATCAATTCAACACATGAATGTTTTCTATAGTTTCTATATATAGATAAAAATGTGATTTTTATTATCAAACAATTTATTTCAAAATATGAATAACATTCAACACATGAATTTCTAATCAACGAATGAATATTAATTCAACACATGAATGTTTTCTATAGTTTCTATATATAGATAAAAATGTGATTTTTATTATCAAACAATTTATTTCAAAATATGAATACCATTCAACACATGAATTTCTAATCAACGAATGAATATCAATTCAACACATGAATGTTTTCTATAGTTTCTATATATAGATAAAAATGTGATTTTTATTATCGAACAATTTATTTCAAAATATGAATACCATTCAACACATGAATTTCTAATCAACGAATGAATATCAATTCAACACATGAATGTTTTCTATAGTTTCTATATATAGATAAAAATGTGATTTTTATTATCAAACAATTTATTTCAAAATATGAATACCATTCAACACATGAATTTCTAATCAACGAATGAATATGCATTCAACACATGAATGTTTTCTATAGTTTCTATATATAGATAAAAATGTGATTTTTATTATCGAACAATTTATTTCAAAATATGAATACCATTCAACACATGAATTTCTAATCAACGAATGAATATCAATTCAACACATGAATGTTTTTTATTCAGTGAATAAATATAGTTTAAGCATATGAAAATAATTCAAACACACGAATATTATTCAAAATTTCGGCAGCATAACGGCAGGGTAGTTAAACCGGGACCGTCCCTAGTACGGCTCCTCGCTCTACCTTAAAACCTCGCGGTTTTTGACAATGGGGATCATGCATCTAGTTCGCATGCAGGCGGCATGTATATATTTATTTCATTTCCACAAACTAATCCTATGTGGTTTCAACCAAATATTTCACAATCACAAACGGGTATTTTTCAACCACAATCAACCAATATCAATCACAAACAATCCCAAACAACCATTCGCTATCAATCAATTTTCACACCAATTTCAATCAATAAATATCGTCCATGGTTTGTGGACGAGGGGGCGTATATATATATATATTATATATAGCAATTCACTTTTATTTCAACACACACACACACACATATATATATATATATATATATATATATATATATATATATATATAGAAAAAGAAATTGAAGAGTGAGAAATTCTCACCAAATGCTATCCAATACTACGACTCTTCCTTTATAGAAATCTTCGCCTTTTGTCTCTTTCGCCCGTATTCTCTACATATGTAAAAATCGAATTTTTACGATGCTATTCAATATATAAAAATCGAATTTTTACTTCGCTATTCAATATATGAAAATATGATTTTTAGTTCGACTTTCAATATATAAAAATCTGATTTTTACTTCGACTTTCAATATATAAAAATCTGATTTCAAAAATATAGGTTCCGCCTTTTCAAAAATAAAGATTATATTTTTAATATTCCTATGATGTAAAAATTATATTTTTATTACTTTAAAAATATAAAAATCATCTCTTACATCTTTTACTTAATAAAAATTCCGTCTTTTCTATTTTAAAAATATGATCTTTATTTTTCCAAGTTCAAATCTTTTTCTATTCAAAATCTAAATCTTTTTCTTTTTAAAATCTTAAAATAAAATCAGTTTTTAAAACCTTTTCAAAATCAGTTTTTAAATGTTTTTTTTTAAAAAAAAAACAGTTTTTCCTAACTAAAAAAAAATCAGTTTTTATCCTTTATAAAAAATCAGTTTTATCCTTTATAAAAAATCAGATTTAAACCTATTATAATATCAGTTTTAAAATCCTTTAAAAATCAATTTTAAAATCCTGAAAAAAATCAGTTTTAATACTTTTTCAAAATCAGTAATTTCAGAATTAAAAATAAAAATAAAAATAAAATAAAATACTTACATTGATCTGCGAAGAGGGGGGGTGGTTTTTTTGCGTCAGGTGGCGACGCTGGAGGCGTTAGAGGTGGGGCGGCCTTCAGTTCGTCGGCGGTGGGAGGTCGTCGGCTGGGGGGGCTCTCGAATCGGCGTCGCGATGGGAGGGTTTGAACAGGGAGGAGCAGGCGGAGCGGACGGAGGGGGGGCGGCGGATGCGTCGGTGGCGATCGCTTTAGGTTTTTTTTTTCTTTTTTTTTTCTTGCCGATTTGATTTTGAAGGGGGGGGGGGGGGCAGAACGACAGATAAAGGGAGGGAGATATTATTTTATATTTTTTTATTAATTAAATTAATTGCTTAAAGTTGACTTTTACCCATGACCTCGAAACGAGGCCCATCGCCTGTCGTCCATAGCGTTTAACCCCCATTCCGGACACAATGGGATATGTATCGCAAGCTGATTTGATCGTTACAATCAGTTTCCGTTGAATTTACATTTAAATCACTATATTGAATTTTAAACGTACATTTCAAATTACCGGGGTCACATACTAACTAGAAAAATTCCAGAAAAATATTTTCTAGCTTCGTATTGACGACACGGTCCTAACAAAACTAGTTTCGTCGAATTCCGAGACCGTTTGAAAAATGGCCAATTTCCAGTCGATTAAAATCAACGGAAACTGGTCAAACGCGTTTTCCTTTGCCACGCTCACACATTGATTCGAAAAATTATGAAATTTGAAACCTAACAATAACTTGACACTGCGGATCCAACAAAAGTGGTTTCGTCGAAATCCGAGGTCATTTGCAAAATGTCCATTTTTAAGGGCCTGAATTCCATAACGACTATTCAGAATTTTCAACTGGACATATCTTTTGATTCCCGCTATCAAATTTCGATTGGTCAGATTCGTTGGAAAGATATCATCAATTAGATCCTAATGTTTTTGGTTTCACTAAAATCCGGATTGTTTTGCACCCGGTATATTCAATTGAAGTTTGAAATCGAATTATCGAACTACCGCGCCATTTTCAATTCTATATATAATTATAATTAATTATATTCGTTTTCAAATGTTGATTCAAACTCAGTTTTCATCGCCATTATTTAAAATATTTATTTTAAATATTTAAAATCCATTATTTTAGCCAATTTAAAAATTTTAAACTGGTTCAGATTTTCTGGGTCGTTACAATCTCCCCCACTTAAAACTTTTCGTCCCCGAAAAGGAACAAAGTCGAAAGTGGTTTGATAAATCTATAATCACACAACACAACAACCAATCCAATTTCTTTAACCTTCAAAAAAACATACTAATCAAATCCCCTATTCCTTTTAAAAATCATTCAGACTATATAATCAAAAGTGTGTGTCTACGAAAAGAAAATAACAATAGAGTAGAGAATTGAATGGTAGTGCAAAGTAGGGTAAATGTACCTGGCACCGGAGTCAATCAGAGATATCTACTCGGCATCTGGGATAAGCTTTCTGAATGCTCTCCTCAGTTTCCCAAGTACAATCTCGCGGATCTCCACTCCATTGCACTTTGACTAAGTGAACATTCTTGTTTCTCAGCTCTTTGGTTTCTTTGCCGATGATCTTTAGCGGCTCACGCCTCACGGCTAATTCTGGAGTAATTTCAATATCTTGCTGAGCTGCTTCTTCCACGATCAAGTCTGGATCATGTACGTGCTTTCGAAGTTGAGATATGTGAAATACATCATGCACTCCAGGCAACCAGTCAGGCAGTTTGACCCTATAAGCGAGAGTTCCAATCCGTTCCAGAATAGGAAACGGACCTATGAATTTGGGTGCCAACTTTCCAGTTTTACCGAACCGGATAACTCCTCTCATCGGCGATACTTTCAAATATACGTAGTCGCCAACTTCAAAGGATATATCTCTTCTTCTTCTATCGGCATAGCTCTTTTGTCGGCTTTGAGCGGCGAGTAATCGCTTTTTAATAAAATCGACTTTGCCGGCAGCTTCTCGAATCATATCAGGCCCTAACACAAGTCTATTTCCAGGCTCGACCCAACAAGCAGGAGATCGGCACGGTCTACCATACAATGCTTCGAAAGGCGACATTGTCAGGCTTGCCTGATAGCTGTTGTTATAAGAGAATTCAGCCAAATGCAGATGGTCTTCCCATGATCCACCGAAATCTAGAACACAAGCCCGCAATAGATCTTCTAAAATGCGATTCACCCTCTCAGTCTGACCGTCTGTCTGAGGATGATAACCGGTGCTCAAGTTTAACTTCGTTCCGAGCTCGACTTGAAATGCTTCCCAGAATTTGCTAGTGAATATTGTATCTCTATCACTTACTATACTGAGCGGCACCCCATGTAGTTTAACTATTTCCCTGAAGTATATCTGCGCCAGACTCTGAGCAGTTCTGTTTGATCTGACAGGTATAAAATGGGCGGTCTTCGTGAAACGATCTACGATCACCCAAATACTGTCATTTCCTTTTCTGGTTCTGGGCAAACAATCAATGAAATCCATAGAAATATGCTCCCACTTCCAACCAGGAACTTCTAGTGGTTGTAACAATCCAGCCAATTTCTGTTGGTCGCTTTTAACTAGTTGGCAAGTAGGGCATCGGCTAACGTATATTGAAACGTCTCTTTTCATAGCCTTCCACCAGAATGTTCTTTTGAGATCGTTATACATTTTGGCCACGCCAGGATGGATACTCAGCTTGGACTTGTGACACTCGTCTAACACTTCCCTTTTTAACTCGGGGATGTCGGGAACACAAATCCTTCCTTTCAACCTCAAGGTCTCGTCGTTATCGATTTGAAAACACGAGGGTTCGCCTTTCTGAATCCTTTTGATCATATCTTTAATAAAGTTATCCTCTTTCTGAAGAATAAATATTTTGTCAATCAAGGATGTCGTGATAATAAAGTTGGCGATCATTACATTCTTTCTGCTCAGCGCATCGGCCACGACATTGGCTTTTCCTGGAGTATATATAATTTCAAAGTCATATGCTGCAAGAAACTCCAGCCAACGCTGCTGCCTCAAATTTAAGTCCTTCTGAGTGAACAGATACTTTAACGACTGGTGATCTGTAAACAGTTCAAATCTCTCGCCCAGAAGATAGTGTCTCCAGATTTTCAAAGAGAATATGATAGCCAATAACTCAAGATCATGAGTTACATAGTTTTTCTCATGCGGTTTCAGTTGACGGCTAGCATAAGCAATTACTTGACCCCTTTGCATTAACACTGCCCCAAGGCCCTCTCTAGAAGCATCAGTCCAGACTTTTAGATCTTGGTTGCCATCTATAATGGTTAACACTGGAGCTGTCGTTAGTCTTAACTTTAGCTCTTCGAAAGCTTCCTCACTTTCTGGAGTCCATTTAAATTTAGAATGCTTCTTTGTAAGCTTCGTTAAGTGACCAGATATCTTCGAAAAGTCCTTAACGAACTTCCGGTAATAGCTAGCCAATCCAAGAAAACTGCGGACTTCAGTGGGAGTACTGGGCTGCTTCCAATTCTGAATAGCTGTGATTTTTCTTGGGTCCACAGCGATTCCTTCTTTCGATACAACATGGCCCAGAAATTTCACTTCATCTTGCCAGAATATACATTTGGAAAACTTGGCTTTCAATACATTTCTCCTGAGGATTTCTAACACTTGTTCCAAATGTTTTTCATGTTCGGCCTTTGATTTAGAGAAGATTAGAATATCGTCAATAAAAACCAGAACAAATTTATTCAATACTCCTCTGAATATTCTATTCATCAGATCGACGAAGTAAGCTGGAGCGTTACATAATCCGAACGGCATTACTATCCACTCGTAGAATAAGTCGGGGCCTCTGAACGCTGTCATTGGAACACACTCTTCGGAAATTCGAAGTTGATGGAAGCCTGTAGCTAGGTCCATTCGTGAGAATACTTGTGCTCCATTTAATCGATCCAACAAATCATCTATTCGTGGCAATGGATACTTGTTCTTTATTGTCTGTTTGTTCAGATCACGATAATCCACGCATAGCCATAGAGTACCGTCAGATTTCGGGACAAACACCACTGCTGCACCCCAATCAGAGAAACTAGGCCTGATCAGACCTTTCCATACTAGCTGTCGTGTTTGATTGTCTAATTCCTCCTTCTCTTTCAAGGACATTCTTCGAATAGCGTGAACTACCGGCCTTGCATTCGGAATCAAAGCGATCTTAAAATCTATTTCTCTTTGCGGAGGTAAGCGAACAACTTCTTCGAACACATCCGCATAGTTCTTGACGACAGGAATATCTTCGATGAGGTCGGGAATATTCTCTGTGACCTCAGGGATATTTTCTATTTGAGCTGGAGAAACATCCAAAGCTGCCCAGAAATCCTTTCTATTAGTATTCTGACCTTCACAGGGAATGGTTATATAATCACCTGATTTAATCTTCGCCTTTACGACTCTGTCGGCGCATTTAACTTCAGCTTCATATTTGGTCAACCAGTCTAACCCCAAGATAAGATAAAACTCTTTAAAATTCATGACGACTGCGATGGTAGGAAACCGATAACGAGAGAAGGAAACCGGCACTCCACAAACCCAACTTAGATCAATGGAACCCCCAACCGGATTCTGGACAGTCATGGGCTCTTTGAGCTTTTTCAAATTCAAATCCAGTTTCTTAGCTGCATCCTTGGCAATGAAGCTACGTGACGCGCCAGTGTCAAACAGTACTTTAACTGGGATGTCTTTGACAGTTAGCGTGCCTTCTAAAACATCTGGTCTTTCCTGAATAGCCGATGGCTCAGAAGCTTCTGCTATTTCATTTATTTGAACCACATTGGTCTTTTTTAACAGCCAGCAATTCTTCGCAATATGACCCGGCTGGTGGCACTTATGGCATCCTCTGTCCTCATGAACCCTTTAATTAGATTTAGATACTTCCTTCTTTTGCTTCTTTAAAGATTTGCATTTTCCTTGCAAATGCCCTTTCTTATGGCAGTTATTGCATATGGCAGTCGTTGCTGGTTCATTTTCGGATCTGGCCCTTTTTCGATTTACTTCGGGCTCCTTACTGACTTCAGACATTGTACTGGCCTCAGGACGATCAGTTTCAGACTCAATTCTATTACTAGAGCTGACTTCCTCTTCGTACTGTAACATACCTTTCTTATCTAGATTTTCATATTGATAAGCCATATAAATCATTTCTGAAAAAGGAAGCTTCACATGCCCCAATACTTTATTCTGGTATTTCCTTTGAAGCCCATTGATAAATCTCAAATTCTTCCTCTTCGGATTTTCAATTAGATGAGGAGCAAAGTGAGAAAGTTCATTGAATTTCTTATGATATTCGGGAATGGTCATGTCCCCTTGTATCAGATAGGAAAATTCATCGCATAGTCGCTCGGTCGCTTCGGGAGGAGTAAATCTTTCTAGGAAAGTCACCTTGAATCTATCCCAGGTGATATCACCTTCTGGATTATCTTTAATAACTGAATCCCACCAAAACAAAGCTTCGTCTTCGAGCACCCAGGAGGCCAGTAATCTTTTCTGGTCATCCCTCAGTTTTAAGGCTTCGAAGATTTTCTCAGCCGAACGAATCCAAGCTTGTGTTCTCATAATAGATTCTTCGCCCGTAAAGGGTTTTCCACCCAGATTTCTATACTTCATAAATAGAGCTTCTATATCCGGGTCAGTATTACTTCTTCTGTTTCTGGCACTCATTTTCTAGTACTTCTGCAAATGGTAGATCAAGTGTCAGGTCACAGAAAAGAAAATTTTCAAACATAGAAACATATACTTCAATGTAAATGTGTCTATCGAGGTGTAATTTCATTCTGCTTTACTCATACTAGGATATTGCTGATCCTATCTGTATAGAGTTACTCGTCCTAGAACACTACTGGTTCTATTTCTGACGAGTTCGTTCAAATGTTATATTCCAGAACAAAGCTTAACCAAAGCTCTGATACCACGTTGAGACGACCCGATTTCCCGTTCTCACGGAAACAGGGTTATCTTTGGAATATAACACAGAAACAGATAATAGCAGAACAGAATTAAATAAATACACCAGATAATGAACAATAGAATATACTGGATAAAAGTAATCATCAGAGTTACACAGTATACAGGATCTTACTTAGTACAAATACAGTTCAGCTATACATAAATGTCTACAGCGGAAATAAACAAAATATGTACAATAGGAGCTGAACAGCATAAAAAGAAATAAATGATAGAATCCATCTTCAGCTCCAGCTATCCAGAAAGAACCAGCTAAACCTGAATACAAGGCTGCCCGTGTAGAAAAAGGGGCACCCGAGTTTGAGAGTGAAACAAACTACGAGTCAGTCATGGGACTGGTATGAGAAATCTACTCAACACATATAAAATTGGCCAATCACAGGACCACGCCACTTTAGTGGAACGGGTTTACTCCATTGGATTGCCATTGCTTTTAAAACAAATCTTTCTTTTAAACATCGCTATGCTTTTTATAAAAATGAAGCCGTTATAAGACTCAGTTCCCATCACACAATGCAACGCAAACCGGAGGATAGAGTTTTTACCTTATAACAGCCAAAATATGATTGATACGAATAAAACAAAGGCATTTGATATTATTGCTAGTGTTTACATGTTTTGAAAACAATTTCAAATCATAACTATCAATCATAGACGGCATTAATGCCCCATGCCACTATGTCGCCATATATTTAGGTATACAATCAAAACCGCACAGTCACGTATTTGGAAATTGGATTTCCGTCATGAACCAAGGCAAAAGATAGTCCTTACCGAATTCGAGACAATCTAGCCCATGTCTCAGGCCCAGACTCAGGTGGGCCCTTGGATCGTCAGGGCCGGTCCACCGATGTGGATTATTATGCCTGAACACTACGTTTCTCTGCCCTTTGGGGCGTAAACGAGCCAACGAATGACTCCATCAGACCCGGATCGTCCGATCAAACCGAGGCGCCTTGCAACAGCAACAACCACATAGGTGAAAAGTATATAAATGTCAGGGCTGGTAGGTCACTGACACCACCCTAGCTAGAAAGAAACGCATGCCCTCCCTAAGGTCCTTCTCCCGTTTTAGGTTCATACAGGGGTGTGAGGCTCGCGAATTCACGTTATACACAAAGCTACGCCACACAGGCGGTGCTTTGATCATCACCACAAGACTTTGCTTTTCAACAGAAGCCCTGATCACTGCATCTTAGCATGCCACACAGGCAATTTATGCCATGCGACTGATGTCCATCGATATACAACCTCTGAGCTCGTGCGTCTCAGAGAAGGGCGTTAAGCAAAAGAATAAATTCTCCGCCGCCTAACAGATGTATATTTAACAGAAATCAATCAACACAGAATAAACTCCAATGTCAGACACACAGTCCATTTCCAAGTCCGTTCTGGGTCTGAACGAAACCGGAGGCACTAAATACCTCGCAAACCCATCGATCACCACGTACGTCTGGACGATCACCACTCATTATCCATATTTCGGGATGCCTCCCAATCAGGACCTCGGTTACCATCCAAACGAGGTGAAGATCTCCGGTCTTCGACCATCGTCTTAATCTTCGACTTTCAATCGTCGGTCAATCATTTGAAATGAGAATTAACTCGGCCTTTTCAAATAATTCACGTATATTTAGAATTTCAAATCAATTTATTTCAATGGTTAAATTATTCGACAACACCAATTTTGTTCTTTAATGTTATTTTCACACCAAACACATTCAACCATCAAATACAACATAAATCAAGCAAATTCAGTTTATTTCCATTCCATATCGCTTATGATATTTTATAACTATTTATCGCTATTTTTATTTATTTTAAAATAGCTATTTTATTTAAAACGACGCTTCGGGCCATAAAGCGGCCATGGCGCTGTTTTTCTTCAGATTTGATTTACACATATCTGAAAATCTAACCGTTGGATCTTCACAAAATTTACCTCATTAGAAAGGTCTTTTCAAAACGAATCCAACGGTTCCAGTTTCGGGAAAATCCGACGATCGGATCTCCCGGCGCAATCGTTTGAAGTTTCGATTTCAAAATACGAACTGTAGCATTATTCGATTTAATATATAATTATATTTATATATATATATAAATATAATCGCTTCTGGCGCTGTTTTTCTTCAGATTTGAATTAAACATTCCAGACAATCCAACCGTTGGATTTTTACAAGGTTGGTGCCGTTGGGAAGATATTTCCAAGGCGAACCCGACGGTTGAGGTTTCGGGAAAATCCAATGGTCGGATTTCCCGTACTAGTTGTTTGAAAATACGTTTTCAAAATACGAACTGCACGGGTTCGTTTCGTTTTAATTTTATTTATATTTATATATTTATATAAATATAGTTCATTCAATGATTTCCATATCGTTTTCACTTCAAATATTTTTCTAACACCTTAAAATTTTGGAAAATTTCGCCATAACCTCCCCTGCACCGGGAGCATCGGGAAATCGCAAATAGCTTTCCCGGTCCTTCTAATCTCAAAAAGAAAAAGAAAAAGCCAAGCGGCTAGCCAACAGGCTCATAAAATCATCACCCAAACAAACAGTAAATGTGTACCTATTTGTCGGGCACAAAATTTTATTCCTCTTCTCTAGCCCCTTTGCTATAACCTGTTCAATGAATATGCATGTACATATATATACAGTTCTTATCATTTATCATTCAACTTCATATTTGATTTCTATTTGGTTTAAAAACACCATTTATCCTGATGTTACATACATAGGTGCAAATCATTTCATTAGCTAATTAATGAATATTTCAACACATATATGTTTATTTTGAACAAGTGGCTATTTTTAACACTTCACATTTCAACGATTTATGCATACAATAAAAATGTGATTTTTATCGTAAAACAATTCATTTCAAAACACTATTTTTCTATATAGTTCATATAGGTGACAAAAATAGGATTTTTATCATAAAACCATTTCTTTCAAAACGAGATTATTTTACACAGTTCATATAGTCGATAAAAGGTGATTTTTATTATCAAACAATTTATTTCAAAATATGAATACCATTCAACACATGAATTTCAAATCAACGAATGAATATCAATTCAACACATGAATGTTTTCTATAGTTTCTATATATAGATAAAAATGTGATTTTTATTATCAAACAATTTATTTCAAAATATGAATACCATTCAACACATGAATTTCTAATCAACGAATGAATATCAATTCAATACATGAATGTTTTCTATAGTTTCTATATATAGATAAAAATGTGATTTTTATTATCAAACAATTTATTTCAAAATATGAATACCATTCAACACATGAATTTCTAATCAACGAATGAATATCAATTCAACACATGAATGTTTTCTATAGTTTCTATATATAGGTAAAAATGTGATTTTTATTATCGAACAATTTATTTCAAAATATGAATACCATTCAACACATGAATTTCTAATCAACGAATGAATATCAATTCAACACATGAATGTTTTCTATAGTTTCTATATATAGATAAAAATGTGATTTTTATTATCAAACAATTTATTTCAAAATATGAATACCATTCAACACATGAATTTCTAATCAACGAATGAATATCAATTCAACACATGAATGTTTTCTATAGTTTCTATATATAGATAAAAATATGATTTTTATTATCGAACAATTTATTTCAAAATATGAATACCATTCAACACATGAATTTCTAATCAACGAATGAATATCAATTCAACACATGAATGTTTTCTATTCAATGAATAAATATAGTTTAAGCATATGAAAATAATTCAAACACACGAATATTATTCAAAATTTCGGCAGCATAACGGCAGGGTAGTTAAACCGGGACCGTCCCTAGTACGGCTCCTCGCTCTACCTTAAAACCTCGCGGTTTTTGACAATGGGGATTATGCATCTAGTTCGCACGCAGGTGGCATGTATATATTTATTTCATTTCCACAAACTAATCCTATGTGGTTTCAACCAAATATTTCACAATCACAAACGGGTATTTTTCAACCACAATCAACCAATATCAATCACAAACAATCCCAAACAACCATTCGCTATCAATCAATTTTCACACCAATTTCAATCAATAAATATCGTCCATGGTTTGTGGACGAGGGGGCGTATATATATATATATTATATATAGCAATTCACTATTATTTCAACACATATATATATATAGAAAAAGAAATTGAAGAGTGAGAAATTTTCACCAAATGCTATCCAATACTACGACTCTTCCTTTATAGAAATCTTCGCCTTTTGTCGCTTTCGCCCGTATTCTCTACATATGTAAAAATCGAATTTTTACGATGCTATTCAATATATAAAAATCGAATTTTTACTTCGCTATTCAATATATGAAAATATGATTTTAACTTCGACTTTCAATATATAAAAATTTGATTTTTACTTCGACTTTCAATATATAAAAATCTGATTTCAAAAATATAGATTCCGCCTTTTCAAAAATAAAGATTATATTTTTAATATTCCTATGATGTAAAAATTATATTTTTATTACTTTAAAAATATAAAAATCATCTCTTACTTCTTTTACTTAATAAAAATTCCGTCTTTTCTATTTTAAAAATATGATCTTTATTTTTCCAAGTTCAAATCTTTTTCTATTCAAAATCTAAATCTTTTTCTTTTTAAAATCTTAAAATAAAATCAGTTTTTAAAACCTTTTCAAAATCAGTTTTTAAATGTTTTTTTAAAAAAAAAACAGTTTTTCCTAATTAAAAAAAAATCAGTTTTTATCCTTTATAAAAAATCAGTTTTATCCTTTATAAAAAATCAGATTTAAACCTATTCTAATATCAGTTTTAAAATCCTTTTAAAATCAATTTTAAAATCCTGAAAAAAATCAGTTTTAATACTTTTTAAAAATCAGTAATTTCAGAATTAAAAATAAAAATAAAAATAAAATAAAATACTTACATTGATCTACGAAGAGGGGGGGTGGTTTTTTTTGCGTCAGGTGGCGACGCTGGAGGCGTTGGAGGTGGGGCGGCCTTCAGTTCGTCGGCGGTGGGAGGTCGTCGGCTGGGGGGGGGGGGGCTCTCGAATCGGCGTCGCGATGAGAGGGTTCGAACAGGGAGGAGCAGGCGAAGCGGACGGAGGGGGGGCGGCGGATGCGTCGGTGGCGATCGCTTTAGGGTTTTTTTTTTTCTTTTTTTCTTGCCGATTTGATTTTGAAGAGGGGGGGTGGGCAGAACGACAGATAAAGGGAGGGAGATATTATTTTATATTTTTTTTTATTAATTAAATTAATTGCATAAAGTTGACTTTTACCCATGACCTCGAAACGAGGCCCACCGCCTATCGTCCATAGCGTTTAACCCCCATTCCGGACACAATGGGATATGTATCGCAAGCTGATTTGATCGTTACAATCAGTTTCTGTTGAATTTACATTTAAATCACTATATTGAATTTTAAACGTACATTTCAAATTACCGGGGTCACATACTAACAAGAAAATTTCCAGAAAATATTTTCTAGCTTCGTATTGACGACACGGTCCTAACAAAACTAGTTTCGTCGAATTCCGAGACCGTTTGAAAAATGGCCAATTTCCAGTCGATTAAAATCAACGGAAACTGGTCAAACGCGTTTTCCTTTGCCACGCTCACACATTGATTCGAAAAATTATGAAATTTGAAACCTAACAATAACTTGACACTGCGGATCCAACAAAAGTGGTTTCGTCGAAATCCGAGGTCATTTGCAAAATGTCCATTTTTAAGGGCCTGAATTCCATAGCGATTATTCAGAATTTTCGACTGGACATATCTTTTGATTCCCGCTATCAAATTTCGATTGGTCAGATTCGTTGGAAAGATATCATCAATTAGATCCTAATGTTTTTGGTTTCACTAAAATCCGGATTGTTTTGCACCCGGTATATTCAATTGAAGTTTGAAATCGAATTATCGAACTACCGCGCCATTTTCAATTCTATATATAATTATAATTAATTATATTCGTTTTCAAATGTCGATTCAAACTCAGTTTTCATCGCCATTATTTAAAATATTTATTTTAAATATTTAAAATCCATTATTTTAGCCAATTTAAAATTTTTTAATTAGTTCAGATTTTCTGGGTCGTTACACTTTATCTATAGCATTTATATTTGTTAGTGATATATTTCTTGTTTGTGAATTTTTAACTGTGTAACTATTGAATAGCTTAAGTTATCACATACATTCCGCATAGCCATATTATAGATCCTGCGCAAGTCGCGTACACACCCGACTTTTCAAGAATGACAAATCAGAGAATAATTAAATTGTAACAGAATAATTAAGGGAAACGGTTTACGCCATTGTGTTCGTCTCGAAATTATGCTTGGAATAGAGTCCAAGTTTGCTTCAATCGGACTTCGTATGAAGAAGATATGGCCTTCAGAAGTTTCAGTAAAAACCAGCCTGAAATTCAAAAACAAGATTTCGAAATTCAAAACAGACACCCGGGCTGGGCGGGAAAATTCCCGCCCAGGGCCTATGTCGACACTAGGGTCAACCTAGAGGTCGACCTGGGTAAACAGGTCGACACTAGGTTCGACCTTAGGGTCGAATTCCCCTCCCCCCTTTTCCAGAACTAGAGACAGATCCATTTTTCTGCACCTGGACGCCTTTCTGACCGGATTCGTGAGTTCTAACCTATTTAAACACCCCCAAACCTAGCTTTCTCTCTACACAATTTCATTCTGCCTCTATTCTAATTAAAAATAAAAATGGCGTCGCTACTCTGCTAGAATCAAAACTATAACTATGCATCTTCTTCCAATCTGAATAGAGTTAAAAGAGAACAACTATTTTCTAATCTAATCGATAGTCTACGTCAAAAGAGCGCTATTCAGTGTCAGAATACAGATCCTAGAAATCAAGATTTACCTTTTCAATCGTGAGTACAGTTATTTTCAGATATGAAATTTAATAATTATCTTGACATTTTTGTGAATCTGGATCTGAGGTTATGCATACTTTTCTATGGATCTATCTTGATTGTAACTGTTCTGTATCTGTACCCTCTTTTCTTCCTTTTGGTTTATATCCAGGCCACCACGAGCTTGCGCCAAATCTCATAAGAGATTAACGCACGAACGCTAAATTTTGGGATAGATAATGGATAATGCATAATTGGACATGACTTATCTTTGACTGATTTGAGAAATGGACATGTGTTGTAAATTAGATCTAGATCTGTGTATACTCTGTAATTTGGAAGAAGAGGAATCATTGTATGATAACATGTGACTTGAAACTTAGGGATATAACACATGTTTAAAATTAAGATCTGATTTTGAGATGTTATAATATAAAGATCTAGATTTTTGGGCATATTTTTATGTAATGATTCATGATTTGAAAAAGGAAAAAAAAAAGAATATGTGACTTAGGCGTAGAGACCCATATTATATTAGGATAACTATCAATGTGAATACACCTAAAAGTGGTTTTTTGGATAATTGGAATTAAAGCTATAACTTGGCATAATTCATAGAGTATATCATGATTTGGGGCTTTTTAGAGAATATTATGTACTGTGCAAAGTTTAACTAAAAATTTGGGCATATGTTGTATTATGAATTATGACCATGATTTAGGCATGAAAGTTTAGGCTTAATTTATGATTAGGCAAGATATGTAAATAGAATTTTGGAAATATTTAATCTGCTAAATCTATTGAATTACCTAATCTGTTGAATCGTCTAATCTGCTAGATCTGTTATCTGTTGAATTGCCTAATCTGCTAATTTGTTGAATCGCCTAATCTGCTAAATCTGTTATCTGTTGAATTGCCTAATCTGTTGAAAGCTAAATAATTGTAATTTGGGTATGAAAATCCATAGGCCCGATCTAAGATTGAGTAAAAATGTGGAAATTTGATTAATCTGCCGTAACCAAGTTTAATCTGATAAATGGACATAATTAGTTGGAAATTTGTATAATATGTTTTGGAATAAATTGGCTATGACATGAGGTTAGACTATGTTTGCGGTAGAAGCCTGCCCAGAACCAACTGGCTTAACCAGCAACCGCAAACTGTCAGTCTAATATGAGAGGTCGTAGGCATAACTAAAATATGCTTAGACACGAGGTTAGGTCTGGGTTATGGCAGAAGTCTGCCCATAACCACCCGGCACATCGAGCGGCCACAAGCAACCGACTAATGTGAGAGGTCTATGTATTAATATTTAATTAATGCAAATTTAAGAGAATTGTGGTGTCTAAAAACGTGTTGGGTGGATAGGGTTAAACCAACTGGACTGATGAATCTAATAAACCCATTTCATGAATTTGTAGGCCCAATACAAAGTTAGACAATCTGTAAATCTGTTAAATCCGTACATCTGATCTATTAATCTGAAAACTTGTTAACTTGATTGTCTGATCTGTGAACTAGTAATCTGAACTCTGTCTGAAATCTGTAAAAAAGTTAATCTGAAATCTGTTATTCTGGGAGCACAAGGTTAGGAGGGGAATTACTTGTGTCATCTGTTGTGTGGAACGCATATTAGTCAGTAACCCTTTCTGATATCAAAACTTTGACCCCATGCTAGGTAGGGGTCCCGGCACGCTTACTGAACTAATTATAAACGGTTCATTCTGAAAATGGCGAAGGATGTTGATGGCGCGTTCCAACCAGGTCATGTGCGTGCATGGATTTGGTCTGCTCTAAGGATGTAAGACACCGTGACATCTGTAAATAGGTCTATGCCAATAGGTTGCCACTTTAGGGAGTGATACACCCTACTGTGGGGCCGACACAGGGTATTTATGTATTAGGGAGCCGATCGCTTGGGAGCAGGCCTTAGGGTACACTTAGTTCTGTCTATTTCTGTGGGTACCGTCTGTTTTTGTTGGGTGGTAACACTTGTCTGTTTCTGCGTGGTACCGTCTGTTCGGGTGGTAAAGGCCCATTGCTTGTGTACACCTAATTCTAGCATTCTGTTTCTGTAGAGATTATTCTGTTTCTGTTTCAGTTTCAGTTTAGACATTAGGTTATAGCTAGTTCTATCTGTTCTGTGGGTACCGTCTGTTTCTGTTGGGTGGTAACACCTATCTGTTTCTGCGTGGTACCGTCTGTTCGAGTGGTAAAGGCCAATTACTAGTGTACACCTAATTCTAACATCGTGTTTCCGTAGGGATTATTCTGTTTCTGTCTCGGATTCCGTTTATGATTCCGTTTCTGCGCCTTCTGTCTGTATGGGTGGTAAAGGCCCATTATTAGTATTCTGTTTCCGTACCTTCTGTCTGTTGGAGTGGTAAAAGCCCATTATTAGCATTCTGTTTCTGTAGCGTTTGTCTCTGTTCGGGTGGTGAAGGCCCATTACTAGCATTCTATTTCTGTAAAGATTATTCTGTTTTCGTTTCTATTTCAGTTTAAACATTAGGGTAACACCTAATCCTGTTACACTAGTATTAGTGCAGAGAAGTGAAAAATAACTAAGAAGCTTAGCTTAGCCTATATCATTCCATTTCTTCTGTTAACTTGCTATTCCTGTTATGGTTATCTCTCATCCAGTTTTATTTACATGTCATGATACTATTATCTGTTTATATGCTGAAAGTCACTGGACTCACCAGACTTATGTCTGACCTAGTTTGTTTCGCCTCTTTTCCTCCGTTCCCCCTAGGTTCTCAGGGTGGAAACATAGGAGCTTGATTCTGATTTTCTCTGCTTGAAGTGTTTGAAGTATTGTTTGGCTTTGGCTCTATCTTTCCATGGCAGTTTATATTGGGGATTATGGCTTTAAAAACTATGCATTCTGAAGGCTTTTGTACAAGACCTATATTTATGTACTTGAATTCCGATATTGTGATTTTGAAATATGTAACCAAACTCATTTCTGTTTCTGCTGTAATAAAGTTATAAAATTTTCAAGTACTACTTTATCTGTCTTGTAAATTTCTGTTCTGTCAACTAAAAAAATGCTCCACCAAAGTTAAGGCATTCCCTTTGCGAGTGACCTTAACGGAGGTGGGGTGTTATAAAATCATATTAAAATAATAATATTTCCAAAATGTTAAATTTTGAAATCACTACTTTTTGATATTCATTATAAACTGAATGAAATCGATTGATAACCCCGTTCGGGTTAAAATGGCATCTGCTACTTAATTCGGCTTCATATTTTTATATTTTTGTGTCCATCCAAAAATGAACATTAAAATCATAATTTCATTCTATGCTGAATATTAATTTAAAATATTTGTTATTTTTTTATATTCTTTATTTAAAAATATTCTTTAAATAAAAAATTTCTTTATTTTAAAATATCCTTAATTTGAAAAATATTCTTTATATTAAAATATTCTGAATCGGATTGCGGCTCAATCATTTTACCATATAATTTCAGTTATATGGATTTCATACATCGCATGTATATAACAATAATGATAAATAATCTATAAACAATCCATTCACAACCAGAGTGAAATTTACCACTGTGTGAGCATTAAAATAAATAGATAACGCTCATCACAGACTATCAATCTATCGACTGACATACAACTAAATTTTGGGAGTAGTGTATGTCAAATATCATCCCAATACCCATGTGGGGTTTTCAGACAACAAAAAACAATTTATTTAACTAAATCATTGGTTAATAAATTTAACTAATTTTAATTCAGTTTGAATTATTTCTAACATCGCTAACATTATAATAATAATGTTTTAATCTTTAACAAATTTTGTATTTCCAACAGATGATTATTTTAATCATTTCTGTATGTACTATATAAATGTAAATTTTATCATTTACATATTTTGTTCTCAACATAACATTCCTAACAAAATGACATTTTCTACTAAAATAACATTTTTATATCACATGACATGATTCTAAATAAATGACATTTTTATTGCCCATACATTTTCTAAATAAATGACATTTTTATTTTAACATGACATTTCTATTTTAACATGACATTTCTAAATGAATGGCATTTTATATTAACATATCATTTCTAAATGAATGACATTTATAACATAGCATTTCTAAATGAATGGCATTTTTATATTAATATAACATTTCTAAATGAATGACATTTATAACACGACATTTCTAAATGAATGGCATTTTTATATTAAAATAACATTTCTAAATAAATGACATTTATAACATGACATTTCTAAATGAATGGCATTTTATATTAATATAACATTTCTAAATGAATGACATTTATAACATGACATTTCTAAATGAATGTTCTTTTTATTTACATAACATGATTCTAAACAAAATGATACTTTTATATTAACATGAACTGTTTAATGTAACATTAACATATCTAAATATATGACAATTTAATTCAAATGTAACATTTTTAGCAAAAGTGGCATTTTTATTCCAATGTAACATTTTTAGCAAAAGTGACATTTTTATTCTAATGTAACATTTTATAACAAAAAATGTTATTTTTATGCTAATGCAACATCTTATAACAAAAATGTTATTTTTCTCTAATACAACATTTTATAACAATTTTTTTTTTCTAATGCAACATTTTATAACAAAAACGTTAATTTTTTTAATGCAACATTTTATAACAAAAATGTTATTTTTTTTCTAATGCAACATTTTATAAAAAAATGTTATTTTTTTCTAATACAACATTTTATAACAAAAATGTTATTTTTTATGCAACATTTTATTTATTCTCACATATATACAATAAAAATAATGGTTTTATTGTATACACCAATTTTGACGAACATGAGTATTCTATTTATATATATATATATATTTATACAATAAAAATATGGTTTATATTGTATACCCAAGTTTTGGCAAACATGAATATACACAATTCAATTCAGATGTTCCTCGTAATCACAAACGAACAATTACAATTTTATACAACACCAACATGAATTTTATATAGAATAAATTTCACATCACGATTAATAATTAAATTTATTTAAAAATAGAGATCTCACCTTGTGGTTTTTAATTCTTCAAAATTTTAAATTTCTCCATTTCAGCTTTGGTCTGCTTCATGTTGTTGTATTCATTGCTGCGAATCCAACGCATCCGGTTTCATTTGATTCTGAGTTCGTGTGGCCGAGATATGAATTTATTAGTGTTGTCAACATTTAAATTAAAATAATAAAATATGATTTTACCCTTTCTTCCTCTTCACAGATAACAGGCCGACTTATTCTTGTTTACGTTCAAACCTGGAGCTAAGATTTTCGATCACTACACTGGGTTCCACAGCAATCAGGCACCACCATGTCAAAGAGGAGATGGCGGCGTTCAAGGGTGGCCCACGCGGTGGCATGCAATGGCACCTGGGAGGAGTGGCGGAAACCTAAACGGCGACAGTTTGGGGTGTAAATACTCGGCCGTTTCTCGACGATGGTGCGGGTTATCCATATGGATTGGAAGAGGAGAGGAATCTCTACAATAATGTCAAAAGGATTGAAGGATTTCACTGAACGGATGGAGAGTCGTTGGGAGGAAAGGGATCGAACGATTTTGGCCATGGGTTTGAAGAACACGGCGGCGGCTTATTCTGGATTAGGGTATTAGGGTTTTGATTTATAATCTATATTTATAGTAAAATAATATTAAATCCTTTAATTATAAGTTTAAGCCCATTAACTTATACTAGCTCTGAATTCTGCCCAGCCAATGTTTCCCTTACCCAAATACCCCCATTCCGGACACAATGGACTAGGTCCCATCAGCATGTTTGATCGTTTCAACCCAATTTTATTTATTTTAAAATATAAATCATTTAATTATTTAATTTGATCGTACATTAAAATTTATCGGGGCCACATACTGACTCTAAAATTTCCAGAAAATTATATCTGGCTATGTTTCGACGATACGGTCCTAAGAAAATTAATTTCGTCAAATTTGGAGACCATTTTAAAAATGGTCAGTTTCTGGTCGATCCAATTTGACTGAAATTGACAAAACACGTTTCTTTTAGCACGCTCATATATTAATTCCAAAAATTATGAAAATTGGAATCCTGCTATAATTTGACATTCCGGTTCCAACAAAAGTGGTTTCATCGAAAATAGAGGTTGTTTGCAAAATGGCTATTTATAAGGGCCATATATTATATTAAAAAATATATAAATTCTATAATAACTTTTCTAAATTTTAAACTGGACATAACTTTTGATTCCAGCTATGAAATTTCAGTTTTTCAGATCCGTTAGAAAGATATAATTAAACAGATTTAAATATTTTTGGTTTTACTAAAATCCGATTTATTTTGATTCCTATGCATTCAGTCAAAGTTCAAATTCAAATTTTCAAATTATTGTGCTATTTTAAACTCCTTTTATAATTAAAATAAATATATTTATTCTAACTTCGATTTAAATAAATTTTTAATCGCTATTATTTAAAATAAATTATTTTAAATATTTAAAATCCATTAAAATAGCTAAAATAAAATTGTTAAATTGGTTCCAAAATTCCGGGTTGTTACAATCTCCCCCCACTTAAAAACTTTTCGTCCTCGAAAAGGAACAAAGCTAAAAGTTGTTTAATTAACCTATTTGATTTTCATTCTTTTTTTATTTGTTTTATTGGTTTAATAATTTTATTAATTGAACTAATAATCACACAACACAATCATCAATCAATTAATTGATTAGCTTTTCAAATATATATAACTTCTATATATTTAAAAATCATGTTTTCTAAGATCAAATTATATATATGATTACAAATACGTTAATTATATACTTGTCACTCTCGACTTATTCTAGGGCATTTCTAACCCCATCTCTAGCGCCATTCTAGATACTACCTATCCTATCTCTAATGAGTATTCTTTTATGGATATTTCTAGTCCTACCTTTGATGAGTCTTTTGTTCGATTCTAACGAATTGTACACTAAAGATTTGGATTAACCAAAGCTCTGATACCAACTGTAACAATTTGGATTTCTCCCGGACCTAATCGATCTCAAAATCGACTAAGACCGTTCAAAACCCAAATACGCTAACTTTGGGCAAACAACACATCAGAACAAATAACAGAAGATTTTTATAAACATAATAATAATGTTACATCAGAGTACAGAATATCAGAGTACATTGATAAATAATAATACAACTGAAGATTAAATTACAATAAACTTAACACAATGCGGCGGAATATTTCTATTGTTGCTCTGGCTACATCTTTAAGCTTTGATGCAGAATCCTACCCAATAAATAGATATCTGCAAAACAAGTTACTAGCATGCCCGTGTGGAAAAGAGGGCACCCGAGTTTGCAAAGTGAAACAAACTACGAGTCAGTCATGGGACTGGCATGAGAAATCTTACTTATCTAGTAATAATAAGGCTAATCACAGGACCACGCCGCTAACGCGGAACAGGTTTACTCCATTGGATTGCCAGTGCAAGAAATAAAGAAAATCATTAAACAACGTAATGCTTTTTAGAAAAATGGAACCATTATAAGACTCATGTCCCATCACACAATGCAATGCAAACCGGAGGATAGAGTTTTACCTTATAATGGTCAAAAATGCTTGATACGATAAAACGGATTTGATATTATCATTAGTGTATATAGGTTTCAAGAAAACATTTCAATCATAATGTATCAATCATATACGGCATAGCTACCATATACTATGTCGCCATACTAGTTATACAATCAAAACCATATGGAGTCGTATTGGAAGTTGGATTTCTATCATGAACCAAGGAAAGGGATCGTCCTTACCGAATTCAAGACACTCTAGCCCGTTCCTTAGGATACAGCCGCAACTGCACTAAGGAGCGCAAGGACTGGTCCATAAATATGTCAGTGGATTGGTTATGCCTGAACAATACGTTTCCCCGCCCTATGGCATGTAAAATAGAGCCACTAGGAACTCAAATCCGAGGTACCTCGCTTTCCATCATCCACATAAGTAAAAATATCTAGGCTTGTAAAACCCAGACACCACTTCTAGCTTCAAAGAAACACATGTTCTCTCCGGGGTCCTCCTCCCGTTTCTGGTTCATACCGGGGTGTGAGGCTTGCGAAGTATCGCTACACAAAGCTATGCTAAATAAAGTTGTGGTTTGATCATCAACCATAAGGCTCTTCTTTTCAACAATCAGCCTTGATCATTTAGCAGATATATATTTAGCAAGAGAATAAATTCTCCGCCACCGAACAGATATATATATAGCAGAGATCAACAAATACAGCATAAAGGAATACAACGTCAGACATATCATCCATTTACAAGTTCATTTTACGTCTGAACGAAACTGGAGGCACCTTATTTCTCGTCCTATATGTCCAATATAGGAGAGAGGTCCTTGCATATTCGGTCAATCTCCAAGTACGTCTGGACGATCACCACTTATTACCTTGTCTTGGGATGCCTCCCAATCAAGACATCAGTAATCATCCAGATGATGTGAAGACCTCCAGTCTTCAATTACCGTCTTCCTCTTCATCTCTTAATCTTCATAGTAATTATTCGGAATGGGTTAAACCCAGTATTTCCGAATAACTCGCGTATTTTATAATCAATAATCAAGTGCTATAAAAACACATCATACGCCTCATTCCAGTTCAGAATATTTTTTTAATAAAATATTCACATATTAGGGAAAGGTTCCCATTAATTTCATCAAAGATAAATTCTTCTAAATTTATTTTTTAATCTTCTTTTTAAAGATTCATTAAAACTCCAATTTGGTTTTAATATCAAAAACCTTTACTTTATGGTTATTCAACTTTAAGAAATTGATCTTGTCTTTAACTGGGTTAAAGAACCAATGTCATTTAAAACATAGTTCACGATAAGCCAAAAATATTAAATTTGGAATTTTCACAGAAATCAAATCAATATATAATCGATATAAATTTCTGCATCAGACTAATAATACAAATGGAATAACGACAAAGCCTTTTAAATTCCATATATAATAATGGTCTTCTTTTACGGAAGCTCATCTTGATTATTATTAAATCGAATTCCCTCCAATTCCAATTTAATATATTATATTGGAAAATTTTACTTTGGAAAATTTTCATTTAATTCTTAATAAAAGATTTATGAATTTCAAATCATATCTTCACTGTAAATTGGGTTAAAGAACAAATGTCGTTTAAAACACAGTTCACAATAAACCCAATTCACATTTCATTTTATTCCAATTACTAAATATAATTGGAAACTCTAATAATCTTAATTAATAGATTTATTATTTTCTCGACTGGGTATAAGAACAGCATTATTTAAGACACCACTTCACGACAAACCCAAAATTCAATTTATTTAATTAAATTAAAAACATTGGATTATTATTCTAGTTAATAACTAGTTCATTTTGATAAAAATATATTTTTATCTTTAAAAAATTGGAATTTTTCATCCAAATAGTTTCTAAATCGTTAATTATGATTTTACATAATTTATCATCATTTTTAATAATTTTACCAAGGCACGTACAGTCGATTTCCATAAACGAACACCGAACTGCACTTACACCGACCTTTTCCAAATTTTATTTGGACATAATTCCAAATCCAACCATTAACTCTTAAATTCATTGGAAAACTCTTTTCGATACGAACCCAACGGTTTCGGTTTTAGGAGAATTCGACGGTCGGATCTCCGCAATGTTAATTTGAAGTTTACGGTCGAAATTCGCGAACGGGCGCTGCGCATTCTATTCATGCCATTAAATACATATATATATATATATATATATATATTATATCATCGATTTCCTTTTAGAACATATTTTATAAAATATTTGTAAATTCATTTTAAAATGATTTTTAATTTCATTTTCAATTTTAAATCAGAATTGAATATTCTATATCTGAATCATATTAAAATAATAATATTTCCAAAATGTTAAATTTCGAAATCACTGCTTTTTATATTCATTATAAACTGAATGAAATCGATCGATAAACCCGTTCGTGTTAAAATGGCATCTGCTACTTAATTTGGCTTCATATTTTTATATTTTTGTGTCCATCCGAAAATGGACATCAAAATCATAATTTCATTCTATACTGAATATTGTTTTAAAATATTTGTTATTTGAAAATATGCTTTATTTTAAAAGATTCTTTATTTAAAAATATTCTTTATTTGAAAATGTTCTTTATTTTAAAATATTCTTTATTTAAAAATATTCTAAATTGGAATGCGGCTCAATCAGTTTACCATATAATTTCAGTCATATGGATTTCATACATCACATGTATATAACAATAATGATAAATAATTAATAAACAATCCATTCACAACCAGAGTGAAATTTACCACTGTGTGAGCATTAAAATAAATAGATAATGCTCATCAGAGACTGTCAATCTATCGATTGACATACAACTAAATATTGGGACTAGTGTATGTCAAATATCATCCCAATACCCGTGTGGGGTTTTCAGACAACAACAAACAATTTGTTTAACTAAATCATTGGTTAATAAATTTAACCAATTTTAATTCAGTTTGAATAATTTCTAACATCGCTAACATAATAATAATGTTTTAATCTTTAACAAATTTCGTATTTCCAAAAGATGATCATTTTAATCATTTCTATATGTACTATAGAAATGTAAATTTTATCATTTACATATTTTGTTTTCAACATAAAATTCCTAGCAAAATGATATTTTCTACTAAAATAACATTTTTATTTCACATGACATGATTCT